>CM076572.1:1011533087-1012009708 GCA_034641835.2 Pinus albicaulis | reverse complement strand
ATTGATAAAATTAATGAAAATGGCTCTCCAGGTGAGAACCTGGAGAGTGTACAAACACACTCACACACACTCTGATTACATTAAATGAGATGAGCCTTAATTATAGGCTCTCGCACTAAC
Organism: Pinus albicaulis; assembly: GCA_034641835.2. Classification (NCBI taxonomy): domain Eukaryota; kingdom Viridiplantae; phylum Streptophyta; class Pinopsida; order Pinales; family Pinaceae; genus Pinus; species Pinus albicaulis. The sequence continues at coordinate 1,012,009,588 of CM076572.1, read as the reverse complement.
GGGATGGTTTCAACCACTCCCTTAATATCAGGATATGAGATCTATGATTAGAATCTCAATCCTATCTCTATGATAACAACAACCTAACTATGGATTTCTCCATTAATTCCAACACTCCCCCTTAATGGAGAAAGGGTACTGAACAATAACATATGGTAACATACGCCTGCTGGTCTAGTCTCAGCTAGGCTTACAATGGTAAAAAAAAGACATAAAAAAAAACTTGGTAACAGAGTTTTCATCTTAGTTTTTATGCTTCTGAGACCATATTTGTTCATTCGTGGATGAGGCTTCATCTTCACTTTCTTTGCCATGAGATAGTGATGTACCTTCGCTTCATTACTTCCCCTGTGAAGGAAACCTTGATTTCTTGTTCGCATCCTTCTTAGAATTATGGCAGGCTCAATAGAAGACTGTTCCTGCTCACTATTTTCGGTGTCAATCATCTGAACATCAGTGATGACATCTTCACCATTGATTACAGCAACTTCTGTATTAATTTCATAAAGACATGGTGTTTCAAGCCATGCTTCAAGAAACTTCAATTCTTCTTCAAAATTTATTGTTGATCCTTGCCTACCAATATTTTCATCTTCCTACTCCTTCAGAAGAGCTTTCATTTCACCATCTCTCCCTACTTCATCCTTTTTTGTTGACATAATTATGCCTTCATCCAGATCTGTCGCTACAAGCATGTTCTGCATTTGATCTGTATGTGAAGATATGAGATCCTTCTCACCAAACAGTAATTCATCAATTTGATGTTTTTCAATCATCAAATTGATCCACTCATCATGGATATATAAGTCTCATCAAACTTGATTTCTGCATCAGGAAAACTTTCAGGTTCTACATCATGAAAACTTTCAGGTTCTACAATAATGGATGTGTTTTCATCATTACAAGTTTCAATTACAGATACACATGCATCACCCATCATTGCATCTTCAGTTTCACAATAAAACATGGGATCATTATCAAGAGCAATATCTTCAGCATCATTGCCCTCATTCAAACAATACTTCATTTCTAAAACATCCCATAAAAACTTTGTACTAGGAATCTCTCCATATTCATATATTATGCTGAATATAATATTGTCATCTACTGCAGATGTTATAAGACTTAATGCTACTGTATCTCCATTATCATTAAAAACATCTTCAACATAATCCAGTAGATTTAACTTCCATAGTACTGTTTTCATTTTATTTGTCCAGCTTTCATAATTCATACCTGAAAAAGATGGCAAATCTGGCATTAACAATTTAATAATCTCACCAAATTCCAAATCAGCACCTTGATCAGCAGCTGGTCCATCACCGTCAACCTGAAACAAATCACAAAATTCAGCAACACAATATTTTGCACTTCTCCGTTGATGCTTTTCCCTGAATTTTCTTCGAGACTCTTTCAATTTACTTTGACGACCCATTTTCTCCTTCTATTTTCTCCCTTGCAAGAACACTTCAACCTTCTAGCTCGTCCTCTAGCAAGCACTTGATTCACCGCAAATGAAACCACAGATTTATCCTTATTCAACTGCAATCCTCAAGCAACCAGATATTGTTGCAACGTATATCAGCGACTATAACAAATGCAACATTTCTTTTTGTCCCATAAGCCCCAAATACATTTATTCGATTCCAAATTTGTATGAGATGGAGAAGACCACGACTTGATCTAAAGAACGAGCGCCCTTACGCCAATTGAACCCTGCGAGAGCGCTAAATCCCGACCTCGTTTACTACTAAACCAGTAGCACCACTGAATTTGAGTCGAGTATTTGCAATCTCAACGGCCTCAGAAAAGAATGTACCAAATGCCTCTCAAAATTCCTTTTTAAAAAAAATGAATTCAAGGACTACACATAATTATCAATGACATTATCTACGGAGACATACCACACAAGAGAACCAATACTGTCAACTAATTTAACTCGAATATTAAAAGTAAGCTCTCTCTTCAGCAGCTCTGCGTAAGATTGAGCCAATGAATCCCATCATCGTAGACTCCAGATTTCATTTCCCCCTCCAACCATATGAACGCAGGTAGCTTAAACAAACAAGGTAGCTCTTCCAACAAAGACGATTCCAAAGGTCGAAAGCTTCTCTAAATTGGCTGTGAAGGCAACGGCGTTTGGCAAACTTCTGTTGCTGTTAAAGAGAACGCTACTTCTAATTTGGGCTGACAGATACAAACACTGAACCACGTTTTTTTTTTTTTTTTGTCTGTGACAGAAACCACAGAAAAATACCATGAAAGATTACACCGGTTTGTGCCGAAGGTTTTACCTTTCACATTTACACAACAAGAATATGGCTGTCGTGCATTTTACAATGCAACAACAGCTGAGAGCAACAGCCGATGAGGGAAGAAGGCCGTACACTCTTTTTATCACTGGATCTGCTCCTGCCTCACTGCGCCACGGTTCTCATCTGCCTCCGTCGCCTCCCGCCACCAATCGACAGCGTAGAAATCAACGCTTACGGGTGATCCAATCGAATTTCTTGTTTTGGAGAAATTCGACAATTCCTGAATATGCACGCTCCTGATCTGCTGCGGAGATCCAACTGAGGTCGTGCAACATTCCGTTATAAACACGCATGGGATCGCAGTATCGTTGGGAGGGGATGCGAACTCCATGCCTCTGAAGCTTACAACCTCGAAGATTATTAACACACGTCTCTAAGTATTCTCGTCGCTCCGAAATGTAAACGCGTTTCGCAACACCTCAACAACCTCACCCTACATGGCTTTCGTGCAACGAGCAACCTCTCGGCAATTTTGGAATGGTAGCACTACGCGTCGGGTCAATAGCTCCTTCCATCACCTTCAATCTCGTAGCGATGCTACAATACAAACACGCTAGTTTCCCGCGAGAGTTCGGGGATCCTCGGGCGACGCCACAATACAACATGGCTCCACGACTCTCCCAACCGGCCCACGGATTTCTCGCAAATATCGCATACCGACCTCTCTGCACAAATATTAGGCCACGGCTCTCTCAATCTCTAACGAGCCTCGTTTCTCCTATGTTTTCACACTCAACACAATTTACCAGCAGAATGCTCAGCAATGTGAGATCTTCACAACCCCTTGAGCTCCAACGCATATCAACAGGACAAGCTCTCGGCCTCACGTTTCCGTCGTGTGTCACCGCCGCAGTCACTGCGTACCCGCCCCACACTCGGCTCTTTGCCTCACCCAAAGATTCACTCTCCCACATATCTATTTAGCTTCAAATTTAAAGCCCGATACCATGATAAAATTAATGAAAATGGCTCTCCAGGTGAGAACCTGGAGAGTGTACAAACACACTCACACACACTCTGATTACATTGAATGAAATGAGCCTTAATTATATAGGCTCTCACACTAACGGGATGGTTTCAACCACTCCCTTAATATCAGGACATGAGATCTATGATTAGAATCTCAATCCTATCTCTATGATAACAACAAACCTAACTATGGATTTCTCCATTAATTCCAACAATATATAAATGTCGACTTACCCGAAGAAAGGCGACGATCGTTGGCTTGTTTGTACGTTTGTTTATTAGTCCAATTGGTCATAGGTTGTGGAGAATATGGCGTCTACTTTTATGGAATTTTGCCATACGATACCCAGGTAGAACCCATCCTTTTCTAACACTAATACAATGTCCGAGTATAAATAAGAATATAAATGAATTTATTTATAAATAATTTTTTACTAGATATTAATATTAATCATTTTAATTATAGAAAAATTTAAAGTAAATATTTCCAAATAGATTAATTTTTTAGGTTTTTTTTTCAATTAAAAAAATTCTATTTTTTAACTAGTGGTTTTTTTTACAAAAAAAAATTATTAAATAATTTGAAAGTTGAATATTTTTGCCAAAAATATTGCTAAACATTCGTAGTTTGCATACTATGGTCTTAAAATTAGGCAATGATTTTAAATTAAGAGAAATTTCTCTACTCTAAAACTTTTCTTAATCTTAGTCTTTTACGTGAACAAAATTATGATGATCTTACATAATTTTCCTTAATAATTTTTTGAGCATAATGAAAATGTTTTAAAGAGTTTGGAGTAACTTACCTTCTTAAGATTCAATAAACTATATACCATCTTATTGAAATTTGTTGCTTCCTTTACCACATAAATAATTTTGCAATGTTGAACCACACTTTCACACACAAAACTCAAGTCATTTAAGCTTTTATGTTGAAGTTAATCAAATAAAGAAAAACTCTTGCCATTTGACTATTATATTTATAACATAATGACTTTTTGATAAAGGAACTATGATATAAGGATGCTTTTAGCCTTGGTTAGATCACTACAATTACATCAAAATTTAAAGGGAAATTAACAAAGAGCTAGAAGAGAAAATTAAACTAAGATATTATAAAAGGCAAAGCTTAACCAAATATGGAAAATAAAAAGTATTTATCTATCTTGACTAGTGTAAAGAAGAAAATAAGCATCACTAAAATAAGAACAAATTCTCATCAACTCATGAGAGTAAAATTGTTAATAATTCTCAAAATACCATAATGCCATGGGTGAAAGACTTTCACTAGCACCTTGTCTTAAATTGTCCAACTTAAATTTAAAATTTCACCTTTCTCACCCTTTTTTAAATCAAATCTCAAACTGTGACCTCGGGATGACTTCTCTTAATGATTTATGGACTATAGAAATAAAATTCTAAATAATTTTAGCTAATATCTTACCTTCTTAAAAGTGTGTTATAACATATTAAATCCTAATAAAAATTCTTTTACCATCAACATTATATTTAAGTTGCTTCTTTCCTTTATCAAGGAATTTCAAACTATTAAAAATAACACCTTCTAGTGAAAAATGGAAGTTGGGAAACACTTTTGCCCTTTTTGACGTTGAAAATTGTAATTTTCATGATTCTCAACTTAACTCCATTAAACTCATATTTTTATTGCAGTAAACCTGTGTTTTAACATAAAAACAAGAATCAGAGAGAATTGTCTTAATGTGTAAATTTCTTGTTTACTAACCTATGACATACTTCTGAAATTTTCAAAACATAAATAGTCAATTTATCATCCTTTACTTTTTTTAGGAAGGTTATTCATTTTTTTGGAAAAACACCATAGTATCATAACCGTATATATTGCGCTAGTGCACAAATGTACTATTTTTCTGCACTTTCTGATTAAATCACTATTTTTTATTATTTTTTGAAATGACTCACACAAAAAACAAAGTAGATGTTTCAAAGACATTTTATCATCCTTTGATTTTCTTTTCAATGTGATCGTCAATAAGAAAATGAGAGTACCTTTTGAAGTAGACAAAGAGAGAAGTGCAAGATGATTTTTGAATTTTTTGGTGTCCTCATTTGAAAGTTATTGAATTTTCATCTTCAAGCAATTTTTTGAACAATGAAATCTACGTTGACACAGCTTAGTAAAAAATTAATAAAAATTGAATTCTTTAATGAAAAACCCACAAATCTCATATCATCGGTTAGATCTCGTGGTATGAATCTAATGTGGTACTTTGTCCGACATATAATTTTTTTTTTTTTTGTAGGTGTTCTGCCTCTCCAAAAGTTGCAAGCCCTTGAAAACTGCAGAATTTTCTCGTGTTTTTCGTTGACTTAAATCCCCACGAGATAATCTCTCGGATGAGAAATTTTCAAACTCGACCTAGAAATTCTAAACTGCTTAACCCGCCTAGAGTTAGATTTTACCGCACTAGAAAACTCTCGACCGAAAGTTTAAAAACTCTCGACGAGAGTTTGCACCCCGAGGCTTGCATTCCGAGAGTCTAGAATGTGATTAGTATTCTCATTAAAGAGGTAAGAGAGAACAAAAAACTAAACAAATTATTATGCACGAATGCAACAACTCTAAGCATGATAAATGAAAAAGTTGACACTTGTCAAATCTCGATTATAACGTGATTTGTATGGTTGTTAATGCAGTCCTTATTACTTCACTGATGATGACAGGCTGTTTCCTCCATGTTTATTTAAAATTTCCAAATGTTCAGATAAAAAAATATCACCGTAATTTTTCTTTTTCTTAAATACTCAAGTACCCGTACTACGCCTATATCAACATTCGTTAGTTATATTACAAATGTTCTTTCAATGTGCGGACAAAACATAACATCAATATCAATCCACAAGTACGCATACATACAAGGGAGGGGAAACTCCTCTTTTAAAATGAGTCTCACGAGATATTATGTTTCCTATAAAAATATGATTACAATGTCCAATCCAAATAAAAACTAATTTGCTCCTTGGCAAGGCTATTTGCCTTTTGGTCAAGCTCTAAGGCTTACCAATCATCAAAATAGCTTACAATAGACTTCTGCAACCATTTACAATCATCAAGTTCACTCAAGTGTCATTTCAAAATCGCTCAAGTGTCAAGTCACTCAGTCACCAAATCGTTGCTCCAAATCACAGCAGTGCTTTCCAGATGGTCATATCCAATCCGTTCCTCACCCATATGGTTGGATGCGTTTCAGAAATACACACCTTCTTCAATTTACGACACCTCAATCCGATACCCGACGTCCCCGAAATCGCGTTTTAGTGTTGGGCCTCGCCGTTACCTCTATTGCCGTAACCAACCTGACTCGATCCACCGTCGTGGCACCGCGCCCACCCGACCCAATCCGAATCGCGCGGTGCGGCTCTGCGGTGGCGATCGGCACGAGCTCGACCCGACTCGAACAACGCCCGCCGCTCGTCGTGCCTTCGCGCGTTTCTTCCACCAACGAGTTGTTGGCACCTGCAGCGACCTCTCGATGTTGTTCGTCACTGATCTTCACTTCTTGCTTGATGCCTCCACTCTCCATCACACCATAATATATACGCACGTCCAAGTGAAGTGTGGTCGCTCGTTTTCCATGAGCCAACCCGCCGTTTATTCATCCGCTCATGAAACATCGCGCCGTGTGGGGCGCTCGGCCGACTCGGGAGCCGACCCCCACGTTTGGTTGCTCGCCCACGAAGGTGGCGCGGTCGCCCAACGCCGGGCCGACCCACCGACCGCCGCCCGTCGGCTCGGCCGCCAAGGGGCACCCGTTGCAGAGCAACGTCTCGCCAACGCCGTGCCGGGGTTTAACTCGACGCGCTTCTCCTCCAACTCGCCCTCGTGACTCCGCTCGCTACGGTGAGCCCGTGCTCTCCAACCTGCGACATGCCGCCGCGTTGTGTCGCATGGTGCTCGAACTCGTCCAAACGCCCAACCGGCGTGCCCGTCCCATCGAACGCCTACGAAGTCTTGGGCCTTACATCCTCCTCCACTTCAAATACTCATCGTCCCGATAGTACTCAGCATCGTCGCATCACATCGTCGCAAAGTCTCATCGCACAATATCGTTGCAACACCGTTGCATAAACTAAGCACTATGTCCATGAGATATCTCCTCCAATCACCGTCGAATCCATGTGAATCTCCGCATCAAGTACTCCAACCAACTCAACACAACAAAAGATGCGGTGATCCAAGATAACTCGTTGCATACATGCCCCCATAGCCGAACTAGTTGGGCAGCTAATCCAACCATAACACATCCAAAACAATGAGAATACTCCTCCTCACTATTAGTTGTTCCTTCGCAAGTCGTCACATCCATCAACTTGATCAAGTTTGAATCTCTGTTCTAAGTGCCATGTTTGGGTCCATGAAGTGTATCCATCTCATCCACAACATGTTGTCCATGATGCTAATCCATGTGCTACTCATATGCAAGTAGACTCATCCTCCAAGCATCATCAAAAAGTAAGAAGTGTGGCTAAGTCAAGTAGACTCAAGCCCATGCCAAAGTGTGTGCTACCAAGGCATCCATCATGAACTCCCATGCCTCATCATATCCAAAGCATTGGTAAGCCCACTTGCATTGGCCATGAGTGCCATCACAAGTTCTCACTCGCAACATATGAATGTCTCATAGGTTGCTCATCCAACCAATGTCCAAGTTGCTCATGTAGAACAACGGCCCCATCAGTTCATTTATAAAGATCTCCATGTAGCCCATGTCCATGACTTTGGCTACCCAAGGTGTTCATCTAAGTGAACTCAACTCAACTCTCATCATCATCATGTCTCAACATGTCGAAGTGAAGTGCTCCTTGGCCACTCCTACCTCCATCATATATGTGAGTACTTCCTTCCAAGCCGCTCCTCCACTAAAGGTTTGCCAAGAGGTCCTTCTTAGTTGAAGCCATGAAGAAGTCTACTCCCACCAACGTGCCCTACCACCAGCAGTAGTGTATGGGCTGCGTCGGGCACTTGCCATTCTATGGCTACATGGACCCTTTCCATCACAAAGGTCATCACTGCCCACCTTGTCTCTGCATTTGAACCATCAAGTGTAAGGTCACAAATTGCCCCAACAAGGTTTGCATCGTTCCATGTTCCTTGTTACATCAATGTACAAGGTCTCATCGTAGACATCCAAGGAGTAGTCATCAATGGTGTTGGCAAAGAAGTCACCTTCTTCCTCATCTCCATATGCGGATCATCCTCCTTATACTTCCATGAAACACAAGTCATATCTCCATGAAGACTCTCATGAGTGTCCTCCATCCTCATCAATTCCTTTGATGTGTTCGATCCTCGGTACCACCCTCGCTCATCAAGTTCCTCCGATCATGGTCACATTTGCAACATCTCCATGTGGTTTGTCCACCAATGCTTGCAATGTGTCTTGTCTTGGTTCAACTTGTGCCTTCATGTCTGCCTCTTCATCTCTTCCATCTTCATATCATCCTATGAGAATCATCCATCTTCGATGCTTGCAACGTGCTTGGTCTTGGTCCAACCTGGTTATCAAGTTCACCCTTGACATCTTCTACATTCAACGTCCCTTGGTTCTCTGGGTTCAAGAAATTCACCCATGAAAGTCTTTCATGAAGTTCCGTATCTCCACTATCTTGTCTTCAATGTGTTCCAAGTGTTCCTCCACTTGCACAAGAGTCTTGTAGTGTTCCCGCCTTCCTCTCCAAGAACTCCTGCCAATATGTTTATAAGCCTCTTCCGAGCCTCCAACCAAGCCTTTAGGCTTTCCAAGCTCCAATGTTTGTGGTGTCTTAGCTAGGCTCCAACTTGTTGGCACCCTTCCCACTAAAACAACATCCATAACATTCTCGTCGGTTTTCCCATAGAAGGTTTTAATCTTCTTATGGTTCTTCTCTTCAATTCTAACAAGCTCATCTCGTGAGTTTGTAGCTCATAGCATAATGCCATCCATCCATCAAACTGGTCCATCTTGTCCAAGTCTTTCAAACTCATCTCGGTTTGAGTCGTAGATCCTTCTTGCACAAGGTCATAAGAGAAATCTTAGCCTCATTAACCCTTCATGAATCTTCTTAGCCTTCTTCCAAGTTTCCACCAATTTTCTTTCCAAGACTCCAAGTTTGTTCCGAATCCTTGGGATTTCTTTGTCCAACCGCTTTATCCATTGCAATGCTTCACAAGTCTTCTCTTCGACCTTCCCAACTCGCATGTCTCCATTTTCTAGCTTTAGCCCGGAAAATGCCTTGGTTTTTTATGTCCTAAGAGAAACCCCAAATATATAAGTCAACTTCAACATCGTGTGCAACCCCAACTCGTCCACCTCCGATACTCAATCGTATGTGAAATGAAGAGCTTGTGTTATCGTACTCATCCATCCAGGTAGATCCGATACCAACCGTCATGCTCCTACACCACGCGTGTCTTCCAACCACGCCTTGTAGGTAGGTGCGGCACTTCCGTACTTTTTCTTTTAAATACTCATACCTAGACTACGCCTATAGCAACATTCGTTAGTTATATTACAAATGTTCTTTCAATGTGTAATAAAACATAAACATCACACAATCCACAAGTATGCCCATACATACAAGGGAGGGGCAACTCCCTTTTAAAATGAGTCCACTCAGATATTATGTTTCATAAAAATATGATTACAATGTCCAATCCAACAAAACCACTTTTTTGCTCGGGGCAAGGCTATTTTCCTTTTGGTCAAGTTTCAAGGCTTACCAATCATCAAAATCGATTACAAATGTACTTTTACAACCATTTACAATCATCAAGTTCACCTTCGTAAGTGCCGCCCAAAATCGCCTAAGTGTCAAGCCACTCTCTTCGGTCACTCAACCGTTGCTCCAAATCAGTGCAAAGAGTTTTCTTTCGAGCTGACCGTGCATCCAATCCGTCCCTCATCCATATGGTTGGATGAATTTCATAAACATGCCACCTTCTCGCAATTTACTTTAACCTCAATCCTATACCCGATGCTCCCCGAAATCACGTTTAGAGATGGCCCCTCGTCGTTTCCCAAGGACCGCAATCCCACCCGACTCGACCTCGACCGCCGTCAGCTCGGCGCCCGACCCGACCCGACTCGTAACCGCGGTGCGGCCTACGGCAGATGTGCACGAGCTCGACCCGACTCGACCAACACCCGTCGTCAAAAGGCTTCTCGTCATGCCCACCAACGAGTTGTTGGCAACTCGTGGTGTGACTCCCTGATGTTGTTCGTTGATTGATCTGCCGCTTGATGCCTCTACTCTCCATCACGCCATCATATATACGCACGTCCAAGTGAAGTGGCCGATCATCCATGAGCCGACCCGCCCGTTTATTCATCCGCCCACGAAACGTCGCGTCGTGGGGTGTGGGGCGCTCGGCCGACCCGAGCCGACCCCCACGTTTGGTTGCTCGCCCACGAAGTGTGGCGTTGGTCGTGCCCAATGCGCTGGCCGACCCACCAACTCGCCCGTCGGCTCGCTCGCCCAAGGGGCGCCCGTTGTGGTATAAACGTCTTGCCAACACCGTGTTGGTTTAACTCGATGTGCTTCTCCTCCAACTCGCCCTCGTGACTCGCCTCGCTACGTGCGTGCCCGTGCCTCTCCAACGGTGCGACATGCCACCCGTTGCGTCGCACGGTGCCCGAACTCGTCCAAACACCCAACTGGCGTGCCCATCCCACTGAACGCGCCCATGAAGTCTTGGGGCCTTACAATATGCCTTGTTGCTTTGTGAAAGTCCTCAAATTGATTGCTCGATCTTGATATTATCCTACGGTAGTATAAAATAAAAAGGCACCATAATTCTCTTTGGGGATTTGTAAAATCGAGCGATGGTCAGTTATGAAGAAATTTTATGGTCGATTCCAATGTGATTGTATAAATCACGACTACAACAAGCTCAGCTTTCTCTTTCATTAAGAAGGCTTCATATTTAACAAGTGGCATCAACATCTTTTTGGAGGAATCGATAAACTCAAGGGTCACCGGCTAGATTGATATTGGATTTTCTATTGCTACGGGATTGTGTAGATCTTGCACGGAAAGGGATGGGCCTCTTTCTAAGAACATCAACCTCACTTATTCTCGTTGCTCATTTTCTGAATTAGGTTAACCTCTAGTTTATGGGATTTGCATTCTTTTTACGGTTGACTTCATATACATGTATTTGTGTGTTCAAATTCATATACATGCATTTGTGTGTATTGCAAGTTAGAAATTGAGCATCAAATTCATTTAGTACATATATAATTTATTTTGGAAATAATATATATTTAACATTAAAATAAAATGCATACTATGTATATTAATGTATTTTATTTATGCACTACATTTTAGATATTAAAATGCTTTTTGTTATTTTTTTTGCATTAAAATATTTTTAAATATTTGTTAATATTATTTAATCCTAAATATTAAAGATTTTATGGATGTGTGAACACTTTTTAGTTGCTCCCTCATCTAAATATTTTCATAGGTAATTGCAATTGAATGTGATAAAATGAAATGACTAGATTGTGAGAAAGGACAGAGATTTATAGCTCTAGGAGGAAGCTCCTTCAGAATGGCTTGGGCAAGTAGGGAAAGTATAGAATGGCTTGGGGAAGTAGGGAAAGTATAGAATGGCTTGGGGAAGTAGGGAAAGTATTGAATGTTGCAATTATTCCCACCCAAGTCCTTTTCACGTTGTACTCATAATTGATGATGATGTATGGGAAATAGAGAAATAAAGGAAAAGTCGGTCACCCACATCATTTCCACATTGTAATAAGAATTGACGATGTTGTATGGGAATAGAGAAATAAAGGAAAATTCGGTCATGTGGAATGGTAGACGTTAGTCAACACAGTTGGGAGATGAGAGCACACACTCTCTCAAGGGGAGTCATTCAATGATTGATGCATTCAAGCATTATTCGTAGAAAAGGGAAGTCAATGACATAATAATCACATCGTAGTGATGACAACTATGCATTAAGAGTGTGTGCAAGCATTGTTAGTGCACACTTGCAACTAGTATGGAAACATTGCAAAAATTAAAAACAACCACGTTAATAAGGTAGGGTGATTTTTTGATTCCTGCACAAGTGGAGATGTTGGTTACTCTGGAACTTCTCTTGGTTTTCAAAGGTGGAGATCCTTTGGGTGGACTTTGGATTCCCATGAAATTTATTAGGTGGAAGTGTAGTGCACTATGGATTCCTACCTGATTTCATATGGAGGCATTATGGGCTTTGGATTCTTATGGTGTAATCGGGTGGAGATTCCAAGCTTCCCAAAGGAATCTTGGGATCGTGCGAATGTCTTCCCAAAGGTTTTTGTTTCCATGAGGCTGGGGCAAGCATTTGGGGTTTCAAGTTAAGCATAGCTAAAATCCTATCCTCAGGCCCATTAGCTTTCTAGCCAACTTCATGCCATTTCTCGGTGAGGACAGTTTCTCTGATATTCTCGAGAACCACTTTCCATATCTCTTCAATTTGTCGATACTCATCTCTGAATGTTCTCCAATTTCTTTCTTTCCAGGCGACCCATATGAGAAATCCCATAAAGAGTCCCCACACTATGTTAAGAAAAAGGCTTTTATACCCTCCTTTTCTCCAGACTTCAATTGTATGCCTGAGGCTCTTGTTGTCCCTATCTGTTTATTGAAAGAGAGACGAAAGTTTTTTTCCACAAGGTCTCAGCGACAAAGAAGTTATTAAATAGGTGTTCCAATGTTTCTACATTCTTCTTACACATATTATATGTTAGTCGGCCATGCATTCCTTTCTTCTGCAGCTCATCCTAGGTAAGAATCTTTCCATTACTAGGTAGCCACAAAAATTATTCAATTTTCGGCCATTGTTTTTCCGACCATATTTTTTTTCCAAAGTGGTACAACTACATTATGAATGTTATTTGATTTTATGTAATGGCCTTCTTGTATTGTGAACATGCATTTCGTGCAATACCCCCATATGAGTATATCCTCTCGTGTTGTTATTGCTAGTTTTCTAGATTTAAGTTCTTTCACATAGTTTTCCCATTGACAAGTTTCTGGAGCATTCTTCCACTGGTCTTTTAGCTTCCATTTTCGCCATTGAAGCTCTGTCCCTTCATCCAAAAATTGTGCTATTGTCTTAGTATTCTGCCTGTTAGTGAATAGGAAAATCTCCCCTAAATCAATTTCACTGAATATTTTCTCCTGTTGTTGTCATGATTCCTCCCAAAACTGGGCAATGTCGCCTCCTCTAATTTCCCAAAAACTGTGTTCTCGGATGAGATATCTATTTAGTGCTATCAAGTTTCAAATAATGGATCCTTTAGGGGTCATTTGAACTTTTAATTTCCTTACAATAGTTAAGGAAATTTCATTCTTCTGTTCTGATATTATTTTCCACAAATCTCTACCCCATTGTATCCATATTTACCAGAGCTTAGCTCTCATAACTTGATTTAGAAAATATGAGAGCCCATTTACAAATTGGATAATGGAACTGGTCTCAGGTGCTTTCTTTTCAATGCTACTGAATGGAGGACCCCTTCAACCCTTCATTCTTTCCAGAGGTATAAGGCAAGGAGATCCCCTGTCTCTGTTTCTCTTTGTCATTATGGGAGAATGGCTAGGAAGATCCTTAACCAAGGCAAAACAGCAGAATCAACTCAAAGGCATCAAACCGGTACACCAAGGACCCACAGTAATGCATCAGCAATTCATAGATGATACAATGCTCATGGGCACCCCCACAGTGCAGGAAGTTCGAAGCAAAGTGCTAAAGACGCTCTCAGATTGATGATTAATGTGGGGTAATTAAGTGTTTAAAAGATACCTTTTTACAGCTCAACATTTTGGCGCCATTGCCGGGGAGAGTGTATGCCATTTTACAGGAGTAATGCATAGCTTATTTCCTTCTGCCCGTGGAGAGTTGGGTATTAAAGACGGAAGGTAAGAACCTCCGCACTGGGCAAGAAACATACTTGCTTGCAGCTCGCTTCACAGTAGAGGTAAATAAGATTTTCTTTTGGGTAGGAATGAATAATTTTTTCTTTTGAATGAATAAACCAATTAAGCGAAACAAGAACCCTCCCAAAGCCAAAAAACCTAAGGGGCTGGTGACCCTTGGGTTCACGACCTTTATTGATGAAATCTTGAAGAAAACTGAGTCTTAGCCATCCGTAGGATTTAAAATAACTACTTCTAGACAGCCTACCAGTTCCTTTCAGGCTACAGAATCACCATCTGAGGCCTTCGCTGAGATATACAGTCCAACTGAGGGAATTAAGCAATATTCCCAAGAAATTGAGAATCCTTGCATAAGTTTCTTGCAAGAAGGGAACGACAGCAACCTCCAGGAAGGAGAAGGGGAAACAGGAGAAAACACAAAATCACCTATTAAAATTACTCAGACAATAAACATCCCAAATAGGCGAAGTGTTGTTCAACCTATTCAAAAACAAGGATTTGAGTCACCTCAAACAGTAGGACAGTAGGGAATACCCATTCCGGATAGAGGAAGTGCTGTAAAAATCATTTCCACCCCTGTTCTCCAACCTAGAAATTCCCTGGAGATCCCAGAAGGGTATTGGCATATTTTTGATGAAATGGCCCAGAACCAAAACCCGAACCAGCAGCAAACCTCTACGCTGTAATACCCTATAGTAGACACTGCAGTTAACGCACCCATGAAAGCTATCCCTCTCCAACATATTCCTACCTTTCATGGTCTAACATCAGAAGATACATATGTGTTTCTGTTTGAATTTGATGTGTTGTGTAGAGGATACGATTATACCACCGCCCCCAAAAACTAAAGTTGTTCCCTTCTACGTTAAAAGGAGCAGCACTAAGATGGTTTATGGGATTAGGTGGAGGTGTCATAACAGATTGGGACCATATGAAGACTGTGTTTTTAAAGAAATATCAAGACTATTGCAGGTCACGAGAATTAAAAGATGAGATATTTCAGATGACAGCCAAACCCAGTGAGACCTTGGAAGAATATGTGGAACGATTTCAGTACAATCTTCAAAGATCACCCTGTGCGTCTTCACCCTTACCTGATAACGTTTTGAAAACTGCATTAATTAGGGGAATGAAAGATCAGTGGGTTGAGACATTAAATCTTATGGGAAAGGGTGATATATATCAAGAAAGCTATTCTGACATTGTTGATTTGTGCATCAGGTGCTCGAGGGGTAATACAAGATTGAAATCAGTTGAACGTGACATAGTTACAAGGGAGAATAAGCCCTCTAATGAAGGTGTGACTCGTGCAGAGATCGGAAATCTGTTAGAAGATTTTAAGACAGACATACTGGGGACGTTAACAACACAGTTTGATATCATGCAAGCCAAGCAGAAGCAGGCAGAAGCAAAGCAGAATCTTGCAATATTCTGTCCCAGGTGTAGAAAGAGACATAGCCACAAAAAATACCCATTTGATGTGGTTAAAGTCTGTGCCATTTGTACAAGAGATCACCCTATAGAAGGATGCCCGTCGCTTCCTGGCTTAAAAGCAGTTTATAAAGAGGCAGAAGAGGAATCAGAAGTGGTGTGTCTGCTTAACCAGCGCCGACAGTGGCAGCCATGACCATCAGGTATGTCAAATGATCCATTTTCTTTTCAACCTCAATATAATGCTCAAGAGTATAGCGGAATGTGGCAGAATCAATCACCATTTCCTAATTGGTCACAACAACCATTCCCTCCTACATCTTGGCCCAATCAAACAAATCAGAATAACTGGCCTAGCTTTCCTTTTTGCCCACCATTTTGGCCTACACAATGGTCCCCTTCTACTTCTCAGAATCAGGCCTGGTAGTCAAACTAGAAAAAACCTTCAAATCAGCCAGCAGGAGCTATCCCTCCCTCTCAACCTACATTGCCAGTGCCTTACCCAAACCCCCAGACTAATTTAAGACCTCAACTCCTAGCCCAACCCAACCCGAACCCAAACAATAGACCAGTTCAGTCTATTCAAATAGAAAAACCTCCTGAAGTAGAAACTGAACTAACGGAGTGTAACGATCCTCAATTAAGGTCTGGGCGTATAGTTGAAACAGGGAGAAATAATGATGAGAATATTGAAAATCCGTTATTGGTAGAACAAACAGAATACAATGAGAGTGAAGTTCAACAACAAAATCAACATCAAGATCAACAATAGAATCAACAACAACAAGGAATAACTTCCTCTCCACCATTCCCAAAATGATTGATCATCCCCCGCCCATTAGAAAAGCCTAATTTTTATCTTCTGGGAGAGTTAAAAAATTTATGTATCAGAATCCCTCTCCTCCAAGCCATGCAAGATATTCCTATATACGCAAAAACCATTAAGGAATTATGCATAAAAAAACCAAAGATGAGAGTAACAACCAATCCCACTGTTCAAATAGTCGGTACCTTATCTGATTTATTAGATCAGGAATGGAAACACATATCAAGTATGAAGATCCAGGAAACCCTATAGTAACAGTTCAGATCAATGGCCAATCATTTCATAATGCTTTAGTTGATCTAGGAGAAGCAATCAACATTTTAACAACCACTACCTGTCAGAAACTTGGCATTACATCACTTGAACCAAAAACAACCTTGTTGGAATTGGTTGATCGATCAGTAGTTAAACCAGAAGGAACCTTACAAGATGTCATGGTATCTGTAGATTCCTGGGAGTACCCTGCTGATTTCCTAGTTATTAATCCAAAGAACCGGCTAGATGGACACCCTTTAATTTTAGGAAGACCTTGGTTGGCAACTGTCGATGCCTACATTGGATGCCGACAAGGCAACATGACCATAAATAAATAAATAAATAAATAAATAATAATAATAATAATAATTAATTAATTAATTAATTAATTAATAAAAAAAAATTATTTATTTTTATTATTTATGAATTTATATTTTTGTTTTTATTTATTTATTAATTAATTTATTTTTATTTATTTATTTTGACTCTTTGTTTAACTATTTGATAGATGGTTTGTTATAATTAAATCATATGAATAAGAATTAATTATATTTATTAATTAATAATAATAATTAATTACTATATAATTTAATCAAAAATTTACAAAAATTTACATATATACACCACGATTTGTTAAATTACTTACCATTATATTAATATATTAAAGGTTTTATAAATAAATAAAATAATAATAATAAATAAAATTAATAAAATTAAATAAATAAATAGATAATGGAATATTTACTTTTTCAAAGTCAAACTAGTCGTTATCCTAACGGCTAGTTGAGTCATCTCTACATCTATTTATACTTAATGTCTGGATCTGATCTCTCACATAGTCCTGATGATGAACCACACTGGTTGGTTCGAAACGCGTCGACCTCGTTCTTTTGCATGTGATTATTACCGAAGGAATTTCTACTAATTTATATTATGGATCACAAAAGCTTAGATTCCAAAAAAACTCTCACACTAGTCACCATTAACGGATCCGGGCATTCCTTTCAGGTTAATGGCCATCGAGTTCGATTATATGGTAAGCCGCTTACCCGTGAATCCTTTTTCCAGCAGTTAAGGGAAGACTCCACCATTGAAATTCTTGCTGAAGGGGAGAATCCCTCTCCCGCGCCAGTTTGATAAATTGGTTTTTTAAATTTTTGTACATAATGCATTCTTTTTTTTTTCTGTTTTTGGTTTCTGTTTTTGAAATTCGTTTCCTTGTTAATACTTCTTTATTTTGTTTGAATTTAGTTTCTTTAAAAACGAAAAATAATAAAATTCTGTGTTTTTTTCGCGTTGTTGTTCCTTTCTAACAGAACAACACTTCTGCTTTTCCTTTTGAAAGGAACAACAGTTTCGCAGAGTGTTTTTGCTGTTCCTTTCCAAAGGAACAACACCTTCGTAGGATATTTTTCTGTCGTTCCTTTCGAATGGAACAACAGTTTCGCGCAGTGTTTTCGTTGTTCCTTTCAAAGGGAACAGCATGTCCGCAGAGCATTTCCTTACTGTTCCTTTTGAAAGGAACAGCAGTTTCGCAAATTATCTTTGCTGTGAATATCAAACGAAATGCATAAAATTCCTTAAGTTCTATCCCCGAACCATCACACATGAAAAATATTATAAATCGGTCATATTACTTTAATGTGGTAAATAGTGAAATTACATTAATCTTTTGCTGTCCCTTCACCTCATACTTGAATTATCACAATGTGATTCCCTCATTATTACCGATTTATCGTACGCATCGATTTCAGTAATTACTTAATTTGATTGACTTTATCATGATTGCGCCTATTTTTTCATTATTGTCCTATTACTGTTCCACACATGCCACCTTAATCGACGGTCGAGGTTGACCTTTCTTTCGTTTGGGGGGCGGAAATATCTGCATGCAGATCAGATACCCAAAATTTCTTCACTTGTATCTCTGCAATAGATTTTTATGAATTAAAACCCTTGCATTTTCAGAAAATAACAAATTTTAGCGAACTGTGCACTGTGCTGTTCCATTAAGGTTACTGTGTGTTGAGAACAATTAACGAAGAACAGAAATGGGCGGACGTCCAATTCGCAGCGAACCTCAGATGTTGGTTGTCTCTGATGTTGCACGGGCAATATTAGACAAACTGGGGTGGATTACATACTTTATGAGAATGCAGCAACCCAATGAAGCAGTGGCTACTGAATTCTTGTTAAATCTGCAGGAAGGTTCCTCCACAGTCAGAGGAAGGTAGATAGTGGTGACCGATGAGATAATTTCAGAAGTATCTGGGATCCCCGCACAAGGAACTGTTTGGACTCAGAAGAAAAACAGAATTCGGGAGGCCATGCAAATCTTTCAAGATGAAGGAAAGAGGCTAATAGTCAAAGGGAGAGGAGTACACCCGGCGTCGCTAGGTGAACCATGGACAAAATTAGCCATGATCGTGCAGGCTTACATAACATGCGACGGTAGAAAAGACGTGGTAAGACCTCGCCATCTTAAGCTGTTAGTTGTGCTAAAAAAAAAATGCACTATCAATTTACCTGCATTCTTAAACTCTTTATTGCATGATATTGCTCGTGGAATTAGAAAAGCACAACATCCAGACATGGTGGTCAACCACCATTGCTTGATTCAGCTAATAGTAAGTTACAGCCTCGCCCAGCAGCAAACCAGCTGGGAGGAGCTAATTTTTTCTATTGAAGGAGGGATGGCTTTACCCACTCCGAGACGGAAAATGATGGCCAGCTCAATAGTCGGGCCCTCCACTTATAGACAATCCTTCCGATTAAAATGAAGCAAGAAAGTAATAGAGGAACTCCCGGGCAGCAGTACTCAATCCCTGCAATTAAACAGCTCAGATGAAGAGGAATAGCCTCCACAATTGGAGGGAGCAAGTCCTCGTTCTGAGGAAGTAGAGGAATTGGAGGGACAAATTCGGTACTCAGATGAGGAGGAAGTGAGTCACCATACCAGTAGTGAAAAACAACCCGGTACAGAGGAAGAAGTTCGTTATTCGGATGAGGAAGAGGCAAGTTACCATAGTGAAAAACAACCCGGTACAGAGGAAGAAGTTCGTTATTCGGATGAGGAAGAGGCAAGTTACCATACTGATGGCGAAAAGCAATCAGAGGAGGAAGAAATGCGTTATTCGGACGAAGAAGAGATCGAAGGAGATTCAGAGGAAGAAGAAGTCGAAGGTGAAATACGGTATTCGGATGAGGAAGGTAGTTATCACACCTGTGATGCGAATAGCAGCAAAGAGGATGAAACAAAGCCTGTCGAAAATGTCAACACGAGCCCTCTGCAGGAAGACCAATTGGCCCAGATTTTGGCCAACATGAGCAATTACGCACGGTCTCTGGACCCCAACAGTGACATTAATCAAATGCCAGAATGCTCTGCCTTTGATAGGGGTGTAACTGATGAAACAGCAAACCCTAGAGATGCTAGGGTTGCTTCTACTGAGATGCACGAACAGGAGAATGTGCATGCTGAGCCAACATTTCGATCTGGAAACCCCCAGGAAACCACAGAGTTAACTGAGCAAATGATTCCTGAGGAATCTAATCAAGAGCATGAGACTATGGAACAAGAACAGCAAGAAGAGGTGCAAGAAGATTTCACTGAGGGCACGACTCAAAGCCCTGCTGAGCAATTAGGGTCAGATGAGCAAACTATTGTCCCCTTAAGAAAGAAGAAGAGAACAATGGAAGTAGAGAAGCTTCGCAGAGAAAGGAAAAAGCTTCATAAGTTGATTGAGCAACTTAGGCAAACCATTAGGATTTTAAAAATGAAGCAGACACCTAAGTGAACTCCTAAAAGATGAAACCCTGTCATCAAGCGAAGATCGAAAAAGAGAAGGGTCACTGCTAATATAAACCCTCAGGTAGAAGAAAAAACGGTACCAGAGCCTACTTATGAGGACTGGGAGTAGCAAACATTCGTCCCAACATCAGTTGTTCCAGAAGAAGAAATGGTACTAGAGCCTACTTATGAGGACTGGGAGCAGCAAACAGCTGTCCCAACATCAGCTGTTCCAGAAGAAGAAACAGTACCAGAGCCTACTTATGATTTCTGGGAGTAGAAAACAGCCGTCCCAACATCAGCTGTTCCAGAAGAACCAGTTTTGAATGAAAACAACCAATCGAGCAGTCAACAAACCTTTAGTGATTCAGAATTAGTTAGATTGCAAGAAGAACTGGCACAGGTCCGAATGGAGAGACAAAAACTGGAAGAAGATACTGTCCCAAGGATGAAATACCAAGAATTACAGCAACAGATGAAAATTATTCATGAGGCAGAAGCTGAAGCCCATAAAAACGTCGAGAAGCAGAGATAAAAGCTGATAAGGTAAGCAACCAATTAAAATTAACACAAAAACAAATGGACATTCTTTGCTCATTATATACTGATGTCTTAGCTTGTAGGTTCCCTGCCAAAAATTATGCTTTGTTTCTGTTAGAAAGGTATTTGCAATTAAAAATCAAGGCAGTTAGGGCTGGAAAATCAATAGAGTTAAGAACTATAGACGACCTGATATCTTGCTGCAAGCTTTACGGGGACAAAGTACAGTGCCTGTCGTGTGAGTTTTATTTGCATAATTTAATTCTTGAAAATGACTGTGAATCAAATCCTAGCCCTTTTATTAGAGATGTACAGTTTCAGGCCTTCATTTCTTTTGCCATAAATCAATTAAAGTGGCTTAAAACCTATAATGCCTTTGCAAGGTAGGAGAATGCATTGGATCTATGGGTCAGAAGTGAACCTCAGGACCCACGTCAATTATGGGCTAGGCAGAAAATTCTAATGACAAGGAAAGGTGTTACCCAAGCTCTGGGGCCTGTTCATAAGTCAATCATTTTGAAAGGAACGGATTATTTTTCATCTATTAGGGACCAAGCCTATGTAGCAGCCAAGATCTGGTGGAGAACCTCGAGTCAAAACGTACAAAGTAGGGAGCCATTCAATTATAGGAACTTTTGGCTAGCTGCAGATCGTTTCATTTCCTATGGCCATCTTGTCTTGAAAGAAGGGCCATTTTGGTTAGGGTGTAGGTTCTACAGCCCCATTGTTTAGTACCCTGCTTTGGATTACAAAGCTATCTATGAGCTTCCCGAGGGACAGGCAGGACATATTCTCGAAGAGTTAGCTGCACATCATGGTTTTAGACCCTTCAATGACAAACCTTCTCCAGCTTACTCTTTGACGGCTCTCCATGTAAATTATAGTTTTCATGAGGACATGAAAAAGGTAGAGTAGGGGGGTATGCTAGGCATTGAAAGAGGTATGAAATTCTTATGTATTTGTTCATTCTTTCACCATAAACATACTTCAGTTTGTCTTGAAAAGGTAATCTATCATGATAATTGTAATTAATTTGGAAAGGTTTACATTGAGACTAAAAAGGATAACTAAATATTGTTTTTATTGTCAAATCAGGAATTCGAAGAGGTGAGGAGCTGTATCAAAGGCGTGGCTAAAAACAGTCTGCCTCCTACTCCATTTGCGATGAACCATAGTCAGCTGAAGCCAAGAAGATCTGAATGGATTTCCCAAAAAGGGAGAGAGACAACTCGGCTCTAAACAAAGAAAACAGAACTGTGATAAAACAAAGGAGGTGCGAATCCCTCAGGATCGGAAGATCCTGAGGGATCGCTGCATAAACTGATCATCTTTCTTGATTTGTCCGTCCAAGGATCGAATATAAAGGCGTCAATATTTAGTGATAGACGACAGTGAACTGTTTTTGTAAAAGACTTATATATTTCCTTTGCAATTAAATTCTCGACTCTCTGTCGTGAGAGAACGCTGTCTGTAATCTTCTTTTGATTAATATAAAAACACCAGTTTCATCTATCCTTTAGAATTCTGAGGTAGACCCAGCGGTACTTCACTATGCTGCTATATTATTAATCTTGGTTTTTTAATGCGCAATGTGTGTTTAAGATTTATTTGCATTACAGAGTTGTTTCATTAATTGATTGAAGTAAACGCTGATCCATTGCTGTTTCATTTATCAAAATTATTATTATTTATCAGCGGTGCTGTTCTGTAATTACAGTGAGTTGTTGTTCCATTCATTTATGGATTGCTATTAGATTACAATTGGACTGTCGACAAGTTTAGAATATCCAGTTGTTCGAATTGTGATTGAATCATAGTTGCTGTTTCTTTTGGAGAATTGTAATTGATGTTTCTTTTATGCTACTGTTCCTTTTGGATTTCATTTCCTTTGAGTTGTTTCCACTTGCTTAGAGATCTCTAAACTATAGAGGGCAGAGCTAATCATTCCAGGAGCTTCATCAAACCTTTTACATGTATGGTTATTGAAATGTGTATAAGAGGATAAATTAACTTATAATGAAATATGATGAATCATTAGAGGATTTTATGGATAATTTTCTTCACCTTTGCTACGAATTTTCCAAGGAAGATGTGGATTGGGATTTTATGAATGAAAATTTTCAATATTTAGTTCAAATTTCCTTAGAACCGTATGAAAATGAATCTTATATGAGTCTCCCGAATTTTCTTAGTCATGGGGCAATTAAAATTTCAAAGGATGAACCTACTCTCCTTTTTGTTCCTTCTCTTCCTCCTTTTCCATCACCATATAAAGTAGTCTCATGTAATGGTAGTGAAGTTGGAAAACTTGAGAATCGAACCATTGATCCACTTATCCTATCTTTATTTCCTCCCCATGGACAAGATCGTATCTACGGAAAATTTAAATGTTCTAATAAATCCATGGAGCCTTAGCTGAAGATTGATGTGCATAATTCAAAACTTGAATCTGATCTAATAGAAATTATTGCTTATATAAGGGTTACCTTTCATCCTCTACAATTTACACCGCATGACCCTATGTACCTTGATTCGATCAACCTACTCCAATTTTAGTTTCTATAGATACTTTTAACTCCCAATTAGTTCGTTTACATGGAAATCAGGTACAAGATGGTTACATTTCACAGGTAGAGGAACAAAAGGATGAAGACACTTTTAATCTCTCTTCTTTTTTCAAATTCCTCTATGTCAAAATGATGTTTCTACATTATTTTCTGGTAAAGAATCTCAACATCTTGATATTAGTCAAGTGGGATTCAATTCATCAATCAAGATGAAGGCTTGGAAAGCCATCACCCTAACACCAATGATTCCACTAATATGCATGGTGATGAGTTCCCAAGTACATTATATGATCTCTTATTTCCATAATAAGACTTGGATTTTCAAAGCTTTGACCCTGAATTTGATTTGGTTAGAATGGTGGTATCTATCTCTAAACATAGAGAGATGGCAGTTATGTGCATTCACAATTGATATTAAAAGAGGCTAAAGGAATGTCATTTTAACATAAATAAAGAACCTTATAGGTCTAAAACCCTAATCCCAAAAGATGAAACAACAAAAGGTTTGTGGATATTGAGGGGGTTAGTTGGTACATCAACTTCCTGAGGGTACAAATTTTGCATACAATATTTGTTTAGGGTGCATAGTAGCTCGGTAGAAAGAACTATTAAAGGAATACAAATTTTAACCAAGAATAGGGCATGTTATGGAAACTCTTGGCCTCTCAAAATGCCAAAAAACATCATTTAGGACCTTGAAAAGGCCCCGTGATTTTGGGACCCATAAATTATAGAAAAACTGCCAAGAAAATATATAACCATTGAGACAATGGAAGAGGTGGGTGGCAACTGATATCCACCTAGATCACCATTGTCTATAACGAGATTTTACTTTGTTACCTATGTTAAAGTTTAATGGAAATTTTCATTTTAATTTTGCACTAGACATGTAGAAAATGTATTTGAAGCATTATATAAATTTAAAACTCGATCCTTATAATGTTCACAAGCATACTCTTTGCTTGTTCCTTAGGTTTAATGCTTCACTTTGGCTTCTTCCTTAAAATTTATTATAACTTAATATATTTAATTCATATTGCATTGAGAGATGCATTTTATAGTTTATATATGAGAGAGATGTAATGTGATGATGGTTTAAAATTAACAAGTTATTCTATATTTAAGGTTTAAGCTACCTTGTCATTTTTCAAAGGTTAATTATATTCCTTTACCATTAAAAGCATACAAAATTTTACAGATAAATATAAATTAATATTATTACCCATTATTGATTGTTCCAAAATTACAAGATGGGAAAGAGTGAAAATGAGAGAATGTTTTCAGATCCAAGGTTTTCGTCAGCAAGTTGTGTTTAATTGCAATGAGCAAGCAATACAAAAAAAGATTAATGAAAGGATGGAATCCATAAGGTGCCATGATGTCACGCCCCTACACCACGGGTGTCTTCCAACCATGTCTTGTAGGCAGGTGCGGCACTGCCGTACTTTTTCTTTTTCTAAATACTCAAGTACCCAGACTACGCCTATAGCAACATTCGTTAGTTATATTGCAAATTTTCTTTCAATGTGCGGAAATAAACATAAACATAAATATCAAACCACATGTACGCCCATACATACAAGGGAGGGGCAACTCCCTTTTAAAATGAGTCCGCCCGGATATTATGTTTCATAAAAATACAAGTTTACAACATCCAATCCAGCAGAAACCACTCCTGCTCCTTGGCACGACTATTTTCCTTTTGGCCAAGCACTAAGGCTTGCAAATCATCAAACTAGCCTATAACAATCATATACAATCAAGAGTTTCAACCTGTGGAAGTGCTGCCCTAAACTGCCCAAGTGCTGGTCACTCGGGTCACTCAGCCGTTGCTCCAAATCAGTGCAGAGCGTTTTCTGAGCTGACCATGTGTCCAATCCACCCCTCTCCCATATGGGTGGATGCGTCTCAGAATTACGCACCTTCTGGTTTTTACGACACCTCAATCCGACACCCGACGCTCCCGGAATCGCGTTTTTAGTGTTGGGCCACTGCCGTTACTCGACGCCCAAAACCGACTCGACACAACCCGTCCGTCGTTCAGCTGCGCTCGACCCGACCTGCAGTGCGGCGTGCACGAATATGACCCGACTCGACAAATGCTCGGTTCGTCTTCGTTTTTGCGCCCAATGAGTTGTTGGCAACTCGTGTGCTACCCTTGACTTCTTGCTTGTTCGTCCTTGTTGCTTCTTCGAACTTGGTTGCTTCACTCTCCAACGCCATCATATATATATGGACGCCAAGTGAAGTGAGGGTCGCTCATTTTCCACGAGCTAACCCACTCATTTATTCATCCGCCCACGAAGTGCCGTGTCATGGGGTGTGGGGCACTCAGCCGACCCGAGCCGACCCCCACGTTTGGTGTTCGCCCATGAAGTGTCGCGACGGCCCACGCCCAATATGTTGGCAGACCCACCAACTCATCCGTTGGTCTAGCTCGCCCAAGGTGCACCCGTGGTGGTATAAATGCATCTCGCCAATGTCGTGTTGACTCGCCTCTCCTCCAACTCACCCTCGTGACTCGCCTCGCTACACCCGCACGCCTGTGACTCTCCAGTGCGTCGTTACGCCCGTTACGTCGCACGGCGCCCAAACTTTCCCAAACGCCCAATCGGCGCACCCGTTCCACCGAACGCGCCCATGAAGTCTTGGGGCCTTACATCCTCCTCCACTTCAAGTACGACTATCGTCCCGATAGTGCTACCATCGTCGCATCGTGTCATCGCAAGGTCTCATCGCAACTTTCGTCGCAAAGTCTCATCGCACAATATCGTCGCAACACCATTGCACAAACCAGCAAGGTTTATGTCCATGAGATATCTCCTCAATCATCGTTAAATCCATGTGAATCTCTGCATCAAGTACTCCAACAAAAATCAACATACTTAAATTTGCTATGTATTCGGCACAACTCTGCACACTTCCAGACCCCACAACTCGAACTAGTTGGGTAGCTAATCCAACCATAACGTCCTCATCGTGAGAATGCACATCCTCATACTATGCGTTAGTCATTCCTCCTGCAACCTGTCACATCCATCAACTCGATCAAGTCTGAATCTCATCCAAGTGCCATTTTTGGGTCCATGAAGTGTATCCATCTCATCCACAACATGTTGTCCATGATGCTAATCCATGTGCTACTTTTATGCAAAGTAGACTTATCCTCCAAGCATCATCAAAAGTAAGAAGTGTGGCTAAGTCAAGTAGACTCAAGCCCATGCCAAAGTGTGTGCCACCATGGCATCCATCACTGCATCTCCATCAAACTCCAAAGTATCCCAGCTCTATCATCTCCATCAAGTGACTCCTCCTGAACACACCCCATAAATGTGCTCCAAGGTATGCATCCCATAATGCATCAAAATCAGGACCAATCCTGACCTCAGCTCCTCAATGAGTCAGATACTCCAAGATCACCATAATATTAAGTCTCCAATGAATGCAACTCTTCCATGAACTCCCATGCCTCATCATATCCAAAGCGTTGGTAAGCCTACTTGTATTTGCCATGAGTGCCATCACAAGTTCTCACCTGCAAACATATGAATGTCTCATAGGCTGCTCATCCAACCAATGTCCAAGTTGCTCATGGTGAACAACGTCCCATCAGTCCATCTATAGAGCTCTCCATGTAGACCATGTCCATGACTTTGGCTGCCCATGTGTTCATCTAAGTGAACTCAGCTCAAATCTCATCATCATCATGTCTCAACATGTCAAAGTGAAGTGCTCTCAGTCACTCCTACCTCCATCATATATGTGAGTACTTCCTTCAAGCTGCTCCTCCACTAAAGGTCTACCAAGAGGTCCTTCTGGGTTGAAGCGATGAAGAATTCTACTCCACCAACGTGCCCTACCACCAAGGTAGTGTATGGGACATGCCGGGCACTTGCCATTCTATGTGGCTAAGCATGACCCTTTCCATCACAAAGGTCATCACGTTCCACCCTTGTCCAGGGCATTTGAACTATCAAGTGTAAGGTCACAAACCGCCCCATCAAGGTTTGTATCATTCCATGTCCCTTGTTCCATCAATGTACAAGGTCTCATCATATGCATCCAAGGAGTGGTCATCAATGGTGTTGGCAAAGAAGTCATCTTCTTCCTCATCCCCATATGCGGTCCATCCTCCTTATGCTTCCACGAAACACAAGTCACACCTCCATGAAGACTCCTCAAGTGAGTGTCCTCCATCCTCATCAATGCCTTTGATGTGTTTGATCCTGCTACCACCTGCTCATCAAGTTCATCCTCGATCATGCTCACATTTGCAACATCTCCATGTGGTTTGCCCACCAATGCTTGCAATGTGTCTTGTCTTGGTTCAACTTGTGTCACAAGTTCGTCCTTCATCTCTTCCATCTTCATATCATCCTCATGAGAATCATCCATCTTTGATGCTTGCAACGTGCTCGGTCTTGGTCCGACTTGGTTATCAAGTTCACCCTTGACATCTTCTACATCTGCAACATCCTTGTGTGGTTCAACCTGCAATGTTTGTAATGTGCTTGGTTCGGGTTCAACTTGTTCTTCAAGTTCTTCCTTCTCCTCAACCACATTCTCAACGTTCTTCGGTCTAGCCATATACCTCCTTATAAGCTCATGTTTCATCTCCTTAAAATCAAGCTTGACAAGCTTCCCTTGAAGCATGCGTTGCTCTTCAGCTAATTCCTTTAGCTCCTTTCCATAGCTGTCCAATGTCTTCATAAGTCGGTTGAATTCATCCCGGTTCGTGTCGGATATCCCTTCTGCAAGTATTGCATAAAAGGTCTTCTTCAACTCACAAAACTCATCAGCGATTTCATCCGTTCTTCTCAAAGATTTTACCAGCCTGCTTCCGAAGTCCTTCGGAATTAACTCTTCCATTCTAGCTCTAGCCCTGACAAATGCCTTGCTTCAGCTAAGGTCTCAAGAGAAACCCAAAATATATAAGTCAGCTTCAACAGCGTCTGCAACCCCTGCAACTCTGTCCAGCTTTGATACCAAATGTCACGCCCCTACACCACGGGTGTCTTCCAACCACGTCTTGTAGGCAGGTGCGGCACTGCCGTACTTTTTCTTTTTCTAAATACTCAAGTACCCAGACTACGCCTATAGCAACATTCGTTAGTTATATTACAAATGTTCTTTCAATGTGCAGAATAAAACATAAACATCAATATCAAACGACATGTACGCCCATACATACAAGGGAGGGGCAACTCCCTTTTAAAATGAGTCCGCTCGGATATTATGTTTCATAAAAATACAAGTTTACAACATCCAATCCAGCAGAAACCACTCCTGCTCCTTGGCATGGCTATTTGCCTTTTGGCCAAGCTCTAAGGCTTGCCAATCATCAAACTAGCATAGAACAATCATATACAATCAAGAGTTTCAACCTGCGGAAGTGCTGCCCTAAACTGCCCAAGTGTTGGTCACTCGGGTCACTCAGCCGTTGCTCCAAATCAGTGCAGAGCATTTTCTGAGCTGACCGTGTGTCCAATCCATCCCTCACCCATATGGTTGGATGCGTCTCGGAGTTACGCACCTTCTGGTTTTTACGACACCTCAATCTGACACCTGACGCTCCCGGAATCGCGTTTTTAGTGCTGGGCCACTGCCGTTACTCGGCGCCCAGAACCGACTCGACTTTACCCATCGACCGTTCAGCTGCGCCCGACCCGACCTGCGGTGCGGCGTGCATGACTATGACCCAACTCGACCAAAGCTCTGTTCGACTTCGTTTCTACACCCAACGAGTTGTTGGAAACTCGTGTGCTACCCTTGACTTCTTGCTTGTTCGTCCTTGTTGCTTCTTCGAACATGGTTGCTTCACTCTCCAACGCCATCATATATATATGGATGCCAAGTGAAGTGAGGGTCGCTCGTTTGCCACGAGCCGACCCACCTGTTTATTCATCTGCCCACGAAGTACCATGTCGTGGGGTGTGGGGCACTCGGCCGACCCGAGCCGACCCCCACGTTTGGTGTTCGCCCATGAACTGTCGCAACAGCCCACGCCCAATATGTTGGCTGACCCACCAACTCCTCTATCGGTCTAGCTCGCCCAAGGTGAGCCCATGGTGGTATAAACGCGTCTCGCCAACACCGTGTTGACTCGCCTCTCCTCCAACTCGCCCTCGTGACTCACCTCGCTACACCCGCGCGCCCGTGACTCTTCGGTGCATTGTTACGCCCGTTACGTCGTACGGCGCCTGAACTTGCCCAAACGCCCAACCGACGCGCCCATTCCACTGAACGCGCCCATGAAGTCTTGGGGCCTTACACATGAGGATTTAGAAATGTCAAATGCGGCATAAGAAATAATAATTTAATTTAATTTGTTATTCTTTCCTTTGAAACCGAAAACTATGACTTTTCATCCTCAAACCCTTAATTTAATAGTTTAATTGTGACACACTGAAAATATTCCAGGCTTCTCAAATGAAGACCATCCAAAAAAAAAATTATTTATGAAAATTTGAACTTCCCCAAGCCCACTTCCAATATATACCACACCTATCATCGTAATAATTAGAATTCATAATTATGTTCAAATTATAGAATAAAATTATACTATAAAATTAAAAGAACAAGAAAAAACATTAAATACTTTGCAATGTAAGTAAAATTTAAAACATAGTGAGCTGAGGGCTTGAGATAATGTCACATTGCATTGTAATAAAATTTTAAAACACATCTCGTTGTGGAAACACAAACAACATATGCACATCTATTTTCATAGCGCCAATGGTATACGACCCACGAAAAAGTAAGAAAACATAGACCAACAAACACAACGCACTAAGTGCAATGTTGTAGTTGTTTTGAATTTTCAATACAAAATTAGTGTAGAGAGTTTTTTAAACTGTCGTCCGAGAGTTTTGTTCTTATAAACCCAAAATTCTCCATTAGCGTGGCATTCTGCCTGTCGTTTTTGCGATTTTTTCACTGTATCTATTGAATTACCCAAAATTCTCCATTCGCGCGGCATTCTACCTGTCGTTTTCGGGAATTTTTACACTGTAGCTGTCGAATTCTTGGACTGTAGCTGTCGTTTTGAAGAGCTATTTTCTTTGTCGCCGGGATCCAGGTAAATTTGGTGCTACTCTTTCAATAGTCATATGTCCACAAAAACCAATTAGTGTACAATTGTGACTCAAAACTATACTTGCAAATTTTCATGGTTCAAACAACATCAAAATATTGGCTACACACGACTAAAAATAGAATGCACTAGTCCCAAACTGACAAATTCATTGTTGGCATCAAGGAGAAACAAATCAAAAAAGGAAATTCCTCGTAACATATTTGCTTATGATATTTTTGTTGCAGGGCACCTTCATATTTTCGACCTACTGTAAACAATAGATGATTTCACCCTTCATATGAAAAGTGTTCTTGAACTAGGCCAAATGATTTTGACTTCAAGGCTGCTCTTTCACCATAATCTAGCTCGGATACCAAGTAATTTCAGGAGATTGAACAAGTCGGTTTTATTTTCTTTTCTCTTTGTTACAACTTTTGAGTTGAAGTAGTGAAGCCCCAGTCATGGTATATCTTTGTGATACAGTGGGAATTCTGAGAGAGATTTGCTAGCTGTTTTTCCTGTTACCTTGGAGACCTTATTGCATGAAATCTATCACTTTAATCATTAGGAAAGGCATTGAACTCAAAAGTAGAATCTAATCTAATGTCATGTGTCCAAAGATAGGTCACATAATTGAAGTATAATCACACTGCAATGATGAATATAAGGTTTGGAAAAATAAATCAGCTATAAATCTGAAGCTTGGTGCTTGAAGTATGAGTCATCTTCTTGCAACCCTCATGAAGTTCAATAAAATGGTGCCATGTACTCATAAGCATATTCCTTGTACTTATTCAAATGGTTTCAATGGTCTGCTCCTTGTAGATAGTGAGGGCATTTGTATGGTTTGTTACAAAGTTGTGGATATGTCGTGCATCCTCAATAGTGGCTCCAATCCAAAGCACATCAGAAGCAATAGATTTTAGTGCCAAGTTAAATGAATGGACAATGCAAGGTGTCCAAAATACTTGTGGATATTTTGCTTCCACAATCATGCCAGCAGCCTTGCAAACAGGTGCATTATCTGTAATGATTTGCACAAAACAGTCCACACCTACACTTTCAATAACTTTGAGAAATAACTCACCCATATATTGTGCATCCTTGTACTCTCCAAGTGCATCCACTGCTTTCAAGAAAACTGCACCATTCGTGGATGACACCATGAAGTTAATCAGTGGGTGGCGTGTTGGATCTGTCCATCCATCAGAAACAATGCTAACCCCAGATGTTGGCCATGCTAATTTAATAGGCTCAAGCATTTTGTCCACCTCTTTCTTTGCCTTTGTCAACAATGTGGTTCTGAGCTTCTCTGACCCAGGAGGCACATACCCTGATGGAGCCCCATGACAAAGAGCTCGACACATCTCAATAAATAGAGGTGACCATGCAACATTAAAAGATATGAAGTTCTGATAGAAAAAAAATGCAATGGTGAGGTCAAGCTCTTCCCTTTTCTCTTTTTGGAAAATCTTGTCCATTGGACCAACTGCAGTTTCCTTTCTCTTTGCTAATTCTCCCCTGCTAGAAGTCTCAAAAGGGAACTTGCTGTTGCTTTTCCTCAAGAATGGAAGGGGGTCATCAGTCTTGGATTTTTTTGATTTTGCGCCACATTTTCCTCACCAATACTCGCCTCTTTCTCCAATTTCTTCCTATCTGACGATTCAATTGTTATACAACATTTAACGCCACAACCTGGAATACCCAAGTCACAACCTGGTCCAAGTGACATTTAACCTTACTTTCTTCAAGGACTGTGACTATTCTTCTCATGCAAGGAATCTTGGTAACCCAACCAACTTATAGATCTCCCTGCCAAAACAAAGTCATTTAAAAAAAAATTGATTATAGAATGAAAATATTTAATTGATAAGTGAAGATAAAGTCTTCATCTTGATTTCTTTGATGGTGGAGAAAAGATGTGTTGGTGATTTCTCTTTGAATGATCTTCTTCAAGGGTAAGGATTAGATCTTGGTTGTAATGATGATAAAGCCTTCTTTTTTTCACTCTTCTGTACCAGTCCTAGGAAAGCTTGGTTCCTAGTCTTTAGATAATATTACCTTGACTTCTTCTTTACATAAGAATATAATTACATAGTCAACATGAAGACCGATCTAGCTATACTTTTCAACATGCCTATGCGTTCACACATAGTACCTATATAGTACTTGTTATCCATTGGTTGATGACATTCAACTGTCGATTGATAATTTGTTTTTTAATTTGTGTATGAGGGGCAGGCGAACCCTATAGAGACCCATCCATGGCATCAGGGGAGCCCTACAGAGACGTCTCCATGAGAGGAGGATTTTCAGGTACATTGGTTGTTTAGTTATGTCATGTTTTCAATTAGGTTATATTTATTGTTCGTTGTGAAAAAATGATTAATGTGAATTTTTTTTGTCTTGCACAGGTGGACGCACTCGTCCGACTCGTTCACCCAGTCAGGGAATCGAACAAGAAGCACCCCAAGGACATGTTCCCATTCGCCCTGTTGCTGGTGAGGGGAAAAGGAGAAAAATGTCTCAGCCTGTGGTATTCATCCCACAATTGGATACTTCTCCAGGTAAAATCTAAATACAAATTTATTGTTTGATGTATGTTTAATTTCAAACTTATTGTGGTACTCATGTACCCAAATTCCTAACAATTTAATTTTTTGTATAGTGGGTCATAGACACATTCATTACTTGCCAGGGGACCATGGTATGAACGAGGGTCTTATACACGGCATAGGTACACATTAGATCAATTCCTAGTTAAAATGTTCAATTTTACATTATATTCAATGTTGAACAAGTGAATTTTTTTTCCAAATGACGTGTTTAATGTGAAAACATTATGCTCCATAAGTGCAAATGTTGGAGCTGGGATTGGCTTTATTGCTGGTGAGGGGAAAAGGAGAACAATGTCTCAGCCTGTGGGATTCACCCCACAATTGGATACTTCTCCAGCTAAAATCTAAATGAAAATTTATTGTTTGATGTATGTTTAATTTCAAATTTATTGTGGTACTCATGTGCCAAAATTCTAGCAATTTAATGTTTTGTACAGTGGGTCATAGACATGTTCATTCCTCGTCAGGGGAGCATAGTATGAACGAAGAGGAAGAGATAGTTTTTCCAACAGGTATTTTCAAATTACCAAAAAAAAATTTTAAATACAAATTTTTCTTATAAATTATTTACGTACAATAATTTAACATGTTACAGGTGGTGGTGGTCGCCCTCCTAGGGGTAGAGGTCGTAGGGTTCATGAGTTTGCTCGAAATCCAAGCTATGATCCCCTTTACACCCATCTCGGTGATATTCCTGAGCAGATGCTTTGGGAAGATACCATTTCCTTACTTACTGTTGATGGGATGAGGGAGCATTCCACGAGATTGCGCAATGAATTGTAAAGTTGAAATGTCTCTGCCCCTAGTCGAAATTGTCTCCAAATTGTTTTGCACAATTTGGAGAGTTTGATAGAGACTTATCGTGGGGTTGGACCATCAACCCAAGTTTTTTTTGACATGATGCATAGGAGGAGAGCATCATTGATTGGTATCCACTCCTACAATGAAGTCAAAAGTAAGGTCACTAAAGAAGCAGCCTTGTCACTATTTGACTTGCGGGTTGAAGACAAAAAACATCTAAAGATTGCAAGATTCAATGATACTAATATTGCACCCCATATTTATGAGAAGTTCCTGTATGCATACGGGAAGTTCCCAAATAATGATGAGGTGCCACAATATTTTGTTAGAATGTTTTTTTCTCAGTTTCGAGAGCACATGGACCCTAACTATACAGATACTGGGTCCAAATTCTATGGAGCTGGAAAAGGTCGTACATATGAACGACCTGATGCTATGCGAGATGTTGGGTTTAGGCCTCCAGCACCTCGTTTCGTAGCTCGACCACCTAGGGTAGTTAAACTTCCAGAGGAGTTAGCCCTTATCTCCAGTGCTGCATCAAAAATGAGGGATAAGATACAAGAACATATTGCAGCTGCTTTAGGATGGGTGGAAGTCGACTTAGGGACGAGCCAACCTTCATCTAGTGCAGGAGAGCGTTCATTTGTGAGTGTCCCAGATGATGTGTTGAGGGATATGGAGCGAGATGAGCTTATTAAGTATGCAGCCTCATGTAGAGACCACTATGAGCAATCCAGGACAATACAAATGCACACCATGGG
This sequence comes from Pinus albicaulis, assembly GCA_034641835.2. Classification (NCBI taxonomy): domain Eukaryota; kingdom Viridiplantae; phylum Streptophyta; class Pinopsida; order Pinales; family Pinaceae; genus Pinus; species Pinus albicaulis. The sequence continues at coordinate 1,011,974,690 of CM076572.1, read as the reverse complement.
CGAGGTATGTACATACAGGTTTTGATCTAACATGTTTTTTTGGTGTATATATACATTTAGTCTCAAAAAACTGACGCCAATATATTTATTTAACTTATGCAGCTTACAACATTCCTAGAACAACATTGCCTTTCCCCTTGTGCTTATTCTGTAGATCGTGGACACGATCATGTACAGGTGCCACAACCATTACTCATTACTATCTATCTATATTATTGTATGTCAAATTGAAATTGAATTTATGTCACAAATTTATTGGTACGAGTCTTAACATTATGGAATTTTCAAGTTAGTGCTACACATGAAGGGCTGCTTGAAGAGATTATTCCTTCTGAGGTTCCAGTCGTGACACAAGTATTGATACTTTTCATTAAGCATATTTATAGTGTTTATTATATTTCTTTTCGTAAACTTGACTGTTAACTTTGGTTTCTACTTTTCAGGGTACAGAGGATATTGACATGATGCAGACTGAGCCTCAAGGAGATCCCGTAGTCTCTGGGTCCGAGACTCTACATTAAACCATGGTAACCTCTTACCCTTTCTTCGTTGCTATGGTATTCAAAAAATATCTGAGAGTGTACGAGGAGATTCACCTGCCTTTTTTGTAGAATTTGTATCCTAGTTTTTGTATCTTTTCTTATTCAATCAAGAACTTTTTCCCAATTGTCTATGAAGTTATGGATAACTTTATTCAGTTGCCTATAATGTCATATGACATATGCTTTAGTATGATATTTTGCATTATGACATTTTGTCTTGCTTTAGTCATATATGTGTTTCTCATATTACTCTACATTGGTAGAGTTTCCCATATTGGCAATAATGGGTATAACCCATTCCTATATACTCTCAAATTTGTGTATGGATTTCACTGTGCAACAGCTGCAATATGGTATTTCTATTACAATAGTATAAGCTTGACCTCAATTTCATCATTTGTATATGAATTATGGTACAGTACATGAATATATGGAAGTGCATCCATCGGTTCAGATATGGCTTCTCTGCTCTATTCATATTGTCTATATTCATTCAGTTTTGCATTGTATACAAAACAATAATATTCCCCTATATATGGTGTCAGGAATCCTATTCGAGAATGGTGTTGCAGTGGGGTAGCTACAATATCCTCCATCTAAAATATCAATGATCTTGATCATTTTGGGTCGTATTGATTTTCTTCACAATCACGTTCCTTCAATAGTGTCAACATTCATATATACAGTCACAATTTGATCTTCTTAGCATCGTGCTTATCGATCCTTGTTCAGTTTCTAGAAGAATCAATTTTTTACTTTGAATAGCAAGTGGTGAGCATCATTAAAGGAAGAAATTTTGTAGGTATCTGAAGACCATACCTCCCTTGTGACAAGAATCACTACAAGAAGTCAGGTTGACCATTGGATCTTTCATTAGCATAACTCAAGGATGCAGCAAAGAAAATGGTTTAAACGTGAGGTACATGACTATTCAACATTAACTTGACCGATGCATGCTGAATTTGACACAACTCTTATTTAAATTTGCATGTTGAATTTGACACAACTCACTTTGTCAATGGTGACTTGTTCCTCCCCTGTGTAGGATGTTGCTAAAGGAGAAACTGTAATTAAGGAGAAAGAAGAAGAGTTGTATGCCTTACAAGAAAAACTTGTTATGGAGAATGTGAGTTTCTTGTAAAAATGATCTGTGGATGATTTATTAAATTGGAACATTTATTTTAAGCATTGTAGCATCATGCATTTATTGTATTCTGATGTGAAATAAGATTAATAGGAGAATACTTTACCTTGCTTACTGTTAATCAACGCAAGCACTTTGTCCAGGATCCAGCAGCTCCAGTTCCTTATTCTTACTTTAGTATCATGCTCTTTATTGTAATTATCTCCTGATTTTAGATACTGTTTTATTTTTTTTAATTTTTGATGGGATTCCATAATAATCTTGCTGTTATTGCAGGAGGAGATCCAAAAGCTCATTGATGATTACAAGGCCACACTAGAATCAAGGAAAACTGAGTTTGAAGCTGAGATTGAACAACGACAATCCTTATGCAAAGAAAGAGAGGAAGCTTTAATATTGTTTGAGTAGCTTAAGAAATTGAAAACAGAGTTAAATGTGATCAGGCTTGGCAGCTGACAATATGATACAGCTGGAAATATTTATTGAAGGTTCCAAAATTTCTACAAATGAAGGTTTAGTGAAAAAATTAGTGAGATTTAAAATTGGCTATAAGCCTAATGAGATCAAATAAGAGGAATCTGTTCATAGCCTTGCTATTTCTATAATTAGTGAGATTTAAAATTGGCTATAAGCCTAATAAATAGTTCGTAGCCTTGCTATCTCTGTAATATGTACTGCTAGAAAATTGGCAGAAACCAAGACTGAAAATATTTGATATATTTTGGAAATCGAGTTTCGGCAGTACAATATGGATTTCTTTTATTCAGATTGCAAAATCTGTGTAGTGATGAACCTCATATTAATATTTATTATTATCCATTTTAATTTATGACAACTGTTGAGTATCGCAAATAAGGTGACTAAAATATACGTTTTTTTTCTTGTTTATTATACATTTTCTATTGTGTTGAAATCGAGTATAATTCTTTTACAAATTTGTGCCAATATTTGAAGGCAATGTGATTTATTGTAGTGGTGCTAATGCATGGATGTTCACTGAAAATCTAAAGCAGGAGTTGATATGTGGATGAAAGAGACTGTTAACACATGTCCTAATTTGGCTAGAAGAAGGCAATAAAACGGGGTTGATTGGACCGAGAATGCACAATAAAGATAGGAGGTTTATGATAGACAAATAAGTCAGTGACAGATGGGTACACAAGGGAAAAATCTCACTTTGAAAGTGGACAAGTTCTCTAGGCAAAATTTTCCCTCCTATACCCATCTATCACTACAACTTATTTGTATGTCATAAAACTCCTGTAGCTTGCTTATCTGATGGTGGTGAGTATTCTTTAATATGCCTCCACTGATCATCTAATTTCACCTTGAATTAGCATTTGCATTACCCAAGTTGGGTCCACCCAATAAAATCCAAAGAAAATTCTGAAGTGCATGATAAGCGTATTGAAAAACACTATCATAACATGGAATTTCATCTCACATTTCCAAAATAAGAAACAACTTTCCAAATTAGGGAACATGTTTCCAGGCCATATCATATGTGTTTCCACATTTCACTATGTTTTTGGTGATGGTACCAACCATGTACTTGTGTTTCCCACAACATAACGAAATATTTATATTGGTGCAAAGTTCAAACAGACATCACTCTCAATTTATTGAAGCAACATGAGCCAGAATCTTCACATTTTGAGCATATTCTGTTACAACCTTGGTCTAGAAGCTAACCTATGCAAAAAAGAAGATCACGAATTTCAATATGTCCAATAAATTTTTTCCAGATGGTCACTCTTATAAAGGTGACAATAGTATAAGGGGTATCTTCCTATACCTAACTAGGTGTTCATTTTATGTCTCTAGCTTTGGAGATGAGATTGTCTAAGGCTTACATTGTCCTTCATATACTAGAAAGGTGTTACCCACCATGTGCATTTCAAACACTTTAATCAATCATCATCAATTCCATCATCAATTAGTTCTATCCACTCGGAATTTCAAATCATATTTGACAAAATGGAACCAAAATCCACCTTGCGGTCAATTCAAGAAAAGACTTCAGCCATAGCAGTATTGTTGTTGATCCTACATGATTTACAAATGGACCAACAGTTCATAAAATAAGGCATCATGGCAACAATAAGGAATGGAAGCAACTAGAAATGTATAGAAGCCTCGAATAGTAGTAGCCAAATTCAAGATGGAGAAAAGTCCAATTTCCTTAGTCCTCGGCATTAAATCATATTCAAGATGAGCGCTAGATGATGAGATGAGACTTTTAGGCTCGTAGAGCAAAATCACACACCAAATCGAGTAGAACATGTAGTTGTTATAGGTTATCTTACTCATGTCAAATTTGTGATCAATGTACTGTGGTACAGGTGGGAAGTTCTTTGCTTGTTTGATTTTAATAATAAAGTTCTGGTACATGACACAATTATAGTGAATGTGTTTTCACATTCACAAATCTATGCCACATTCACTGTAATTACACAAAGTTTCTCATTTTTTTAACAACAGTTGTGGTTACAATATAGTTCAAGCAGTTGAAAAATGTTAATTCAATTTACATCTAGCACACAAGATTGAATGAAACGTTCTCCTAAGTAGAACATTTTAAAAGTGGGTGTTTCCCATCTGATGTAACATTTTAGTTGTAAAATTTTACATGGCCATTGTTTCAAAAGCTTTCTTAAATATCCCCATCATTTTTTTTTAGTGTAAAGAATAAAAGATTAATTGAGATAGATTTTATATTAATAATATCTTTGTTTTCTGGCTGTTGACAAAGTCCGAAGGAATTTTATTGTTATAGTCTTGGTTGAGAGATATTCTTGCAAAAGCAAACTTTCATCTTTGATTGCTTTAAATTCCATAAGCATCTATGGTCTTATCTTGTATGTATTTATTGCTTCTAATTTTCTTGTGAGAGACTAAACTCCCACACTCTACATTGCCATAGTAGTACTAGCATGATGAAGATGTAAATGATTTTTTCCACGACTATTACACTGTTATCCTTTCCAAAACAACTGCCTAGTCTCATCTTGTATTTTTTCTTTGGTATTGTTGCACTTGCAAACTTATTGGGGAATAAATTCAGTGATACATAACTGTAGTGTTCTATTCTAGCAAAAATTTCAAGATATTGAAATCGATTTGGCTAAAAGAGAGGACTCTTTTAGATCTAGTTTCACATTTATTTTAAATTCAAATCTGAACCAGTAAAGAAGCTAAGAATTCCCAGTTTTTTGGTCACCATCATGACATTGACACTTCAAGCAACATTATATTGACTAGATAGAGTAGAAGGATTATAGTTATGGATCCATAGATTATTCTTTGGCAATCAACCTCCAAATATTATCAAACTTTTTAATATATTATTTACATGATATAATTTCACTCTTAATGCTTTGGGATATATAATCTCCAAAAGTTACACATTGGGTGTTGTCACTGGCAGTGACTGTCACCTTGTCACTAACAAATGGGTGTTGTTTATAGGGTTGCAGTTTCAGGGCTAGGTTTGCAAGGTTGCCTTCGAATCCCTCATTTCTCTGTCAATGTCTTTGAAAGGCTAAGAGAACAGTGGAGCCCAGGGTGTTATAGTTCTGTTCCATGTCATTGTCATGTTCTAGAATCCAGAGACTTCTTCCTGGAGTAGCCTCTGTTTATGCTTTTCTGAGGAATATTTATGCAGGGATAAGAAATTATTCAACCAATGATGTAGAGTTCTTATTTTCGCATGGTTAAGGAATTTTTTAGATGGTGACATTCATGAAGTTGTTTTGGTAGATCTTCAACATTCCTTCAGCTATGGTGAACTTCATTTATCATTTGATCGGCCTCATTATAATTTTCAAGGACAGCCTGGATGATATTCATGTGAGAAGTCCCCATTTTCTTGCTCGTACAAAAATTAAAATGGTGCGATGCCAAGATTTATGGTTATCTATGTCTAGAAACTGCCTTCAATCAGTTTTTCCCCCTTACCTTAGCTTCTGCTGAAGGGCAAGGAATTCCAACATGAGTCCTTTTGTATTTTCCAAATAGTAATTCCCAGTTAAATTTATTTTGGGTACATGTGTTATGATATGGAAAATAATGAGACATTTTTTTCTTCATCAAAATACTTTAATTTGATATTTCAAAGGTTGAAATCAGAATATACATAGTACTTTCTTTTCAGATCTTTCTGAGCCTTAAGGACTAGATACAATATCACAAATTCCAGTTTGTCATCTATTCCCATTAGTTACACTCTTCCTGTATCAATTAAGACCCCGGAATGCGCATTAAAACACCAAAAAGGGTACATACGTGAGGATTTTATGCCTTTCCATACTCATAACTTGCCATTTTAGTATTACAAAGCAAAACAAAACTCCTCTGAAGAAGTTAATACTGGAGAAGAAAGAGTTTCGTGCTGGAGTTCTCCATACTTGAAATCCTTCACAGAAAAGGGTCCAGCCATATTTGTCAATATATATGGTGGGTCCAGAACCAAGCCATTCTTCACAAGTTTATTACGCTCGAAGATACAAGTGGCCTCATTGAAAAGTAAGTCAAGGACATTAAAACATAGACTATGAAAAATTCGGGTTCGAATAATGCCAGATCTGAACAAAGACATTCCAAGGGTTTCTTTGATAGCACCAAACAAGGAGATCCCCCACATTGTGGTGTTTGAGCAGTATTGTTAATCAAAATAACTATTGCCTCCTCAAATATTTATAAATTTTATTTATACTTGCTTTACCATGTATATCAGATACCTATGAATCACAAACATGAAAAATTGTGGAATTCATGCTCTGGAAACACAACCAACCTTTATTATTACTGACATTAACTTTCATATAGTAGAAAATATGTAGATAAAATTTCTAGCTTCCAAAGAGACAAACTTGCTTCTCCAACATGATGGCACATTCTTAACTACTAACATTTCACTGGGAATTGCTCCCTATAATCGCACTGGGAATTGGAAGCAAGGAATTTACAAGTGCAATAGCTTCATCCAAAAAGGACTTTGAAATCCATCGCTTTAACTGAATTTGATGACATATAATGTGGCCCTTTTTCCATGCAGCATAGCTAACGGGTGCTTCTAGGTCCTTGAGAAATGAATACACTGCCTTTGAAATGGGAAACCCTCTTGCATCTTTTTTTCTGTGCAGATTCACCTTGTCTGAAATGAATATACATAGGATGTAGGAAAATCTAATTTATTTAAAAGATGCAGGCATCCTAACGAAAATAAAAAGAAAAGACAGAATTTTACTAGAAATAAAGAAAGTGAGCTCCAAACCATAGCTTAATTAAATAAATTAGCTAAGAAAACCATACACAGTGACTATGCTGGCAAGCTGAGGAATATCTTCTTCATCAAGAACCAATCTTTGTATATCAATAAGCCAGACTGAGAGGGATGTCAATGCAGCACCAACAGACATTCTGATTGCAACAGACAAATGGAAGGAATTATTTCATCAAACGAACCTGAATGGGAGCACCACCTTTCAACTTACATCATTATGGACTTTAAAATAATAATTAGATTCAAAATATGATAATAAATTACTCAAGAATCAAAAAAATAGTCGAACGAGGTATAAGATGGTTGAAATCCCATGTCTGTGCTGACCTCTTGCTCTGTTACACAATCTTGTAAACATGTGAGATGCTTAATTTATTCTGTATAAGATGGTTGAAATCCCACCATGGCTATTAATTATCTCTAGAAGAAAGCAAGGTAAAACAACATGTATTCATTCAAATAGATTGCAATATACTAAGGTGTCTTCACATGAATGGCATGCACAACAACATTTCTGGATGGATTTTGTTAAAGGCTTCCTCATCTGTATGTTGAGAGAGGTTGTATGCTGTGATGGTTGAAATCCCACCATGGCTATTAATTATCTCTAGAAGAAAGCAAGGTAAAACAACATGTATTCATTCAAATAGATTGCAATCTACTAAGGTGTCTTCACATGAATGGCATGCACAACAACATTTCCGGATGGATTTTTTTAAAGGCTTCCTGATCTGTATGCTGAGAGAGGCTGTATGTTGTGAGTTTCCCATTGCAAACAACACAAATTGAATGTCTTTTGAAGCATGTGAAATATATAACAAGCAGCACTAAGGTGTCTTCACATGAATGGCATGCACAACAACATTTCCGGATGGATTTTGTTAACGGCTTCCTGATCTGTATGCTGAGAGAGGCTGTATGCTATGATGGTTGAAATCCCACCATGGCTATTAATTATCTCTAGAAGAAAGCAAGGTAAAACAGCATGTATTCATTCAAATAGATTGCAATTGACTAAGGTGTCTTCACATGAATGGCATGCACATCAACATTTCCGGATGGATTTTGTTAAAGGCTTCCTGATCTGTATGCTGTGAGTTTCCCAATTCAAACAGCAAAAATTGAATGTCCATTGAAGCATGTGAAATATATAACAAGCAGCATACATATATGTTTGTGGGGAAAGAAAATTTTTTGATACTTGGAATAGACTTGAACAAATAACGACAGATTGAAGCACATAACACAAATGAACAAAACAAGATTGAAGAAACAAATAACAGATGTCTGTGCTGACCTCTTGCTCTGTTACAACATGTATTCATTCAAATAGATTGAAATCTACTAAGGTGTCTTCACATGAATGGCATGCACAACAACATTTCCGGATGGATTTTGTTAAAGGCTTCCTGATCTTGAATCAAAACCTTGATGAATATGCATCATAAATTATGTACCAACACACATCTAAGCATCCACATGTCAATTTATTTGTTCAAGAAATCCACAATATAGTCTTAAACTATATAAAGTCCAATGCATTGTAGCAATTATATGTTCTAACCTTAGAATCAAAGTTCATTGTTCATCTTGAACAATGTGTTCCACTCATATGAAATGTGCTAGTGGCAAATTTTCCAAAATGGCATCATGATCATCTATCGATAACCTCCATTGTCGTTGTTTTTTTCTACTCTTCACTTGCTTCAACTGCAACTGAGTTGCTATGACCAAGTGACTATATTGGGCATAAATAACCTCTGGCTGGTAATCTTGAAAAATAATATGATCTTTACATTTCTTTACTTCTTCAAAGAAATGTCCCATTAACACCATTGAACCGATTGGGTATGTATAATTTGATGGATCATTATACTCTTGCAACAACATGGATTTAGACATAGTGCATCGTAATAAATAATAATGCACTTTTTCTTGATTATTTTCTGGTGCAATGACAGCAAAGACATCACCTTCTCTAACCATATCAGAGACACGATCATTATCATTGTCAATCATAGCCACTTCATTGTCCATTTCCTTGTCACTCACATTTCCAAATGGGGGCAATGGTGTCAATTGTTCGAGTTTCCATGGTTGAACAAATTTCTTAATTTGGTTTTCACATTCATCGATGGACTCTGTCTGATCAATACATTCATAACAAAAGCAAGAGCACTTTCGTTTCTCAATGCAATGTATATTTGTCATGTCCTTACTCCTAATTGAGTGTAAACTTCTTGTTTTAGGGATTACACTGGCATTATATGGAAACGATCTATCAACATCACCCATTGCAATATTCCAAAAGTACCTGCTTGAGAAAAACACACACATATGTATGAGTCAAATTTTGAAAAATATTAAATATTTTTTTGATAAAAAAATACGTGCACATATATGTACACACATATATATATATATATCTACACATGTATAATATATTGTTAGTTAAATGTGTATGCTTACTTGTGCACATGAGCCATCCTTGGGTTTGATACATGACTTAAATAGCCCTTGCACCAATTAACAACATCTAAAGAATTTGCAAGTCAGCAAGCAGAGTGATTCAATTGATACCTCCTAAGTGCACGTTTTACGCATGCCCTAGCACCATCATGCTCTCCTTTTCCATGCCCTATCTCAAAGAAATTCCATGTATGTCGAATGTTGATTTTCCTATGAAGACGAGACAACCAATAGAATGATCTTGCTGATTTAAATTGACCAGCACAACCATCTGACCATTCCCAATGTTCTTTAAAAGTGACTCTTCGTTTCAACAAATCATTATAAATAACATTAAAAAAATGTTGAACAAAACATGTGTCATGTGTTCGATCATCACTGATGTAGAAATGGTACTCCTTAATCACCTCACAATTATTTTCATCGCTATCAAAACCATCGACAGCAAGCTCTACGTGTCTATACAAAATATGCACAAATATCGATACTTGGTCTGAATGATAATACTCACTTTGTATCTCCTTTTGTGGACTAAACGTTTAATTCTCAGCCAAATCAACCACTGATAATATTGTTCCTTTTGGGAACACCTCACGTGATTGCTTGAACTGTAAATCCTGCCATCGTGCTATATGACAATGCTTAATATATTTGTATATTTGCACCCTGAACTTCTCCATAAAAGATGTCACTGGAATCTCGTCATCAAGTAAAGTGATATTTTTTGATGTTGTGCTTGAATCTGCAACAGGAGTGTAAGTAACATATTCATATCTCTTCCAATTCAAACTGAGATTTGACAGTCTGGGATCATTAGGATCAATGGGATAATTTTCATCATAGAGTGCCAAATGAGAACATTTGTCACATTTTCTTCCACCAACACATTCCTTTTTATAAAATAATTCATTATTCTCTCGTGGACATAATATCTTTGATAAAAATTCACGAACACTTGAAGGAGGAGGGTCATTTGACTAATATTTTATGCCAAAATTTACAAATGTCTCATACAATAATTCGAATTCTACATGGTATCGACAACAACATGTGTCTCGAACAGTGATAGGCCTGACATACCATGGTTTAAGATTCACAAATGTGCTAAGGGAAATCTTCACATCAATATTACTCTCCATAAAGCTCTCGAATAATTCTACTTGACTGACCTGTGTTATATGTTTGGAATGAGATTCATAAACTCCCTTAGATATACGGCGTCGCAGTTGATCCTTTTCATTTGGCGACACATGAGAGTTCGAATCCCAAAAATCTTTTACCCTATCCCTCACACCATCAAGAAGTCTATCATGATATGGACGCCTGCAGATATTAGCCCAACATGCTCCTTCATCATTCTCATCTATTTGAGTTCTAAATTTTGAATGCCTCCATAAAAATTTTCTTGATGTTTTAATCAATTTTGAAGTTGTTGACATCAACCGACTTGATGAAGTTCCTTTCGCAACTGAACCTATTAAAAGTGCTCTACGAGCATTCTTTCCAACATTAGATCGCCCTTTGGCTAGTATGTCAAGCGCCGATGTCACATTATGTGTTACCATTTCATTTGCTAAAACCTCTTTTTCACTTTTAATGCCCAATAATTCCACAACATTTGTGAGAGATTTGTGCTTTATAAGTCCACGTAATAGTTGAGCTTTTGCTATGATAGATAAAACTTCAAAAGTATGTTTCAATACAGATTTTACTTTATCTCGAACTGTCCTTTTAGCCAATGGTGGTCCCAATTCTTCAATTTTAGTTTCATCCATATTTTCTAGAAACTTGTAGTTGTATACAACGTTATTGGAACTTCCAATTAATTGCAGTGAAATTGGATGTGTGGTTGCTTCTTCTTGTGGTTCTGATGTTGTCCCTGCATAAAAAAAAATATTAAAACTTCTAATTTGAAATTGACATGTATAAAAAATACAAAATTCAAATTGAAGAAACTAAATTGACTCACCAGTGACATTGATATCAATTATATTCTCGTTGACAAGATCCTCAACATTTCTCATTTCCTCGTCATTGTCATGTACCTCTACAACTATTTCACGATGCTCTACCTCCACATTTCTTTCATGCCTTAATCTTTCCCTTTCCTCTCGCCATTTTTTTTTTATTTCTCATTTTTCTCCTTTAAATATTTTCTTTTTCGATCGTACCTTGATATGCAATTCCTTTGGTTTCCCATGTTCACACAATTGGAAACCTAAAATCCAATTCTATTTGGACCAAATACCTAACAAAACATAAAGAGTTCAAACTAAATACTTCATGCTTTCATAGATTGCAAGATTGAAAAAATACTCCATGTCTTCATAGAGACATTATGCAAAAATATTTCATGCATGCACCCAAAAACATTTCAAAAAAAGAATTTGCACCCACAAAAACTTTCAAAAAATATTTCCCACCCAAAAAACTTGAATTTTTTTTTTTTTTTTCCAAAAAAAATTTTGTGCACAGAAAATAGATTGGAGTACCCTCACTAGATTGACAGTCACCCCTAAAAGCCAAGCTCAAGAGGTAGAGCTAATTAGAAGAAGGTTGGTAAGATAGATCAACCTTTGGTCATTCCCCCTGGCCAAAAAACCCCATCGGCTAGCACCTATAGCCTAGAACAACAAAGAGGAATGATTCTATAAGTAACATAGCCAAAATTTTATATGTGGAAAATTCAATGAAAAATATAAGTAACATAGCCAAAATTTTATATGTGGAAAATTTACAAGCTACATATGTGCAAATTTCCAAAATACAGGAAAAGAATTCGGACCTCCAGAGTTTTCGTCAGAGTTGTGTGAAAACTTTCGCGCGAGAAAACTGTCAATCGAAAAATTGCGTCGATTTTTTATTGAAACATTTCATAAAACTCTTATATATATAACATTCAATAAAACTCTCGGCCGAGAGTTTTTATAACTCTTGTCCGAGAGTTTTATTTTAATAATATAACCAAAATTCTTCATTCGCGCGGCATTCTGCACTGGTTGTTTTCGCAAATCCCATTTCCCATCTCTGCTTCCCTCAGATTCTGGGCGTTTGAAGGAGTTCTCAAGGAATGAGGAGGCTCCCTGAAGGAAGGAGATTTTGAATTTGGAGAGTGGAGTCATGGACGTCGTCTTTGTTGAGGAGAGGCAAGACTTGTGGGAGTGGTCGTGCTATTGGTTGGAATCTGGCTATTGTTTGATTATGTGGATGTAATAGATTTAGATGGTTAGGAATGAATTATATGGATGGTTTTGAGATTGTTATGATAGTTTTTCTCTTAGTCATTGCCATCTATATTCTTATTGCCATATATAACCAACACAAGTCGAATGATTAGCCAAGAGGTGTATATGTTACACCAACCCTCTTCATCACAGGAGTCATCAGAGGATTCAAACAATCTGGAATCTACGTGGTGTTTTGCAAGATGGAGTACTCTATGGAGAAAGTGGGTAGATACTCTAATCATATCTAGGCCCTGTAAAAATTTTGGTTTCCGATTATGTGAAAGGTGGTGGGCTATTCCTGGGTGTTATTGTTGCTGTTGTTGTCATTTTTAATGGCATACTATTTCTGCCTGGTTTCTCCCATTGCTCCTTTCCATCTTTGTATTTTCAGTGATACATTTCAGGTTAATTTCAAAAAAAAAATCGGGATGATAGTCTGGAGTTATACTTCTAGGGGATGCAATTCGGATGTTGATAATTGAATGCAGCCTGATTGGTTGGTAAGGAGGTTTCAAATATTAATAACTTATGTCCGTTTGAACATGGAAGGGATTAGGCTCTGTACTTGGCATCTTTGAGTTTTTCGTAATCACATAGCTTTTCTTTCTCTCGAGGTTGTATGCAGACTACCTCTTTTATGTACACTGACAGTTACTAAATATGGGTTGCCAGACTATATTAGATTGAGTGTCATGCCTCATTATGTGAATGGTTTTTTCCTAAATATTTTATTGTAGTGGCGGCTTTCTGATTTCATCAGTCAATTAAGTCACTGACAAATTTTTTTTAAGTGACTGACAAATCTGTCTCTGGGTGGTCATCGGGATTTTTTCTACTCAGAAGATTAGGGGGAGGGTCCCCTTGGGATTAGACTTTCCTCTTTCGGATTCTCCCTATCCTCTTCATTTATTCCTCTTTTAAGTACTCACCCATGGCATGAGGTGTGGTGGCACTTGATATCTGACACCTGATTGTGGGGTTATTTCGGTCTGTGTCGCTACCTTCTTTATTCCTCTTTTCCTTTTAGATGTACTTTTCCTATCTTGGATGAGAGCGTGTTTTCTTCGCCCATATTAATCTTTGCCTTATCCTTCCTAAGTCACGAAAAAATACCATTTGTTTTGGTTATTTCTCCATCTTTTTGGCCGAACTTCTGAGGAGTGTCCCCTGATGTAGCTGGCTTACAGAATCAATGTAATATTTTTTTACAGTGACGGCACTGATATATCACTGTACTTCTGACGGATTAGAACATCAGGCAAGGTTATTAACACGCTTGGAAGCCTTCACTTGGCAGTAAAGTTATGGATGTATTAAAATCAACACCGACTCAGGAAGAGCAGTCAATTGAACATGAGATTGATGATTTAATCATCCAAAGTGCTTTTGGTAACAAGAAGTCAGAAACCACAAGCTCCGAAGAAGAAGACGGCGCAAGAACAAGAACTATTACAAACACAGGATGGAGATAAATGAAATTTATTTGGACTATGAAGACTTGCATAGGAGGGTGGCAAGCTTGCAGAAACGTGCTGTAATTGGACGATGGATGTTTCCTGACAATAGCGATTTAGATAATCTTGTTTGAATTTGGCACAATTTATTTTTCTTATGTTGTTTTTGTACACGAGCTGGCTTTTGTTTTGGTTGGATCCACAGTCATCATCAATACTGTGCACCTTTTGGAGCAGTCATGGGTTCACACTTGGTTTTCACAAGCGAGCCTGATCTGAATACTGACATCTGAATGTCATAATTGTGCATCAGGAGAGCCGATTTCTTCTAGCTGTTTCTTTCATAACATCATAGTTTTTATTCTCATAAGATGCAATGGCTTATAGCTTTCTACAGGGCCAACATTAGACACATCAAGCGAGCATGTTTTTGTCTATGATTATTATGTTTTTTCTTCAATCCTTATGAGTTCAGAAACAGATGAAAACATTTCCCCTTATTAAGGGCTGATCTGTTGATTTTTCTTTATCTGGACTTGCAATCTGTTTGGGATGTTATGCACCCATATTTGTATGATCCCCACATACTGTTCTCACTTCAAGACTCCTCCTTTCTTAGAAGTTGTCACTTTGGAAACTGTTTCAGATCCGGTTTTCTTATCACCACATGATGGGAATGTAATGTTTTGTTAAATGCATTGTTAAATAAATGAATTTTCATTCCATGCTAAACAAGATACAAACATTATGGAAGGATTGACATTTCTTCCAATGAAGTAGAATAACTTGATAAATTGTGTGATGGTTATCACTATTGATCAGATGTTAAAGAAGAGAATTTCTAGCATATGCTTTATAAGACCACTTGGGTAAATAGTGATTAACCCTCAAACCAACTATTAGATTCGTTTCTTTCCAATTTCTTGTTGTTGTGTTCTTGCTAGTTATGATAGGTGCTGAGTTTATTTAAATTAATTGTGAATCATCGGCCTTGATGACAAGCTAAAAATTTAAATTTCTGTAATTATTTAGTTTTCTTATTATTGAATCTTGCTCACTTCCAAAAACCTTGTTTGTAAACTTATTGGTCCTTTATATTTTAACCAAGACCTTTCTCACAAGTAGGAAGCCATTGTGAAGGGAAATTATTATAATTGTTTCATGTATCCATTCTCTCTGATTACTTTACTCTACTGTCTTTAGATAATAATTCGAAGCAAATTATAAGTGAAAAATTTGTCAACTTACTCACAAGTAGGAAGCCATTGTGAAGGGAAATTATTATAATTGTTTCATGTATCCATTCTCTCTGATTACTGTACTCCACTGTCTTTAGATAATAATTCGAAGAAAATTATAAGTGAAAATTTTGTCAACTTACTGGAGGCTTGTAAATCTACATTTCATTGGTATTTTAGTGATTGTTTGAAGGATCTCTTTTCTTTGATTACTGTACTGATTGGCTATGGAATATGAGAAAGCTAGAGAAGCAACACAATATCAAAACTATGGAATATCACTTTTGGTGTCATCGACACTTTCTTGTATGTCTTATGGAAGAAAATTCCACACAAATCACCCTGTTACACATGCAAAATATTTGGGCATGAATATTTTGATGATAATACCTGTAAGCTCAGTTAATTTGGTGTCATCAATGATCCAATGTTGGGTGGAATGGTTCAAAACTCTTTTCCATCCTATTTCTGCAAGTAATCTCTGTATGAAAGAAAAGGGAAAGAACACAATGATGATCTTTTGCAAAATGCACTACAAGCCTGGCTTTACCTCCCTTCACCTTTACATCCCAAACTACAAACTCTAGTTTCCGAAATTGAGATTCTTAACTTTTACAAATCCCCATTGTTATAACTTCCTGTGTTGCAATCTTCAGTTATATCTCAAAGCAAGAAAGAGAAAGCACTGAAGATATATTCAATGAATAATTGTACCAAAAACAACAGCACTGAGGATTTTTCACAATTGCAATGGCAAGTTCCACTATATCTCTTCTGTGGAGTGGCTGCCATGCTGCTTATAATATTTTTTTCTTCTCTGATTTTAGTTTGATCTTTCTGGAAGTTATACCATTGGAATAACAGTGAGCTGCCTAGCAACAATGAGTTGAGAGATTATGTTGACCATTCAATTCATCCCTCGAGTGGAATCGATTATAAGGAAGAAGCTGAGAAAGTGGCATAGCTAGCATTGAACAATCACCAAGCTGAAACTTTAGCTATTTTTAATTGGTTTGAAGAGTTGTACATGGGAATGAAGGTATGAGACAGAACGAGAAGTGTTTTTTCTGTCTCGTAGAATCTGGATCATATCCTGGTAACTAAGAAATGGTGTCTTACTAGGACATGAAGAAAAAATTTCTATCTTAGAACCAACAATAGGACTTACATAATGCAACTGAGTAAATTAATCACCCTCTTGAATGGAATTTTGAGGTGGTCACTGCTAATTGATATTTTGTGTATGAATGAGGTTATTAATTGGGCACTGACCACGTGACCTAACATAAATTTGAAATGGATTCAAATAGAGAGGAGATCAAGAGGGTGGACAACACCAGTTGGTTAGGGGGATTCAACTCCTTCCAAAGCAACTAGTGGATTTTCTAGAGGTTTGACCTTTAGTTTGCCTCTTTTTCCATGGTTCAAGTATATAATGACATAAATGTGATGGAATAATCTGAGCCAGCCCACAAGAGTTCCTCCCAAATGGAATAGATAAATTTTCTGTTGCATGGTTCTCATTTTTATTTGCTTGTTTCTCACCCTCCATTTCGGGGTCTTCGTTTTCAAGATCAACCTCTCTACTTTGAGAGCAAGGGGATTGTTGAACAACAAATGAGGTCTTTGAGATAATATACTTGTTGTCTACATAGATCTCATTGTGGCTTTTGATATATGTTTGGCATGAATATATATTTCCAATGGTGTTCCTTTTTAATACTTTTCCAAATATCATAGGATTGTCACCCTTGAATTTGGTCCCAATCTCAGGATCATAATTTTTTCTTCATAGAAGTTGCCTCTACAACATCTGTAATAAGTTCCAGAGTTTGAAAATTTACTTTCCTTCTTTTCCGAGGAATAATGAATCATCTATAAAATGTATGTCCTCTTTGCAAGTTTTAAGTGCCTCCAATCTATATCTAAATTCTAAATCATTGGGGCTCTTGTGTATTTTACTATTACTATTACTATAATATATAGAATTCTCCATATTATAGAAGAGTGTTGTTCCCCTATTTCAATTTATGCATTATGCCATTCAGTAACAATTAAATCATGCATGTAAACCATCAAGTGAATAAAAAATCCACACATTGAGGAGTTCAATTACCTTGACTAAAATAATCACCTGACAGAAGAAACAAATACCATCAATAAAACATAAGAGTAGTCCATTTCCTTATTTATTACCTTTCCATATCTGTTGGTAATAATGACAGATTATTCATTCTAATCATTACGACTCAAGCCTATGAACAATTATGTGATTTGGTTTCAAAAGTCGAAAGATTAAGATATTAAATCAGTGCAAAAAGAAGCAATTTAGGAGACCCCTCTACAAAAATTCCAGAATGAAGTTCAACAAATTGGAGAAAAATTCATTATCATGTTTCTCAACATACAAATGTTTGCTTGCAAGGACATCCATAGTACCCGAACTCGAAGCCATATTTGAAGCTAAGCTCTGTCACTTATTTTCAACTTGTTGGCCAGTCAGGGCTTTATCAGACACATGATTCAAAATTCCACATGGTAAAAAATTATTGGATAGAGGATGACGGAGATATATCTGCCGAATCAAACCCATCATAGGAACATCTTCAGTTTAAATATTACTATGCAACCTTATTTTTTCAAAAAATAAATCTTTACTTTCGCACTTAATAAACATGAGTATAACTATTAATTAAAGTGATAATTTCTTTGTTTTCTACAAAACTAAAGGGGATAGATATATTTAGCTTTATGTTTAATTTTTCCAACAAGCATTTTCTAGTCTAGTATAGAAAAGATGTTATAATGTTATGTTATATAAACGCTTTCATTTGGTCAAATTACCAACTGTTTTTAAGTTCTAAATTTTGAAAACCCATTTTTTTCCATGAAATTCCTCTCTCTCATATACATATAGTCTAATCCATCATAACTCTGAATCTATTAAGAATCAAAAGAGATCAGCTCTCTCCTCAAATTTTGCATTAAAAAAGTTTGCACCTTGACGAATTTAATCTCTAGACACTTGATAAATACTAAGTCAAGATAAGTATTATTATGTCACTGCAAAGCAGTGACACATATGATCATATTTTTTATATTATTAAGATTGTAGAGAAAAATTTCACCCATTTTGGAAAGCCAGTGATATTTGTTGCTTTGGGGCATTAGGCCTCCAAAACCTGAAGTAAAGACCAAACATCATGACTCATTTGAACCACATTTGATGGGACATTCTTGAAGCCAGATTCATAATGTCCTGAAAATCCTTTCCTCTCTTATGCTCACGAAGATCCTTTAACATTATTACAACTTGGTATTGTTTCTACTGGCCCTTATACCACAAAAGTAAATGTTGAGGTAGTATTTTGCTATATTTAATGTCACATAAGGCAAATATTTTTCCTTCCCAGCACAACCATTTGGCCTATAAGATGGATTTGGCCTAATGATTAATAAATCTAATATCAAGAATTGTTTTTTCCATAAAGGTTTCCAGGTTAATTTAGGGCATCCATGTGTCCTATTTTAGTGTTGCTAGTATCCTCTAATTCCTCTCTTTCATTTTATAATATAAAAAGGACATTTTTCTTTTAATATGACGTCATTCAAAAAATAAGTTAAAAAATAATTTATGGTTTAAGGTGGTCTATCTTCTTTAAATTCAAGTAATTTTACAATCCATGTGGTAAAACCAATCCTTTTGTAAAAGTCTATTGTTAGAGCACTCATTATTAAAAGTTGATCGCTAAAATTCTAATTTACTCATTTATGTAGTAATGGTAGTAATCGAAAAATAATAAGACAAACACTAGTGGTCAAAATCAACTTCTTATCACAAAGATAAAAATATGATCAATTTGAAGAAAACCACTTAAAATAATTTTAGAAATTAAAATAAATAAAAAATATTATATACATTAATAAGCTATAATTTATTAAAATCCAATGTTAAACATTTTTAAACGTTTTGGCCTCAATATTTTATTCAATATGCAATAGATTTAATGGATGTTTTCACACATAATTATTTTTTGCATTATATAGGTTATAAAATATCCATTACAAGCCATCTAATATTAAATAATTTGTATTTATACTTCATAGCATCATTTCAAAGCTATATGACTAGCTCTATGCATTCAACACAATATACAATGAAAAAATCTTGAACCCTCCTCTTGAGTTGACATAAAAAAACTCTACTCCTCCTTTGACATGATTTTGTGATGTATCTATATAACTTCACATTATATCCATTTCAGTTCTCTAATATAAATTAGTTGGATATTAGTTTGAATTTTGATTAGTTTAATTATATAAATTTAATTATTGATAAAATTAGATAACATTAATTTCTCAAAACAATTTTTATTATGTTATTTTTAAAGTTGTTGAAATTAAAAAAAATTATAAAATTAAATAATTAAATTATAATTTCATCTTTAATTATTAAATTTTTACTTTGAATTTTTTTGTAAGTTTAGCAGAGCCTTTCTATTTTCCATTAATCAAAAAAGAGAAAAGTAGGTTATAATGAATAATGCTGGATAGCCTCAACCTGCTTGTAAGAAACCAAGTCTGTTGGCCACCTTAAAGAGTTATAGGCCAACCAAAATTCATAAAGATTGACCCTAATAATGTTTGCTATATCCAATTTACTGTCCATTACATACAAGAACTTCAGAAATTAAATGCTACCTATAATATGCATGTCAAAATGACAAAAAAGAAAAGGATTTCATAAAACTCAATCATCAGATCGATCGATATGTGTCGAGTCCTTAAAATTGGAGCTAGACGTATCCACTTGATTCATACTTTTCAATTGGCACTTCCTACGGCCTAGGAAGAAGTTATGGTGGTGTTGCAGAAGGTGGATTTCTTGGATATCCCTTGTCATTTAAGCTAAAATAGAGGCAGCTTTTGCATCCCCTCCAATTTCCTGAACATTGACTATGGCATTTGCCAATCTATATTTCAATGTCCAATAAGTATGGATAGACTATTGAAATAATGATAGTCTACTTCTAGTATTACGTGGATCCCTCAGAAACTCCATTTCCTCCTCTTGTATTTCACCCTCCTCTTGTTGAAAATGCAGCAAGATGATGGAGCTTGGTGAAATGAAGTCGCCTTCACCAAGTGGGCCCGCAAGCTATTTTTGGAAAGTGAAAGGTCTGGTAAATGCCCATGTAGTCAAGGGGTATGATGTGGTCTTCAGCGAAGGAAAGGCTTTCCTGCACAGGAAGACCACTGGAGAGACCCGGAAGATAGGGGTTCGAACCAAGAACCTTTATCAGTTGCAAGTAGATGGCTGCGCAGCAATGGCATGCAAAGAAGGAGAAGTGGTGAGCCGGGATGATGAGGGCGAACTGTGGCACCGGAGATTGGGCCACCTTCACCATGGAGCTTTGAAGATCCTGCAACAGATTTCTACTGGGCTTCCTAAGGGCACCCTTACGCAGTCAGATCAGTGCAAGGGGTGTACTTTAGGAAAGTTTGTGAAAGCCACCTTTCACGAGAAGGATAGTCGCGCCACGACGATCCTTGAGAGAGTTCACACAGACGTGTGTGGTCCTTTCTCAGTAGCTTCGACAGTAAAGCACAAGTACTACGTGATCTTTGTTGATGATTTATCTCGAAAGTGCTAGATCTTCTACATGCAGAAGAAGAGCGATACATTCGCTAAGTTCTGTGAGTTTAAAGCACTGGTCGAGAAGGAATCGGGGAAGAAGGTGAAGGCTCTCAGGAGCGACAATGGTGGTGAATTCATCTCGGCTGAATTCAAGGACTTTTGCAGCGCAGAAGGGATTTGGAGAGAGCTCATCGCACCCCATAACCCACAGCAGAACGGGGTGGCTGAGCGGAAGAACAGAACGATCGTGGGTGCTGCACGGGCGATGTTGCATGATCAGGGCCTACCCCTTCACTTGTGGGCTGAGGCATGCAATACAGCAGTGTATGTGCAGACCCGTTGTCCTCACAAGGTTCTTGGCATGAGTACACCAGAGGAGGCTTATTCTGGCAAGAGGCCTGATATTTCCCATTTGCGGATTTTCGGATCTCCTGTCTACATGCATGTGACAAAGGATGCAAGAAGGAAGCTGGATCCAACTGCTGAAGTTGGAATATTTGTGGGGTACACCGATACACCTCATAACTATCGAGTGTATGTGCCAGACAGTCGCAAGACTGTTGTGCGACGGGATATAAAATTTCAGGAGGAGAAAGCCATGCAGTGTTCGCTTGAGAGGGAGCTACACTTGCATGCAGATGAGGAGCTGTTAGTTCCTAAGGAGGAGCTTCCTGATGTGGATCAGCCACAAGAGGAGGTTCAGGAGGTGGAAGAAACCACCCAGGCAGCGCCAACCATCAGAGGGCGCATGCGCACTACAGAAGCTGAGCGACTGGCTCGGGATGCAGAGAAGGTTGTAGGACCACCTACAGCACAGCGCAGACAGAGACAGTCACCGGATCGGTACACTGGATACATGGCTCTTGCGAGTCAATGTGTTGTGATGGAGCCATCCTCTTTTGAGGAAGCTGTGGAGGAACCCGCATGGGTTGATGCCATGATCGAAGAATATGATTCGATTGTCAGGAACAGTGCATGGGAGATTGTCCCAAGACCGGTTGGGAAATCAGTGGTGGGTTCGTGATGGATCTACAAGGTGAAGCAGGTAGCTGACGGGAGTGTGGAGAAGTACAAGGCGAGATTTGTCGCCCGTGGCTTTTCACAGATCGAGGGGATTGACTATGAGGAGACCTTTGCACCTGTCGTAAGGTACTCTTCCATACGGACGATCCTTGCTCTCTCAGCGCAGATGGGGTGGCACATTCATCAGATGGATGTGAAGACTGCGTTCCTCAATGGAGTTATTGAGGAGGAGGTGTACATAGAGCAGCCTCAAGGTTTTGAGATCTTCAGCAGTGAGTCGCATGTGTGCCGACTCAAGAGAGCACTGTACGGGCTGAAGCAAGCACCTCGTGCTTGGTACACTCGGATAGACAGCTACTTCACCGGGCTTGGATTCTCCAAGAGTGAGGCGGATCCTAACCTGTACAAGATTGTGGTGGAGGGGAAGCTGTTGATCATCGTACCGTATGTAGATGATCTGATTTTGACTGGCGATGAGCAGTTGATACTTTCATGCAAGGAGGATCTTGCACGAGAGTTTGAGATGAAGGACTTGGGCATCCTTCATTATTTCCTGGGATTGGAGATTTGGCAGCGCAGCGGAGGACTGTTTGTTTCTCAGGGCAAGTATGCTCGGGAGATTCTGGAGAGGTTCAACATTCATGGCTGCAAGCCTGTTGACATTCCTCTTCCTGGTGGTTGGAGGAAGGAGGATGCTACTTCAGGGGAGGTAGTGGATGCCACTGTCTATCGACAGTTGGTGGGGTCGCTTATGTATCTGGTCAATACACGACCCGATATATGTTATGCTGTTAACCAGCTTTCGCAAGCTATGGTTAAGCCTACCAAGCTCTTTTGGAAGGCAGGCAAAGGGGAAGCTCAAAAATGGTGGTTTCATGGTTAAGCCTACCTTAAGATATGGTTAAGCCTACCAAGCTTTGTTTGTTTCTCAGAGCAAGTATGCTCGGGAGATTCTGGAGAGGTTCAACATGCATGGCTGCAAGCCTGTTGACACTCCTCTTCCTGGTGGTTGGAGGAAGGAGGATGCTACTTCAGCGGAGGTAGTGGATGCCATTGTCTATCGACAGTTGGTGGGGTTGCTTATGTATCTGGTCAATACACGACCAGATATATGCTCTGCTGTTAACTGGCTTTCACAAGCTATGGTTAAGCCTACCACAAGTGAAAGAGGTAGATGAAAGGGTTGAGATACCTATCAGTTGTGACATTAGTTGTGCATGAGATTTTCACCACACTTGGAGGAAATTACCAATGAGAATTGCGCAGTTGGAGCTAGTGAGATTCGAACTTGGATCTCTCATTAGACCAACCTTGATTGCGCAATAGAGGCGGGCAATTAGTGGATGAGTTTTGAACCTTTGACTTGTTCAAAACCAATCTAGTTGGTGTGTAGCTTTGTGAGATAGTACTGAGTACTTGTGAGGAGTATTGTGCTATGTATTTGTTGCATGTTCTCTCCATATAATATACAAAATAGCTGAGGGGTTTTCAGCTATAAGCTTTCCCCATACATACTGTGTTAATGTGTGTGATGAATTTATGTGGAATCGCTTCTATTCTTTCCGCATGTGACGATTAATTGTAGAAGAGATTATGTGTTATGCATGCAATTCGAAATTGATGTGTGATCAGGTTAATCTCCATTGAATAAGTGATTTATTCAGCAAATTTCTACACCTCTTTGGTTTCACAGTCACGCTCCCAACCTGAAATGAGTTATTTTACTTGAGGAGTACCTGACATGTAGATATCAAAAATATTTTCAATAATTTCTTCCCCTCCTGTTTGGGCCCTCTTTGGACTTACTCTTGTCCTTATTTCCTTTTTCCTATGCAAAATTTTAGACTGCTTGACCTTTCACCATTCTGTCTTACAGGTGGAGTACCAATCGTTGGATTAACTGACACTGTCGAGGCGAGTACGAAACCATGGCTAGATGAACACCTATATATGATTTAAAAATACCTGTGAAGTGTAACATAATTTCAATAATTTATTTAGTTAAATAACAGAAGAAAAGATCCTGGTTACCGAGAGTAGCATCCTCATTTTTAGCAGTGTAATGCATGTCATCATTCCTTATTCCAATCATCCGTAGAGCTATGAAGGTTGCAATAGGAAGGCTAGGAGAGGCTATCATTTTCCAAAGAAACAGAAATTTCCTTAACTATTGAGAAAAATCATGCATGGATAGAGTGTTTCCATTCTCCTGCATTGTGTGTACTAACACATGGAAGAGACTCCACTTAATAGGACTGAAACCCCACAGAATAGGACAAGAACCTCACCGACCAGACTCAAATCCCATAAAGTTGGACAAGAACCCCTAGAAATTGGACCGAAACCCAACAAAACAAATGGATTGACAACAATCCAACCCTTTCGAGACCAGACTTTAGTAGTTCCACCATTACAATTAGGGCCCAAACCCCTCCTCTTTGTAACATTGTAAAAAATCTGAATAGGCAAAACCCTGGATGGGGTATCTAACAAAGTGCTACCCGTGAAAATTTCATTGGAGGCCATACACTGAACTTCATAGGATTGGCAAGCCAAGCTGTGAAGGTTACAGACAGGGCAAAAGGCCAGTCTAGTAATGGAGACGGGGAAATGAGTAATAGGATAAGAGATGAGGAAATTCAAGATGGGGAAAAAGCAACCAGAGCTGATAGGAGGCCATGCAGAGCCAATTGAAAGACATTCAGATTAAAATTGGGTAAAATAAGGGTCGAGGAAATGAGCGACCTTCGTAGAAACTGGGACGTTAAAACCAAGCTCCTTAATAATAACTAGAATATACTAGAAAATAGAAAAATAAAAACCCTCAGCCCCATACAGAAGAGGTAAGTAGGTTTAGAATAAAAAACACAGAAGAGGACAACAAGAAAATTTTCATATACTCCCCAATCCTTAATACAACAATAGTTCAAAGGCTTAACGACTGTAAAATTCCGCATTAATTTCAGTAAGTTGTCCCAAAATCCATGTACATCAAACAAAAACCCCATAATTTTTCATATCTTTCATACGCAGAAAATAGAAATGAGGTGAAGACATGAATTATGTTTCCTA
Organism: Pinus albicaulis; assembly: GCA_034641835.2. Taxonomy (NCBI): domain Eukaryota; kingdom Viridiplantae; phylum Streptophyta; class Pinopsida; order Pinales; family Pinaceae; genus Pinus; species Pinus albicaulis. The sequence goes on along the minus strand of CM076572.1, from coordinate 1,011,949,599 downwards.
TCACAGCAACAGACATGATACAAAGGCTATGAACATACCCGAATTTAAGCACCACATAACCATCGTCCAGCCCTTCAACTACTCGTCGACTTCCTTTTCTAATCTCAACTTCACGTTTAACTACCAGACCATATTACCACCTTCAACATTACTACCTTTAGCCTTCGTAACATTCCTTACATGCCAGCCCTGTTTCCAACACCCTTCTGACACCGTGAGTTTTCTACCACCCGCATTTAATTCCATCATTATTTGGCGTGGGTGGTAATACCCACCATCGTCTCCTCATGTCCACATCAACTCTCCATGTGGTACGCACGAGCTCGTGCCACCTCGTCATTCGAATTAACCAGTTGGCACCCCGATCGGGGATCCCGAGTATCCTCGTTATCCCTATCAACAATTTCCTATAGAGATTGTAGCTTCTCCACCTATACCATTTTGGCTTGGTTGATGTGCAGTTGTCACACCCCCGTGAGTACAACTCTAGTTCTCCAAGTAGTCAATTGCTTCATTCCCTGATCTGCGAATATGTGATGAGATAAGGTAACCAATGCTTGGAAGAATATCATTTATTTCCTAAATTAGACGACTTGTTCACCAGCTTCGACTAATTTTCTCCCAACCTGTCCCCTACTGCAACTTCTACAGAACACTTGTTACCATGGTAAAATCCCCCTCTACTATAGTCCTCTGATATTGTTCTCTTACAACTATCAAAATGCCTTGTTTTACCGCTGTGATTTTGGCTTCGTTATTTGTAGCGAATCCAAAATCGGTCACATAAATTCTACTTACTAAACCCTTTGAATCACGAAATATACCTCTTTCTCCTGCTTGACCCAAATTACCTTTAGAGGCCCTATCATAATTAAGATTAATAACCTCCTATTGTAGAGCATTTAATTAATCGTGCGGATGTCTTCCCAAAGGTTTTTGTTTCCATGAGGCTGGGGCGAGCATTTGGGGTTTCAAGTTAAGCATAGCTAAAATCCTATCCTCATGCCCATTAGCTTTCTAGCCAACTTCATGCCATTTCTCGGTGAGGACAGTTTCTATGATATTCTCGAGAACCACTTTCCATATCTCTTCAATTTGTCGATACTCATCTCTGAATGTTCTCCAATTTATTTCTTTCCAGGTGACCCATATGATAAATCCGATAAAGAGTCCCCACGCTATGTTAAGAACAAGGCTTTTATACCCTCCTTTTCTCCAGACTTCAATTGTATGCCTGAGGCTCTTGTTGTCCCTATCTGTTTATTGAAAGAGGGAGGAAAGGTTTTTCCACAAGGTCTCAACGACAAAGAAGTTATTCAATAGGTGTTCCAATGTTTCTACATTCTTCTTACACATAGTATATGTCAATCGGCCAGGAATTTTTAATTTCCTTACAATAGTTAAGGAAATTTCATTCTTCTATTCTGAGATTACTTTCCACAAATCTCTACCCCATTGTATCCATATTTACCAGAGCTTAGCTCCCATAACTTGATTTAGCAAATATGGATCTCTTAACCCCAAGCCTCCGGTCCTTTTTATTTTCGTAAGCTTATCCCATGAAAGGAGAGCCCATTTACAGGCTTGTTGAGATCTTTTCCATAGGATGTTTTTAAACGTCTTAGCCATATCATTACAACATATTTTAGGCGTTTCCAATCCAGAGAGTTGATAGATGGGAATGGATTTTAAGACTGTTCTTAACATAACAACTCGACTCAGAGCATTAAGCACCTGAAATGCCCAATTTTGAAGTCGAGCTTATATGCAATTAATGAGATATTTCCACCCAGACACCCGAAGAGAATTTAGATTGAGAGGGATTCCTAAATATTTCATAGGGAAGGATCCGATGTTGAATCCCAAGGTATGCAATAGGAATATTTGGGAGAGAATATTACTATTAAATATAAACACATTTTATTTGTCATTATTGATAAGAGTTCCAGAGGCTTCCATGAAATCTTTAAGAATGGATAGAATTTCCTTAGATTCTTTTAGAGTGGCTTAACAGAAGAGCATAATGTCATCTGCAAACTGTTGGTGCGAAAGTTTTAAACCTGCCCCCCAAAGATTAAGGCCTTTAAGTTGACCTCCCTGGATCTTACTTTTAATATGTCAACCAAGGCCTTCTGCTGCAATAATGAAAAGGAAGGGGGAAAGTTGATCCCCTTGTCTTAAACCCCAGGTAGCATTAAAGGGAGTTGAAGGAACTCCGTTAAGAAGAATAAAGTAATTAAGAGAAGAAATAAAAGGCATTATCCAATAGATCCATCTTAAATCAAATCCAAACACCTCAAGAATAGCTTTAAGATAATTCCACGACCTCCAGACAGGGCTCCTCTGCATGACAACAACAAATGGATAAGGTTGTGGAGGAGTACGGGGACATCTTCACCTCACCCACAGGGGTTCCTCTGCACTGTCAAGTCAAGCACCCGATTGATCTGACCCCAGGTGCGCCGCTACCCAATGGACCGATCTATCGGTGCTCTGTTTTGGAGAATGATGAAATCAAGAGGCAGATTCAGGAGCTGTTGCAGAAAGGTCACATCAGACCAAGTTCATCGCCCTGTGGGAGCCCGATCGTGTTGGTACAGAAGAAGGATGGGACGTGGAGACTTTGTATTGACTATCGGGTGCTGAACAAGATCACTGTCCGGAATAGGTACCCAATCCCACGGATTGATGACCTTCTGGACCAACTCAAAGGTGCAAAATATTTCAGCAAGATCGACCTGAAGTCTGGGTATCACCAGGTACCAATTGAACCCTCCGATGTGTGGAAGACTGCCTTCAAAGCCGAGGAAGGCCTTTTTGAATGGCTGGTCATGCCTTTCGGGTTGACGAATGCTCCCGCCACCTTCATGAGGATGATGGATGACATCTTGCGGCCATTCACCAACTCATTTGTAGTGGTGTACTTGGATGACATTCTGATCTTCAGCCAGACTTGGGAAGAGCACCTTCACCACATCCGACAAGTCCTCCAAACACCGCGGCAACACAAGTTGTGTGCCAATTTGGAGAAGTGCACGTTTGGCATGACCCAGGTTCAATATCTGGGATACATTATTGATGAAAGGGGGGTGCATGTGGATCCAGCCAAGATCCAAGTCATTCAGGATTGGCCAGCCCCAACCACTATAACAGAGCTTCACAAATTTCTGGGTCTTGCTAATTTCTACCATAGATTCGTGTTGGGATTCTCTCATATCACATGGCCCTTGAGTCAAGTCACCAAGGGAGGAGCAAGAGATAATTCTTTTGGTCGGAACCTCAACAGAAGGCGTTCACAGAATTGAAAAATCGCCTCTGTTCTGCCCTAGTGCTCACATTACCAGACTTGCAACTGCCATTTGAGATCGAGACAGATGCCTCTGACTATGCTATTGGGGCAGTTCTTACTCAACAGGGACATCCAGTGGCATATCACAGTGAGACATTGTCTGAGACATCTCGCAAGTATCCCACCTATGACAAAGAAATGTATTCCATTGTGCAAGCCTGGCGACACCTGGTTTCACCTCCATATCAAGAAAGAACAAAGGGGAGAAAGGCAAAAAGCCTCTGAAACCCTCCACCAATACAACCCCCACCAATACTGCCTCAACCCAACAAAACAACTTTGAAGTTCTGAGCAATCTTGACTCATTGGAGCACCCTATAGTCTCCCAAGCCCCCACTGATCAAGATCCATCATTATTAAGTCAATCTTTGATTACAACCAACGCCCCAAACACAACCTTGGATTCAATCCACGCCCAGTCACCGCAACACAAACCATAATCCTCTCCCATTTAGATTAATACTAGCCACACCTCACTGCAAACCCCTCAATGCACAGAAATTCAAACAGAGCAACCATCCTCAACCACTTCAAACAATCCTTTGGAGGAGATCCTCGGCGATCTAGAACTCCAAAAGGTCAATGAGAAATGGTCCAAACTGGGAGTCGATGCCATTCCCCAAGAACACTTGGAGAAGATAGAAATGGCATACCTGCAGCTGGAATACATCAACCAAAATGCAGCCAAAAGGCAATGGGGAAATAGCATCCAAACGAGCATTCAAGCCAACCTGGATTTGGATCAATACGAGCCACAAGGACCAGGAAGAAAAAGAGGGTGCAAATCCACAAGACACCAAATACAAGAACCAGGCAGACGCCTAATCAATGAAGGAAAAATCAGGGCCTTGGTCCTATCTGCTCCAAAGGTAGCTCAATGAAAATCACAACCTGGAACATCAGGGGGCTCAACGGCACCACCAAAAGAAGGATCTTGAAAAACCTCTTATTCTCGCTACACCCAGAAATCATACTTCTTCAAGAATCCAAATGCTCTCCCAAAGGCATAGAGACACTCAAAAAACTTGTTTCCAACAGTGATCATTGCAAAAACCAAAGTATAATTTGTTTTTGGTAATGTTGACCATGTCAGTCAACCTCACATGGAAATATTTAATGGGTGAAACCTTGGTTTCACTAATGGTTTTTTATTTTCATCACCTACAAGAAGAGCTACATGGATGATATATATCTCCCATCAGTTGTGGCCCCACTATTGACATATGCTTCCTGACTTAGGTCAACACTACTACACAGTACAAAACTTGGCATACTTCTTCCTTTTGGTCTGAAACACCTATATAACTGATTTTAGCCTCTACAAAATCCTATTAATCTTATGTAGGCCTCAACCAAACCTATACCTCTTCCTGCACTAAAACTATTGAGCATCAAACAATACCTGTAGGTATCAAGCAATGATATTGTGATGAGTCCACAAAACAATTTGTACTACAACTATTTCAAATTTTTACCATCAAAAAATCCATGCACACATCAAACAATCATATTTTAATGATTCCATAAAACAATTTTCACTACAATGGTTGACCATCAAACAATCCATTTTGGCATCAAGCAATTGATAATTCCATGTACACACCAAACAATCATATTGTAGTGAGTGTATGTTAACATCAAGGACCACACATGATCCCTTATGTCAATAGGAATTCCAAAGAGGATCACAAGAAATAAACAAACCATTTTTCTATGTCTACCAAGATTCCCAGATAAACCTTCTGAAGAAAGATAATAGTTCTCAAATGAGGTTATTAAGTAGGAGATGGTTGGAGTTGCTCCTATTCCCTGTCATCCTTACGGCCTTCATTTACATATCCAGTTCACTCCATACTTCTTCCTAGGATTTGGTCCTCATTCTCGAGGATGATGGGGTTGGATGTTGTCAAACCTACTTCCTCACCCCCTCACTAGTTTATTTCTCAATCTCTTTTTAGTGTTTCCCAAAACCTAATGCAAAACCCATTTACACTTTATTTCGAAATTTCCCTCAAAAATGATAATTATGTGTAGGGTTCCTTCTTGAAATTCCCATTTTATTTCAATCAACTAAACCACTATAGTCTTCATAAACCAATAGGTATCAACAGTCTTAAATAATATTGTCTCCCTTGTATGAGAATAAACTAGGTTAGATTCCCAACCCTTCACTTATTCTAGGATCTAATCCTTTGATAAATTATTTATCCTTTATCAAAGCCCCTTCTCTAATTCCTCCCTATATATTTAAGCTTTAGGTGAGAATTATTAGTACATATATTTTTATTCATATATAAGATAAATATTGTAATTTTACACATCATTAGGATATGAAATTCAATTATATTATTATTTCTATATCCTTTAAGGTTTCCTTAGGCATATACAAGCATGATGTGATATATGTCCTCCAATGTTGGTGAGGTCATGGGTTTAACTCTATTAATCCATAAGGCGATTTTCTTGGATCATAGTTGTTGATTATTTAGCATTTTTACCACTTCAATGGTGGTGAAATATCCAAGGGTATCCCATGCTTGGTTATTATTTATAAAATATATTAATATTTTAATAAATATTTATTATTCCAATTACTTTTTTTATGTGTTCAACTTACAACTATGGTTATTGTTGTTCTTATTACTACTACTATTATGATAACTATTAGTTTTATTATAACTATTTTTCTAATTATGTAGTCAATAGTATGATAATAATTATAACTATTGAAAACTATATTATATTTAATATCCATGTCGACTCGTATTAATGATATTTAAGAAACACTCACACAAGGTTGAAAACAACATGGTGTCAATAAAATTATTCCACACATGTCTACTACAATATTTTCATGCTATAATAGTAAAAATAGGTAGGGTTGGAGAACTCTCAGACGAGAAATGGAAAAACTCTCGAACGAGAGTTGGAAAACTCTCGGATGAGAGATTTTCCAACTCTCGTCTCAGAGTTTCTCCAACTCCCGTCCGAGAGTTTTTCCGAGAGTTTTGTGACTACAACTCTCGGACGAGAAAATGCGAAACTCTCGTCCGAGAGATATTTAACTCATGTTAAACCCGACCAAACTCTCGTCCGAAATATTTAAAATTTCTCGAACGAGAATTTTGAAAACTCTCGGCCGAGAAATTTAGTTGACTTTTTTCTCGGCCGAGAAATTAAAAATTTCTTCCGAATTCTAACCATCCGCCAAAAAATGTTTCCCAACTTCGCGATTTGACCCCATAATGAAATTCAGAAGAGTATTTCTGCATTATTTTCCTTATTCTGAGCATGACCAGTGACGAGAGATTTCAAGGTTAACAAAGCGCTTCTCTTCACATCCTTGTTGTGAGAAAAAAAGAAAGAACAAAGAACGAGTCCTTAAACCATTACCCAAACAGGGAGATATAGGTGGCTACGGCTGGAAAGGAAGTTCATGCTTGGAACCTAGGTGCGGGAGTGTTCACTTTGAAGCGCACGAGCTGAAAGAAGAGGAAACAACAGGTTAGTAATTGTTTCGAGTTATATAAAGACATCTATAAATCATAGAACTCACAAATTGTAAACCAATTGTAAGACAAAAGAGGGAAACACCGAATTTTATTGCAAATACTGAATTTTATTGCAGATATTTCTGCACCATAATTTTATTTCTGAAAGTAGGGTGTGTGTTTGCTATCCATATGAACTTCACTTCCAAGCTTGCAGCCTCCCCCCTTTTCAGAAAGCCATGTTGAGAATTGTGTCCCTCCAAGCAGTAAAATGATGGCCATGATTAATGTGTCTCTGTAACTGACTAATCTCGGTGCAGGAAGTGTGAAGGCCAATGCATCAGGGTTCAGGGGGTTCAAGTCAGACCAGTTCGATGTCAAGGATCTTCTAAGGTGGAAGATTGTCATCAATTCCTACTGCATTGGCAAGCCTCCACCATTTTATGCCCGAACTCAAAATGATTTAGCCATCATCGAGTGCATCCAGTGCACGCCACCATTTTGAAATCCAGTCACTAGACGCAACCATTTTGAAATAGAAATGTATGGTTTCATGAGAGGTAGGCGCATGGCGGTGTATGTGTCACTTTCAGCGGTGTACGTGGTAGCTCGAGCACAACTTTGATGGCTCTCTCAAACTTTAATGGAAGCATGTATAAGCATTAAGCATTTAATGCCTTCGATTAATGCATACATTAGTCGAAATAAAATTTCCTTGTTTCAAAATATGAAGTAAATTAAATTCTAATTATAATCTATGTTTTTGCCTCCTCACCTCGGGAAGAGGCTAATAAGACGGTAAATTAGTGTCAAAGTTCAAAAAATTTGATTATAAATCGTAAACCATAATGCTCTGTTTAAAAAGTTTGGTTACCGGTGATCAACATTGACAAATAAACAGAATAAACTAATGCTAACTACGCCTTTTCGATTACAATAGTCCCAAGCCTGCGACCGGGACTAATAAGATCACTATTGGAAATAGGTAAAAGGAATTCATGAAGTATCATTTTCTTTTAGTTTTAAATCTACCTAATCAGTGATTTTGATTATATGATACTGGCCTCTATGTTATGGTTGAGATATTTTCTATAGAAAAACTAAAATGTGGGTTGTCTTCCATCTCACGGCCATTTTCTTTAAAAAAAAAAAAAAAACTAAAACATGGGTTGTCTTCCATCTCACGGTCGAGATAATTTGGATAGAAAGAATAAAAAGTTGTTTAAACATTTGGTTAAAAAAATTTGTTGATAATTCCTTAACGTATATGATTATTAGAAAATTTATCATTCTAGATTTTTAATTGGCAATTGACTAATAAAGAGTTAATAAAGAGTGAATACTTGTAGAGTTGAAGAAGTAAAATGGTATATACTAAGATTATTTAAATGTCTTGATGTAATATATTTGGTAAAATAATATTAGTAACAAGCTCAATGAAATTCATAAATGAGAAATGTCCATATGTTTCTTTTTTCAATATTTTATTTTCTCAATATTTTTATATATTGTAAATTTAAATTTGATATTATATATTATTAGAGATTATTTTAATAAAAAAATGTAAAATTTATAATTAAAGAATTTATAAATATTTAAATAAATAAATAAATAAATCATATTATTTTCTTTAGTTTTATTAATAAAAAATTAATTTTATTAATAAAGATATCTTTGAGAAGCTTCTCTTACTTTATATTAATGTATACCCTTAACTTTTTAAAATTGCTTTGTGTCTTTCTATCTTATTAGATTTTAAAGACTCATTCAAAACATTCTTAATAGTGTTTTTAGGAATTTTTATACTAAAATATTGTAAAAAGGCTGAACCATTTTATTGTTTTTTCTAAACAAAATCTTTATAAAAAAATTATTTATTGAAGTAAAAATAGCCATAAATTTGTTATAGATATATTTAATATTATTCTTATATCATAGAAAATTCTATTGGATTTACAGTCATATGATATTGCATTTATGATATTACCAATTAATATTTACGATATAAATTTTTAATAGTTTAAAAAATTATAAAATATTTTCAAGGAACCGTAGGAACCATATTAAGATGAAATTAGCAAAATTGATTTAAAAGTATTTAAAAATAAAATGTTCACCATTATGCAAAACAATGCAAGGTTCGGATAAAGGCGTGCAAAGAAAAATTGAGTGATGACATTGTCGACAAGGTAAGGTGTAAAATGAAGACCAAAAAAAGGCGCAGCCTTCATTGAATCAATGCACGCGTTGACTACTCGAATCTGGTGGGGCTTCAATTTGTCATATGTGATGAGCAAAGTCCATATTCATCCCCTTCGGCCTTACCACACATTATCGCATATGCACGCGCAGTGGATGAGGCAAACACATAATCCAACTTTAACGATATTATCAGTGAAACGTGGGCCTCTGCTTACCTGCTTTCGTGCTGGTCACGACTCTTCGGTAGTGCGATGCCCATATTATAATATAGAATGCTGAAAGAGATTCACATGACCAAGAGAAACGCAATTTGAAGCGACTCAACAAAGGGAGCAATGGCGATGGAGGAGCAGGTGAAACTCTTAGGTTGGCTTCGCAGTCCCTTTGTAACGCGTGTTCGCATAGCACTTGCTCTCAAAGGGATCCAATACGAGTTCATAGAAGACGACAGTGAAAATAAAAGCCAGCTGCTGCTGGAATTGAACCCTGTTCACCAGAAGGTTCCTGTCTTAATCCATAATGGAAAGATTGTTTGCGAGTCTATGATTATTGTTCAGTATATTGATGAGACATGGGACACAAAGGCGCCGAATCTTATGCCCAAAGATCCATACGACCGAGCCATTGCCCGCTTCTGGGCTGCTTTTGTAGACGATAAGGTAACTGAATTCTTTCATAATCACCTTCACACTGATCACATCGATCCGTTGATTATCTGGTTTTTGGGTTTTTGAAAGATTCTATTAATTTTACATATTCTCTTTCAAACACTATTTATGACTGCACCGATCCTTTCTTTATCTGCGATTTGGGGTCTTTCGAAAGTTTCAATTGATATTTCTTATTCTGTTTCTAATACGAATTATAGCTGGCTGCAGCTCGTTCTAAGTGTTTCAGGAGTTTTGGTGGGGCAGGGAGAGAAGCAGCAAAATGCGGTGGAAGAATCGTTCGCTAACTTTTTGTTGTTAGAGGACGCTCTGCGAGCGAGCGGCTGCTTGGGAAACGCGTATTTTGGAGGGGATAAAATTGGCCTCGCTGATATCGCACTGGGTGGGTTATTGGTATCTATCAAAGCCATCGAAAAGGTTACCAATACAGTTTTAGTTGATCCAGAGAAGACGCCGCTGTTATGTGCATGGATAGACCGATTCTCTGAAATCGATCTAGTGAGAGGAATTTTGCCAGATCCGGCCAAGGTATTGGAACGTGTAACCAACCAAAGAGCCAAATTTACGTCAGCACCTGCTGGCAATTAGGAAGGCCATCTCGGCTCGATAAAATTAGGGCGAATAATCATATTTTGGTGGGTGTTTTAGTGGACCCGCAACCTATTTTATTCTGTTTATCAGAATGAGTCGTACAGTGATTTAGAGGTTTTATAAATGTCGAATATGATTGGAAGTTTGATAGTCTGAACCTTATCATTTGAGTCAAATTCTCTAAGGATATTTTTTCATGAAGTTGAATCATATTTTATAAAAATAATTCAAATCGTAGTTACGTCATAAATCTTTCTTCATATCTCAGTTTTGTATTAAATTCATTGCAAAATATGCCCCGATCGGGGTGTACAGTTGTCAGAATTAAATCTTGGAGGTGGCAACTTGGCATGAGTTCCCACGCCATGCAATTAACATCATTAAAAACGGATTGTCAGTCGAGTCGGGCGAAGTGTGCGAACATTAAGAATGGAATGATGGCACAGAGTGGACATGCTGTTTGGGTAGGATGCAGAAGGCAAGTTTCGGTTAAGGTATGTGCATCCAATAGTCTGGAGGCAATACTCTGGAGGCGGCAGAGGAGGAGACCCATAGATTTCCATTCGAGCAATCGTTCGATCCTATCAGGGTATGTTTCAGTCATTCTCTTAGCTCTACTGATGCCATTTGAAGCCGTTCTGTTTAGTTTGCAGTATACTCAAGCTCGTTTGGGTTTGAAAGAGAATTTTTGGTGGATTACCCCTAAAATGCAACCTGTGCCTCCTTGTTTCCGAGACCCTTGCATGTTGATTATCCAGGTTTTATACCCTGTTCGCATGTATTTCCGAGAACCTTGCATGTTGCTTGTCCAGATTTTATACCCTGTTCGCATGTATCGTAGTATAACTCCCAACATTCTGTTAAAATATTACTGCTCACTGGTATCTAGGGAGTAAGTTAACAATGTGTTGGTTGGAACTCCGAAGTCATAAGGTCTGTCACGTTCAGACTAGGAATTGTTCTCAAAGGATCTTGTCGAGTTAGGTTTTTCATCGAGTCAATTGTCATATTTGCAATCACTGTCACTCTCATTTAACTCTCTGTTTCGGTGCAACGACTGTAGTTTTCACCTTCATGACCCATTCATATAATGCCCCCAAACCCAAAGGAGTTTAGGGTAGGTTAACGAAGAGGGTGGGGAAGCTTCGCCCTTCTGTCAACTATATTGTTATGCCCCTTCACCTGAAAATTTTGACTTCAAGCCATTATACTTATTATCCTCTGTTTAGCTCGCATACTTGTTCGTGCATGAGGTATAATAATCATATGGTGATTTGGTACATTAACTTTTGGAATTACTCACTGTATATAGTCACAATGCCTGTTGTTCAATGCTCTGAATCTCTGTATCAGATGCAAAGTAAAGTCAGGGGGGTTGGGTTCCTGTGCTTGTATGATACTCAGGGTATCACGGCGCAAAGTTGCCGCACTCTCTGTAGTAATAAAATTCCTCACATATTTGCTGTTCAATTTTGTATGTCACTGCTTTTACATAGGTTCATTCCAGCAATGGGGAAAAGACGCCAAAGGGCCGATACTGCCAAAGGAAAACAACAAGCTCATTTAGAATCCGCCCCCAAGAAACGGGGTCGTAAAACCAACCTAGAGCACCTGGAAACTCTAGCAGCAAACTATGTGACATGCAATTCCTCTGAAGTTCGCCATGAAATTCGTGGGTGGGAAAAGGAAATCCAGATTCAACCTGAAGACAATGAGGTAGAGGCAGAGATCCTTGATTTCATTATAGATCCAAGCAATACCCGTGGGCGCCTTACATTGTTCAATCAGACTATCCACACCTACTGGATAGTAAAATGTCTGATAGCAAAAGCCATTCAGAGTATTCACCCAAATCATGCTAAGACAGAACTGGTAAAACCAGACCTTCGCATTCAGGCTCAGCTTCTAGAGATTCAGGACCAGCAACAACACATCAAGATAACACAATATCAGGCAACAGATCGAGTAAGCAGATTAGATGATAAAGTGGGCCTCATGGCGAAGATCCTTCAAAAGATCCTTCAGCAGCTCCAACAAGCAGAAATGCCTGGGTCCAATGTCAAATACCCTGCCCCAGTCTCTTCATCTGATGGATAGGAGCTTTAGCTATCTAGATTTTTGATGATATTTTAGTTAAATATGAACTTTTCTTATGTTATATGAATGTACAAACTGTATTAGTAGAACAGTTATCTCATGAGACTTTTAGACGCATGAGACAATTTCAGTACTGGGATGCTCATCATGCTTTTAGATGGCCAACAGACCTGGTTTCCCTCAGGCAGGTTGAGGCCAAAGACTGATTTTTATATTTTGTAGCCTGTCCTTCAAATATAAATTGAAAATAGCAAGGTCCTACCGAATTTACAAAAAAAAAAAAAAATTCATTGCAAAATACGATAAAAAATTTATCGTTCATCACAAAATTAACTTACTCTTACAATTATTTACCATTTCACACGATATCAATCTCTTTTTTTCCAGAGTAAAAAAAAGACAGGGTCTTCGTTAGAAAGTCCGTACAGAATTTCAGTAAATTCTAGCTAGTAGTTGTTTGTTTGCTACTCAAATGCTAATCAGTAGTTATTTGTACCTGTAAATTGAGCGTGAAGAAATTTTCTGTAATTTAAACCAAACCAAGTTTAAAGTTCTTTAAGTATTCAATTCAATTCAGTCCCAGCAATATTAAAGGATTTGACACCACATTGTTCAGAGATTCAAAAACACCAATAATAATCAATAATGAGCATTTAACCTTAAATGAAAAGTTCAAAACCAGAATTTTCAATTACATAAGCAAAGCATTTACAATTTTCAAATTTATACTTTGTAAAAATTGATTTTCATTCCAGCTTTCTATTGCCATGGATGCCAAATACCCCCAAAGCATTAAATTACGAATTTTTTTAAGGGCATAGGTGCAACACAATAACCAACCATCCTTACTGAGGTGTTTTTCTTTGAACTCAAGTGGAAATTATTGGAAAATCTAATTCCAACCACGTGTTAGGTGTCTAAATCGTCCATCCAACTGTCTCAGTTCAGTTCCACTTAGTCTAGTTTTATTTGAGTCTCACTCTAGTCATTTAATATTGATGTCTCCAATGTAATGTTATTTGACTGATTCGTAATGTTGAGAAAAGCAATCCTCTTCTCCACTTCTTTTTGGCTTTAAATTCTTGTCATCGCATTAGAGCTAGTTTGCATAAGACTCCCAGAGAGTGTAGCAATGTGAGCAAAGTTGGAGCAAAGAGAAGAGGCGAGGCTACAGAAGACTCTTTGAGAGAGCAACAGAAGTTTGAAGAAGTTTGAAGACGCCTCCTGCCTAAAAGTGATAGAGCTTATCCTGTGTAAGACTCATTGAGAGTATCATAGATCGAAGATCGAAGCTACATTGTGTAAGACCCCAGAGCAACAACGTGAGCGTCAGTGAGCTCGAAGTAAGCGCGAAATCCAAAGCAATATTGTTGAGATGCAAAGATCCAAAATAAAAGAAGAACAAACAACCAGGAGAAGAAGAAGCCCCTGATTGTTGAGAGAATTTTTTTTATCAATGCTCTTTTTGAAGGAAAAAGTGGGCCGATCAGCCATCAGTGCTGCTTTTAGGCTAATACTAGGTACCATCAGCGCTACTTTGAGCCTGATACTAGGGTTGATCAGTGCACTTTTGAGCCAGATAGTCGCGTCAGTGTAAGCTCGTTGCAGTAGAGTAAAGGCAAGGTATTTGGGTGACAGGTTTTTTTATATTTTAAAATGGTCTCGTATAATTTGTTTTAAAAGAGAGGGGCATGAAAGTGTTTCTTTAGTACATAATTTTTGAATCTTTTTGGAAGCAAGGTATTTTTTGAGCATTTGTAGATTCGTTAGTTTTTTAAAACCAAGCAGCAACATCATTTTTATTGCAGCTAGTTGTCATGTCTATAATCTATGTTACTTGTTGAGGCGTAGTGAGCTAACACTCAATAAATGGGAAAAGTGAAGAGGCTAAAGTGACAACAAGAGATGTTTGAGATATTTTTAGATCTGGAAGTGAAGAGGAAAAATGACGTCTTTGCATTAAAATTCATAATATAATATGTTGATGACATAATTCTCCCTCTGATTTCAGATGCCAAGACAACCAAAGAGGTTTGGCATACCCTTGAAAGATGTTTTGGTGCAAGGGGGAGCATTGAAGTTGAAGATGAAGGTGGATCTATAGCAGCGAATCTACAACGAGATGAAAGTTTTGTTGAATCCCACTGTGCTTAGCCACAAGTGCATGATGTCTGTGAAGAAAGTGAAGAAGCAGTAGAGAAGGAGCAAGAAGATGCCCGTGAACCCAATGTGCACAACTACAACTGGACAAAAATTTGATGAATCTAGCAACAGAGGATGCTGACAAACATTTGGTGAATCTAGCAACACAACTTGCTGATGACACTTTGATGAATCCAGTAACAGAGCTTGCTGGAAAAAATTTGGTGAATCCAGCAACACAAATTGTTTTTGAATATTTGATGAATCCAACAACAAAGCTTGTTAGTGACGACTTAGTCATACCAGCAACAGAGCTTATTGATGATATTTTTGTGATTCCAACAACAGAGCTTGATGATGATGATTTGGTGATTCTAGCAACAGAGCTTGCTAACGAGAGTAAAAATACTATGGTAAATCCAGTGACTAATATTGTTGATGTAAATTTTGATAGAGATTTTTTGGATAATGATAACTGGTGGCAGAAGATGCAACAAAAACATCATATTAGCACGATTCTATTTGGTGAGATAATCCCACTTGAATCAGTGGAAGCCAACTTATTTGCAGTAGCACATGTTAGTGAAGAAGAAACAAATATAGAGACAAAAATAGAGATAAGGACAAATGCAAAGAAAGAAGTTTACAAAGAGAGAATAGAAAGAGAGATAGAGGTGAAAGAAGAGAAGGAAGTGCAACAGGAGAAAGCTCTCATTGCAAAGCAGAAGGAACAAAATCAATATTGTTTTGAAGATGTTTTTAGACTTACCATTGATTTCCAATGTGCAAGTATACATGATGATTTTGAAAAAGAGTTGAATTTTCTTGAAACATGGCTTGCAACACTATGTCTAGATGAGGCCTACACATAGCCTATAGATATGAATGTTGAAGACAACATACATGACGAACATGTCAATGGAATTTTCAAGTATTCGAGTTTTTAAGAGATAAAATATTATGCTCATCTTATGTTGCAGCATATTGATAATGAAAAACACACTACAAAAGACAATATGTGGTAGTAGCCCACATACAAGTCGTTTCTTGAAGAAATCCAGGACATGCTTAGACAACCTGGAAAAATAGAAGACCTGCACCAGCAAATGAAGAAACATAGGTTTGAAGATTACAACAAGAAGAAAATGTTGAAACAATTTAGAGGCTACAGAATCTGGAAGAAGAAAAGATGAAAACTAAATCTAGTTGAAAGCGAATTTTTTAAAAATTGCGAGCCTCGCTCAAACATAAACCACCAGGTATCTTAATTAAATTTTTATGTGGTTGTAATTAAGGGGGAGCATTGGAAAATATAATTCCAACAACTTGCTAGGTGTCGAAACCATCCATCCAAGTGTCTGAGTTCAGTTTCACTTATTCCGATTTTAGTTGAGTCTCGTTGCAGTCATTTAATGTTAATGTCTCCACTGTAACGTCATTTAACTCATTCATAATGTTGAGAAGAGAAACCCTTTGCTCCACTTCTTTTTGGTTTTCAATTCTTGTCAGAAGTAGGTTTTCAATGTCCTTCTTTGGATAAAAAATTGACTCATTAATTCGGGCATCCAAATTCCGAATTGATGCAGCTAATTGAAGGGTCCCTTTATCAAGTTATTTTAGCATCTACCAAAGATACAAAACACATCGAAAATGGAATGAGAAAGAACTGTGAAAGTTTGAGTTCTCATTAAGAAAAAACTAAAGAAATTTGAACATCCAAAAGCATTGTTAACTTACAAGGGTCGAAAGTGGCTGGTAAACCAATGGAGTTTGCATTTGGTGATATGTTTCTTGCATGTTCTGATATAGTTGCCATAATCTCATCCAAAATTATTGTTAAATTACAAGGGTGGAGGTGGCTGATAAACCAATTCTATTTCTATTTATATTTCTAACTCCCCTTCTCGTTCGTCCCTCGTCCTTTTAAAGGCAATTTCACAAAATGAAACGGTTTGTCCAAATGACAACCTACTGCGCATGGATGTTCTTTGAGTTCTTGGACTCACATTCGTCTGTCTGCCTTCTGTCGGCCGCTAGGAGTTACCGAGATCTCACACGTTTGTGTTCGTTGGTTAGCTTTCGTTTTCTACTGGTTCAGTGATTCTGCCTTCCTGCATGCGGAGATAAGAGAAGTCAAATTTTTGTTATAAAAGCATCCCTTTTGTCGTTGGCCTAGTTGTTCTAGTTTTCATAAATCTTTTCTCTCTTTATTTTTAAGATGAAGGAGGATTCCTCAAAATTGTAACATAATTTGACGTAATTACAGGGTGAGAAAATACCTTAATTTGGGCCCAAAATACTCCCCTACTTACCTAATTGCATGTCCTCATGAAAAAAGATGGTTGAGATGTAACTGCGTTAAGGAGTAGGCAAGGTAGAACTTTTCTCTATATGCTCTGAAGCCTTGTTTTTGTTTCATGATGGCAAAGGCAGCACTTGTGGATCTTTCTGGTAATTCGTAATTGTGATTATAATCCTCGGGAGGATACCAGAGGAGACAGCTTCTGTGTCTACACCCTAACCACGTAGGCCCCATGCTGTAGACTAAGTTATTGTATGAGCGGAATCTGGAGGCAGTAGCCTTGAAATTCCTATAGCCGAATGGCTCTCGATTCTTCATGTTGTTTGTGGAAGCTATCCACCTTTGCTTTGCTGTTGCCAAGACCACTTCACAAATTTCTCCAAAGTATTCTCGTCCATTTTATATGATGTCTTTATGGATGGGCCCAAGTCCATTCCTTACACGTCGCCTTCTCATGAAGTTTTTGTACTGAATGAATAGTTGCAGGGGTTTTGTAGGCTCCCCTCTAATCCATAAATCTAGGCCATGCTCCCTTTTTTGGAAGATGTTGTAGGCCTTGGCCCACTTGATCTGATTCTTAGCAAATGAAAGGAAGGCTTATATCTGAACATCCCCTATAAAGGGACTAGGGTTGTTATCTGTGTCTTCTTCTAGAAAGAAATTATGCATGTACAGTTCAAATAGGAGGCACTAGACTTGTTCATCTTGATCATTAAAACAGTGGAAAAATTCTTCTGTAGTGCTGAAAGTAGTGGATTTTCCTGCCCTGACAGCTTTGACTTTCAGGAGTAAATATCGTTCTGTTAGGAACAAGGCATATTTGGTCGTCAAAGCTCTGTATGATAGCACATCATTATATAGAGAGAAAACTATAGAGATTTGTTTCTTAGCTTGATCCACCTACTCTTGTGCCATTTTTACCTTTGCCAGTTCTCCTCTGAGCTGGGCAAATGTTTCATCTTCTGTGGAGGAGATGTCAGTGAAATTTTTTAGTAGTGCTTGATATTCTTGTAATGGCACCACCTCCTTCCTACACTGGGCTATTTCATGTTGTTTTTGCACCAATTCATTGCATAATTTCTGGTTGACAACTTTCTCTACTAGATGCGCATAGGCAGGGGCTTCCTCTGTTTGGGTCCCCTTTTCTTCTGTAACTTTCTGCTCAGTTTGAGTAGAGGCTTTGACGGTGTTTTCCAGTTTTGTTTGTGTTTCAACCTCAATATTTTCTGCTAAGTTGGTCTGTACCTCAGCTTCTGCAGTAGCTACCAAGTCGGTTTGCATCCCAGTCTCAACGACGTCAGCTAAGTCAGTTTGCATCTCGTTTTCAACAGTATTTACTAATTCTGTTTGAGTTCCTCCAATGGAGATTTCTTTCTTTGCCTTCTGGGCCCTTCTTTCCTCTTTCAGTTGTTTTCTCAGAGATTTTACCAATTTCTTTAATCTCTTGCAGGCCCTTCTTAGTTTCTTACTTCTCTTTTTATTTGAATTTTCAGCTGTCTTGATTTCAGTAGGTGGTGGGGGAGCAGAATTCCCCTTTTCAGGGATGGTGTTGCCATCCTTAGGGTTGCATAGAATGGTGTTTCTGATTAAATATTTAGAGCTTACATCAATGTGAGGGTCCTGACTGGGAGGAGTCGTGCTACATCCTAGTGTCAAAGGGGTTGTTTCTGTGTGTGTGCTTTGCTCCATAAGGATAGTGTCACCTGACTGATCTTTTGATTCCATTATCTCCTCTATCTGCCCTTCACGATACACCTCATAATTCTCAAGAGGGGACATAGCCTCATCATCTTGTGGTTCCTCTTGGTCAGTTAGGACTTTAGTGTGACCGGAACTACTAGGGGTGACAGATTTATCAAAAATTTCCTCTTGCTCTTATGCTCCCAATGGGATTTTAGATTCGTATTCTATCCTTATTTGTCCTAGGACTCGAGCCATTTCTTCCTCTAAATCTTGAAACGGTGCATGGGATGGTCCTACCTCCTCCATGAGGTCTAGGGTTCCTTGGAGTGTCTTGGACCGTTTTTTCCTGCTTGGTCCTGAAGTTGTGGTTCAGATCCTTTTTCTTCTTGGTGTATTTATCCCGGGGGGGTTCTATTTCATTTCTTTCAGGGTTTATTTCTGGTTCCTACGCCTCAAGGTTAACAAAATTTTCCAAGTCTAGCTGCTACCTATCCAAATCATGAATAATGATTAGTTTAATTAACCCCTGGTAACTAACCACTGCTTGGGGATTTTTGGCTTTTCTCAATCGAACAACAGTGTCATGTAATATGGAATTCAAGAAGGCATGCAAATTAATTGAAGTCTTTTGCTTAAGTACAACTAAAAGTCGGAATTGTCGAGGTTTTACCACATCTCGACATCCGTCACATGTACTGAAATTTTGGATGAATGTTAACAATTCCTACCATGGCGAGTGTAGATAGGTAGGGTTAATCCCTCTGTTTTTTGGTTCCAACGGCTCCGCTGGGTCCTGATATGATGTTACTGCTTCTTGTAGGAGGATATTCTTCTCTGTACATCTTTCCCCTTCTGCTAGTATTCTGGAGACTTCCGTAATAATTTCCTTTGTGACTAGTATAATTCGACCTTTAATTCTAGTTTCACCTTCCTACAGATTTTGCAGAAACTTGATTTCAATTTTTGTGTCATATCCCTGTATTTAGTGTACATATGTCAGCCAGCCAGCTTGCTGGAGGATGGCACTCGCTGCCTTTGAAATTGGAAAGTTTGCAAGCTTGTTTCGAAGGGAATTTCCTCCCATAGCTGATATGCTCTCTTCCTCTGATTGTGTTTCTTCTTGGCTCTGTTGTTTTGACTGAATGTTATATGCAAGAGAAAGAGAAATTGTGGTTCTACGAACATAATATTCATGCCTTAATTTTAGTGTTCCTCTGGTCTTATCAATGCATCTAACAAGATTTGTGCAGGGATTTCACATGCTTGCCAAATTAAGACCAATTACACCCACTCCCTCGAAGAAAGGGTGCCCATGCCCTCAAGTACAGGAGCGATTTCACCAATCATGAATGCAGACAGGGGAATGTGAGTACTTGGTAATGATAATATATATGTGAAGAAGCGGGTGTTTGAGTAATTACTAACATACACAGTGTAAAGGTCAGATTAGAAATTTTTCATAATAGCATCTTGTGCTGAAGTGATTGGAAAAGGAGGGGGAATAATGTAACCATTATTACGATATGATGTCCTTCTTCAAATTAAAATTTATGATGGAAGCAAGACTAAGTCAAGTAATGATTGGTGTCGTCATCCTAGGATTCAAATCTGTCAGCATATCTCTGTTATTTGTTCCTGTGGCAGATTATAATTATCACTTATTCGAGTAATAGCTTGTGGAAGAAGGATGGATGATAAGATGTATATAAAAGCAATTGGCTATTGAAGGAGCACACTTTCATACCTTAAGCAGCGCCATTGTTTCCAACAGGCATTCATAGCCTCGACAGGGTTGCTACTTTAACCTAAAAGAATGAGCCAGGATCCTTATGAAAAAAATAGTTATTCTGCCAATTTTATGGAGAGATCACCATGTTGGTATGGTGGCCAGATAACCATGGTGCCACTCACTAGAGTTGTAGCAAATTGATCAGGCCAAATCGTGATGATACTTCCTATCCTCGAGGTAGTTAATAAGGTCATTACCCTGGTGTGGTGGCCATTATGGGCATGTCACTTGATATGCTCTTATGAATGTGGTAGGTTGACTCGTGATGAGACCCCCTATCCTCTCTTAAAAATTTCCATATAAGCGTAGTACTTAATTTTGAATGATAACATCTTGATTTATAATGAGGTGACTGTGCTGCTGTGATAGCTAGGATAGTCACAGTGCCATTCACTAGGATTGTAACAGAGTGATCAGGCTGGCTCGTGATGAGACCTCCTGTCCTTCAAGTAGATGAGAATGTCATTACCCTGGTGTTATAGCCATTATTGGCATGTCACTTGTTAAATACCTATGATCATTGTAGGTTGGCTCATAATGAGACACCCTATCCTCATAAAGATTTGCATGAACACATAATAGTTGTTTTTTATACATAAAAGGAGGCTCATTAACTCCTTAAGAGTTAGGGATGGTGAAAGAAGCAAAAAAAAATGCCAATACCATTAATACCCCTTATTCCCATTCCTTCATGTTGGGGGGAAATGTTACTCAAATAATGCAGAAAGATATACCATCATAAGGTCATATATTGCATGATAACATATTTTAACAGGGGATGACTTAGCCTTTCATTTCACGTGTGCATAATGTCAGCTTCCTGTTAAGGATTATAGTGCCAAAGAGTCATCATATTGGTAATTTTAGTGTTCTCCCTCTCTTATTCAGCTGCCATTCCCTACTTAAAGATGTTTTTCGAGCTCAAATGCAGTTTAGGGGAGGGGTTCTAGATAAAGGGAATGATGGAATGAGAAAAAGAAAAAGAAATTTATTCAATTTGAGCATCACAATAAAACAAAAAAGAAAAAATAATGATTGTTTAATTCGATTGAACAGGATCTGTTGAAAGATTGAACACCATTTGTTCACATATTGCACGACACAATTAAAAATGCCCAAAAAAATGACTGTTCAATTCGATTGAACAACAGCAGTTCAATGATTGAACAACAACTATTCAAGAATTGAACAGCAAAAGTGAAGAACATAAAAAAATTGTTGTTCAACTCGATTGAACAAAAATCGTTCAAAGATTGAACAACAACTGTCCAGAATTGAACAACAAAAATACAAAAATATAGAAAATGGGTGCTTAATTCGATTGGATAGTAGTCGTTCAAAGATTGAACAACAACTGTTCCAGAATTGAATAAAAAAAATAAAGACGCCCAAAAAATGGCTGCTCAATTTGATTGAACAACAGCCATTCAAAGATTGAACAACACCAGTTCACGAATCGAACACAAAAAATAAAGAACACAAAAAATAGTTGTTTTAATTCAACTAAATAGTAGCCATTAAAATATTAAACAACAATTGTTTACGAATAGAAAAAAAAAATAAAGAACACAAAAAACGGCTGTTCCATTCGATTGAACAAAAACCGTTCAAGAATTGAACAATTAAAATAAAAATGCCAACAATAACTATTCAATTTGACTGATCAGCAGCCATTCAAAGATTGAACAGCAACTGTCCACAAATTGAACAACAAAAAATAAAAACACAAAAAACGGTTGTTCAATTCAATTGAACAGCAACCGTTCAAATATTGAATGACAATTGTTCACGAATTGAACATCAAAAATAAAGAACACGGAAAATAGTTGTTCAATTTGACTAAACCAAAGTTGTTCAAAGATTGAACAACAACTGCCCACGAATTTAACAGCAAAAATAAAAACACCGAAAATGGTTGTTCAATTCAATTGAACAGAATTTGTTCATGAATTGAATAGACAAAATAAAAACACAAAAAACGACTGTTCAATTCGATTGAACAACAACCGTTCATAGATTGAATAATAGCTGTTCAAGAATCGAACCAAAAAAAAAAACACCAACAATCACTATTCAATTTGACTGATCAGTAGCCGTTCAAATATTGAACACCAACTGTCCACGAATTGAACAGAAAAAAATTAAAACATAGAAAACAACTGTTCAATTCAATTGAACAATAGCCATTCAAATATTGAACAATAATTGTTCAAGAATTGAACAACAAAAATAAAAAACACAGAAAATAGATGTTCAATTCGACTGAACAATAGCCATTTAACGATTGAACAGTAGTTGTCCACGAATTGAACAACAAAATAAAACACTGAAAATGACTTTTCAATTTGATTGAACAATAGCCGTTCAAATATTGAACAGTAGTTGTTCATGAATTGAACAACAAAAATAAAAACACAGAAAACGATTGTTTAATTTGATTGAACAACAACCATTCAAAGATTGAACAACAGTCCTTCACGAATTGAATAGCAAAAATAAAAACACAATTCACAAGGAAAAGAATTTGTAAGCATGAAGAATGTACAACAAAACAGGAAATTTATATACATTATTTACAAGTGATGGTAGCAAACCTCTCATGCACTTGATTTTGTGGGGTTGTCACCCGCTTGTGCCACAACTTGGATGGTGGGATCATTTCGCGCCTGTTGGAAAAAATATTCTTTCGTGAGAGGCTTGTGATAGAGGCACACTCTATGTCCGTTAACTTGGAATTTTGAACCAGACCCATCCATGGTGGCCAAGGTGAGTGTGCCATTGTTGTGTACTTCCGAAATCTCATATGGACCGAGCCACCTTGTTTGCAGTTTCCATGGAAAATCTTGGAATCTAGAGTCATAGAGGAGGGCCCAATATCCTTTTTGGAATACCTTCTTCTTGATAAGATTATTATTCCATTTAGCTTGTTGTTGTTGGATGATCATTGTGTGTTGCAGGGCTAGCAGTTGTACTTCATCTAATTCATTATTTGCTGGAGTCTTCTAGCTTTGGCTTCTGTTAAGTCCAATCAAACTTCCTGGGCTGTTCCTAGAGTTTTGATTTCAAATTCAATAGGAAAGATATGTTTTCTCCTAAACACAAGCTGATATGGTGATTATCCAGTGGTGTTTCTCCAGGTTGTACGATAAGCTCATAAGGCTTCTGGAAATCTAGTGGCCCAATACCGGTGATGTGCTGATACAGTTTTAGTAAGGATTGCTTCCAGGACTTTGTTGGTGCTTTCAACTTTCCCATTTGCTTGTGGGTGGTAAGGATATGTAACTCTATAAGTGACATGATGATTTCTTAGCGTGGCTATAATTTTATTGCCTATGAGTTGTGCCCCTCCATCGGTTATCACTTCCCGTGGCAAACCATATCGTACGAATAGTTCAAAAAGAAACTTAATTACTGATTCTTCCGTAGCTCTTGACAAGGCCACTACTTCTACCCATTTGATTACATAATCTATAGCAACTAATATGTGGAATTTATTCTTTGATGGTGGATGAATGGCCCAACGAAGTCTAGCACCCATCGTTCGAATGGTTCTACCACCAATTGTGGTTGTAGCGGAATTTCATCAGCTTCGCCTGGGCGCCCCATTCTTTGGCAGCTATCGTAGGCCTGGACATATTTCTTTGTGTCTTTGAAAATCGTAGGCTAATAATAGCCTAATTGCAACAATTTATGCCCCATCATGTGTTCTGCGAAATGGCCACTACAAGGTTCATCGTGACAGGATCGTAAGATGTCATAGATTTCGTCCTCTCTGATGCATCTGCGTATGTGCATATCAGCCCCTGTGTGGAAGAGGTAACCACTGATCCAGGAGAACCTTGCGCTACGTTGTACAATCAGTTTCCACTCTTTTGGTGTTAAATGCCTGGGTAGCCTCCCGACTGCCAAGTAATTTGCAACATCTGCATACTAGGGTGTTTTTACTGCTACAACAAACAAATGTTCGTCGGGGAATTGGTCATCGCCTGTCAGCTTGTCGTCTGTCTTCGGAACCCTGGACAGGAAGTCTGTGACCACATTTTCCTTCCCTAGATGATCTTTCATTATTGTATCGAATTCTTGCAACAATAGTAACCAACAAGTTATTCTCCCATTCGTGATTGGTTTATTGGCTAAATATCTAATAGAAGAGTGATCAGTATACAAGAGTACTTGATAACCAGTTATGTATTGCCTAAATTTATTAATACCATAAATGACAGCTAGGAACTCTTTCTCGATCACAATATAATTCAGTTTGGCAAGAGTTAGGTTTTTGCTGAAATAATAAATGGCATAAGGTTTCCTATCTTCTTCTTGGCCAAGGACCACTCCTATTGCTATGTCGAAGGCATCTGAAGAGATGAGAAAAGGTAGTTTCCATTTAGGTCCTCATAGGATTGGTGTTGTTGAAACCAGTTTATTTAAATATGAAAAAGTGATATCACATTTATCAGTCCAATGGAATTCAACATTTCCAGTTAATGCATACAAAGGTGCAACTATTTGTGAGAAGTTCTTCATAAATCTGCGGTAGTATCCTGCACATCCCAAAAAAATGCATACCTCTATCTGTGTATAAGGTGTAGCCAATAGAAGGATTACTTCTATCTTAGCCGGATCTACATGTATCCCAGCCGTAGAAATGTAGTGACCTAGGATCACTCTCTCTGTCATCATCATGTAACATTTCGCATCGCATAGACATAGCCTAGTAGCAATACATCATTCTAGCACCTTCTCTACCATTTTTAAGGCTTGATTGAAGTCCTCCACATATGGTGTGAAATCATCCATATATATCTAAAGCCCTTCATTTATTAAGTCAGAAAAAATGCTATTATGGCTCTCTAAAATGTTGCTGGGGCATTACATAATCCAAATGGTAAAACTCTATAAGAAAATGTGCCCCATAGGCAGGTAAAGGTTGTCTTATCCTGGTCTTCGGGAGCTATTTGGATTTGATTGTAGCCACTGAATTCATCAAGAAAGGAGAAGAACTGTTTCCCAGCCAATGTATTAAGGACTTGGTCAATGAAGGGGAGGGGGAAATGGTCTTTCTGTGTTGCTTTATTCAATTCTCTGTAATCTGCGTAGTTTTTCCACTTCCCATTCTTTTTAGGGATTACTACCAGAGGGGAGACCCATTTGTTGTCTGAAATAGAATAAATGACATTTACATCTAACAAATTTTGCAGCTCCTCGTTTACAATATCTTTTAAGTGCATGTTTAATCTTCGCTGAGGTTGTCTAACGAGGTGTGCTTCCTTATCGGTATAGATGTGGTGTGTGCATAGTTGTGGGTCTAAACCCTTCATGTCGTGGTAGTCCCAGGAAAATGCCCCTTGATGCTTTTGAAGTATGTTTATGATCTTTTGTTTTTGGTCATCATCGAAATTGCCATTAATATTCAGAACCTTTCCTGGCTCGATTTAAAAAGGTATGTTGTTACGAAAAGTGGTTGTGGAAATATGTTGATTCTCAAAGTTTGTCATATGATCCTCTTGATCTTCATTTTCAAGGACTATTTTCAACATCTGACATTTCAAATTTCCAGACATGGATGACTGATTCATAAAATTATTGATTACATCATCTTCAGTTTGATCCTTCAACTCGAGAGCTTCTATTAGCATCAGCGGTGGATGGATTTTTTGCTCCCAATATGTACATGGATGTTTGTGAATTTTTACCGTGGGTAGGCTTGGTTTGGCATGTGGATATATAATGATATTTTTTATGGAATCCCCTATAGTGATAGTCATGCTACCTACTCGGCAGCCTATGTAAGCATCTACTGTCTCTAGCCAAGGTTGCCCAAGAATCAATGGGTGCCCTTCCATCATGTTCTTTGGATTAATGACTAAAAAGTCAACTAGGTATTCCCATGAGTCCACGGAGGCCAGGATGTCATTCAATATTCCTTCTGGTCAGATAATAGACCTGTCAGCCAGTTCCAGGAGTGTGGCCGTAGGTTCTAAAGCTAACATCCCTAGTTTTTTGCAAGCCACAGTAGTAAGGATGTTAATGGTTGCCCCTAGGTTGACCAATGTGTTTTGAAATGAGTGGCCAGAGATTTGTACTATTACAATGGGGTTTTCCGAGTCTTCATATTTCACGTGTGGTTCCCTACCTAGTAACAAGTCAGATAGCATTCCTACCACATGAATAGAGGGTGCAACCATTGTTTTCTTGACTTGTTTTTTTCCACATAATTATTTAATTGTATTTGCATAAATGGGGATGTATTGGATAGCCTGGAGAAGAGGAATTTTGATACAAAGGTTTCTTAATTCCCCCAGGATGTCAAAATCTGGAGCGATTATTAGTCTAGGCAGAGTTAATATTTCAGGCAATAGAGGCAGAGTGACCCTCAGTTCTTCAGATCTTCGCTGATCAACTATTTCTTTATCTTTACCTGTTTCTGTTTCTGTGATGTTTGTTAGGCTAGGTTCTGTTGAGGTTTCAACTCGGGAATGAGGTGGAGTTGTGGCTTCTATAAGGAAGATGGTACGTCTTGACCTTATTCCTAATTCGTTGCATTACTTCTGTTTGGTATCGAAATTTGGATTTTCTATGATCTGAATTAGTTGAACCGACCTATTGTTGGGATTAGGATTGGGTTGAGATGGAAATTGGGGGCATATGACAGGCTGCTGATTGTGTTGGATTGGGTATGGTGCTGGTAGCATAGGTTGACTTTGGGTCCCTCCTCCCATTGGTAGATTGGTCATTCCCATGGATCGCTGCCAATTGCAATTTTTTTTTTAAGGAGGGGTTTGTGGCCACTGGGTTTGATATGGGACATTTTTCCAATAAGAGAGAGAACAAGGAAAATTAGGCCAATTATTCCTTGATGAGGGTTGTATAGGCCAAGGTGGCATAGGAAATGACTAGTTTGACCAAGCTAAAAAAGGATTTTGGATCTGCCATGCTGTTGTTGGGTTTTGTTGGTTAAACTCCGGAGAAGAAAAAAACTGAGGCAAGTCTTGTGGCATACCTAGTTGTGATTTCCATTACCGACATTGATTCATCAAATAGCCTGGTTCGGTCTCTTCCTCTACTTCCTTGTAGACTGCTTTCAACCTAGGAAGTGAAGGACATTGGTCCGTGGTATGGTCCTTAGTGAAGATGTCACAATTATGAACCATTTCTAAAGGAAATTCCCTCTGCATGTGCTTCTTCTGACATCTTGGGCAGAAGATGGCTAAGTTCTGCTCTGTGATAGCTTTTTTCTGCTTGGCTTGTAAAATGTCAAGCTACGTTGTCAAAGTACCCAAGATGTCAGTTTTGAAATCCTCCAACAGATTTCCAAATTCTACTCTAGTTACATTTCCATTTGACTGCTTAAGGTATTTTTTAGAGAATCATGCCCATTACGCCGATTTTGCGCACTACCCTAAGAGCATCTAATGCACACGGAAATAATCTCATCGTATTCTTCTTGGTAAATATCTCCTTTTCCCATAATGTTAAGGGTTTCCACTCATTCCTCTTTAATTCCTTTAATCATTGTGGCTTTTAAGATGTCCTTGGATAGTGTGGTATAAGGAGACATTTGTACATTGTATTGAAATATTTCTACATATTCTTCTAATGTTTCATTGTCTTTGCGAACATATTGAGGATTTCATCTTTTAGATCTTGGGTTCGGCAATAGTCTTGGTATTTGGTAAGAAAAATGTTCTTCATTTGGTCCCAGATATTTATAGTTCCCCCACCTAGTCCCATGAACCATCGTATTGCAGTTCCTTTTAAGGTATAGGGAAATGATTTCAGTTTCTGAGGATCAGTGTTGTAGTCATATCCCCTACATAAGACATCAAATTCGAATAGGAATGCATCAGGATCTTCTGTGGTTAATCCATGAAAGGTGGGAATGTTGTGTAAGGGAATTTATTTCATAGGGGCATTGGCAGCATGATAAACAATGGGGTGTTCTAATGTTGATGTCTACCTATGATTTTGGTTCTGATTATTTTCCATTTGATCAAAGAGGTGCCATAAATCTTCAAGGATTTCTTGATCTGGAGGATTAATTCTAATGGGCTTGGGAGGTGAATGCGTTGGAGGTTTTACAACACTCCCGTGATCTCGGATCCTGAGTACTTTTGTTTCGACCACTCTTTCAGGGGACTTACGTTCTTATATTTCTATGTGAATTCCTCCACTAGTTTCTCCTTCACCTTCCTGTAAGTTGCAATAACCTCCCTCCTTTGAAGGATCAGTGCCTATATGATCAAAAGTCTGAAGGCTTCACTTAGATCCTTGTCTCATAGTGAATCTTGACATAGGCTACAGATGGTGAGGCTACCGCCTGAGGGAGTGTGATAGGACTTTGAATGGAAATAGTTCTCAGTCCTATAGATGCCTGAGATTCAGCTTTCTTAATGATTTCTTCTATATATGTTGTTCTTCCAAGGATTACCGGTCCTTTGGATTGAGAGGATGTTTCCAAATGATTTTGAATTGTTTCTATCTTTTTCTTCCCAGTCATAAAACAAGAGCACCTATTCTACTAGTATTTTCACGAATTGTTGGGAAGCAGGCTAGAGGGCAAGCATGCTTCTTGCCGGTACGCAGGTTCTCAACTCTCTGTTGTGGAGGTAAATCCCCTCTGCGGACAGAGGCGATCCCTACTAGCCCAGACCGGGTCTAGCAACAATCATACACGCTTTAGTGTAGGTTCCTAATTGCAAATAAACCGACTAGTGACGAAGGCTTACCCGGAATCCAACGTTGTTGCTTGTAGAAGAGGTGGCGCTCCCGTTCCTTAGCTCTGGCAGATCACAATCCCCATGATCTCCATGATAGGACACCTGCACATGCGAGAAAAAAAACAAATGCAAGCATAAAATCCAGTAGATGCAACTATATGTCAGTCAGAAAAGACATAACTCATCATCATAAACAATAAGAGTGGAACCATAACCAATAGTCGTTCATTAATAATCAATCAAAGGAAAATTACAACCATAGCTTTGACGCTGAATTCTCCTTCGGTGGGTCGCCAGCAAAACACATCTCGAAAATCCTGTCAAGGATGGGACAAACCTCTCTCTTCAGCTCTTGAAAATGGTCTCCTTGCTTGAGTTTGGCCTTAAGGGAATTATGGAGGCTCTTGCAGCATAAGGCTCTTGGGAATTTGGGAACTTGAAGACTAGCTTGCAATGGAAATGGGCAAGCTTTTATAGATGGAGTAAGGGGAGTTGGGATCCCTATAATCATGGGATTGGCCCTATCATCAAGGAAGCTTCCATGAGAGGTGGCAAACTACTTCCTCTCTATGGAAATCCGTAGCCAAACCTCCCAACTCAAGATAGATATCAGTTCCTGGATTAGTTAGGACGAAACTTCTGCCATTTATTTTTAAAAAACATTCCTTAAATTGGCTGGCGCAAGTGCGACTCTGGGACAAAGCGCCAACTGGCGCAGCCTCTTTGAAGTATTTTCCCCATTGGCGCAGGTGCTGAACTGCCTTCTCGCGCTAATGCAAAAAGGGCCAGTTTTAGGGTTTTCCACAAGGAGATGTCTTCGGGGCAATGAAAGCTCTTGTTCAGAGGGATGTCATGAAAGTGGTTTCAAGCCATGTTACTGCTCACAAGTCACGAAATGAGACCTCCAATGTGCGGGACGGGGATTACAGGGATGGTGACAAATTACTGTGTAACAGATGCCCCCTAAAGCATGAGGCTCGAGAGAGAGAGAGGGCTGAAATGTTTTACGAGAATGTACCCAACTGAAAACTCCGCCGTTAGAAAACCTACGTGGAGAAATACAACTGATATCTCAGATACATGATATATATGCGGTATGGGCGCAACCATCCATAACAGAGTATACAATAATCCAGATCCAAGGCATGGGCGCAGCCATCCAATGAGGATCGATAAATAGACTCAGGTATGGTCACAACCATCCAGTAAGTGAGTCATGTAACTAATCATAAGAATCCACAAAATCAGAGTCTGGATTATAACAGACAGGAATCCAGGGTCTTGCGCTCCATCTTGACCTGAACAAAGTACAAGTTCAAGCACGCGAATATGTGAGTTGAAGTCGAACATGCAAGAACATTGTTTGATTACCAGCCAATGATGAAAGTTGTTAACAGACGCGAGAGGTACCACCAATAATGACAATGGCCCTCAAGGTACTACAAGTACAATCTACAGTATGTGAATCAATGAGCTGGCGTCGAACACCCGTGGAATCACTCGATCGGAGGTCGATAATGAAAACCTCGCGTTGAATGCGAAGAACCTGCCATTGAGGCATGCAGGCTCCAAGGCACCAAAAGGGAGTCTCTAGATCAGCTTCCTGGATAATGGGCTGAGGTTGACAAGAAGTGACCTTGATCGAGGGTGGGCCATAATGTTTCCCACATCATCGACATGAGACAGAGGAACATAATGTTTTTGTGAATCACGATCAAACGAGAATCAGAGGGAGGTTGATATTTGCAGAGGTCAACTTCTCTTGAACATATTGACGGCTCGACAATGAGTTTGGCAGTATTTGACATCAACAGATCAGAGGTCATGATGATGAGGCAAAGAACAGATGAGAGGTCAAAAGGGATCACCCAAACCCACGAAGGCAAGTGAAAAACGAGATGAGATATCCCCAACTTGACACGAATGCAGACAAGTGCCATGTTCAAGAGCGACATACTGCCAACACGACAATGATGTTGGTTCCATTTTCCCCCACCATTCTGGCGAGTACCTCTTTATTTTTACACAAGCTTGAAGAGGATACCATATGCTTGTCATATAAGTCTGTCCTTCAGACGAACCCATCCTGGTACCTTTAACGAGCCCTAGGAATGAAAAACTCGAATATCATCATCACGAATGAATCTATTGTCATCAGGGTTTAACGAGTTTGAAAAATGAAGAACTCGACGTCTTTTCATGTTTAGAGAGTCTGAAAAGACAGCAAAAAAAGTAAACTCCAATGGTCCCTTTTCGTGAATAGTTCCTGAGAACCGAAAAGGTAGAAAACAATATCTAAGAAAACCTCCTTGTCGCAATAGGCTAGGGTATTCCTTTTTCGTAAATAATCTATCCCAGCCCGAAAAAGGGGTAAACGTATATTGGGTAGATGTCGTTTCATGTTCACTTTAACGAGATCGAAACGACAAGGGCCTCGACAATCTTTTCATGTTTAGAGAGTCAGAAAAGAGCTGAAAGTTGACTCCTCCTGGAGGAACGAGTGGTATAAAGGGTAGCAACTGGTTCCGGTAATGGTGGAACTGCTCAGAACAAGTAAAGGTTAAGAGGTTGGCTAACAAGACCACTCATTGCAGCGGTTCCTCAGGAATGGGTAAAACAACCAAGTGAAGGCATATGATCGGCCAAGCAGATAGTGACGATGGAATGAGAAAACCAAGGCTCATCTGGCAAAAACAGGCTGATAAGATGACAATCACAAGAGGTAAAATGGGCATGGTTTCATTTTTACACAAGCTTGAAATCAAGAAACTTTGCTTGAAGTTAGTTTCATTTTTACACAAGCTTGAAACAAAGATAAACTATGCTTGAAACCGGTTTCATTTTTACACAAGCTTGAAATGGAAATAAACTATGCTTGAAAAAGTAAGCATGCCCCCAGCATGGTGACTCAATTCGAGGTACATGCCCCCCAAGCTTCAGTCCATATGAAAGACAGATGGAGTGAAGGTTCAATTTATGAGATCTAAGAAAGACTCGACTGGGATTTTACGAGAACTCAACAAAGACTCGAATTGAACGGGAACGTGTTTCATTATTTTAATGAGGTTGACACATTAAAAGAACTATCCTCAGGACACCTTGTTTCATGGTTTAAGGAGCTTGGCACAAGACAAGGAACTCTGCTCCGACAACCTTGTTTCATTTTTTAAGGAGCTTGACACAAGACAAGGAACTCTGCTCCAACAACCTGGTTTCATTTTTTAAGGAGCTTGACACAGGAAAAGAACCATGCTCCAACCGACCTCATCATAATGAACAAGAAGTCATTGCTTCCAAGAGTTCCACTACTGATGGAAGGAAAACATCTCACAAATCAGGGCCCAATGCCCCCAGCACCTGATGCACAATGGCACCATCACTGAGTACAGGCATGGGGTAGGCAACCACATAGTTGACCTGCGGTGGGGAAAAGACAACGGGTGGATAAAAACCAGGAAGGGATGATGGTGGGCAAGTTGCCACATCAGGACCAAAGAACGAAAGTTGATCAATGGTCACGATCCGTCCACCATGTGGAAAACAGACCACACGAAAAAGGGAGGAGACAAGTGCTCCCATGGCATAGGTGTAATCGCGCCCCAAGAGCAGATTGAAATCCAAGGGGCCTGGAAAAACCATCACGTCCATATGGACGGTTTTACCTCCCAAAGTAACAGGTAACCTTGGAAGGATCCCTAACGGTTCACTCGTTCTTCTGTTAAATGCCAACATATTCTACATAACAGGTGCAAGCGACGGTGAACCGAAAGCTTGCCAAGTAGTTGAGGATAAAATACTAATAGAAGCGCCTTCATCTATAATGGTACTAGGTACGACCAGACCAAAAGCCTGTACTATGATCTCGAAAGGCACATAAGACGGAAGGCGATATCCTGCAAATCGATTCCAATCAAAGGAAGTGACTAAACTACTCGGAGGGGCTACCATCGAACCGAGAAGGTCTTCCCCTGGTGTTACGGAAGAAGAAGGAGCATCCTCCATGACCTCCATCTCGAAGGTGGGAGGGGTATCCTCCGGGACCTCTATCACGGGAGGCGGAGGAGCAGCTTCTTGAGGTATAGGGACAGGAGAATTTTTCTCCAAGTCCGAAGAATCTGAAGAAACCAGAAGGACATGGTGGGTGCGAGATCCACTCTCAATGGAAAAGACCTGGTGCACCGTAGACGGAGCCAGCTCAACTGATCCCACCACCAATGGTTGGTCGGGAATGGATTCCTGAATTTGAATTTCCGAGGGAGGAAGATTGACCATGTATGACTCTTGACCAATCATAGGATCAACTGGTGAAGGACCCAAAGAAAGTTGCTTATAACTAGCCAGGAGGCATGGTGTAGAAATGGTTGAGTTTTCCAAAACTCTCTTGGCTTCGTCCATATATGGACAAAGGTGAATGGCATGGTTCCCTTCACACAACTTATAGGGATTGGTGATCTTACCCTACTTCTTAGGAACCTTACCAGCACCAGTTGAAGACGTGCCCCCAACTTGACTCCTAGAAGCCAAAGGCAACGGCAGACGACCGTTGGACCATTCTTCAAGCACCTTGGGAATGCCAGGGTAGTCTCGAAGAAGATGGTCTCCCGTACACAACATGCAAGGGAACTTGACTTTCCATGGAGGGTTGGGAGGTTTATCGATGGAAGGCTTCTTAGGCGCAATAGTTGCAGAGTTAGCCTCTCCTTTATTGGACTTCTTCTTCTTTGTCTTCTTCCTCTTCTTCTTAGCCACCTGGTTACTTGAATCCATACTTTCACCACGTGAATTAGAAGAGGAGGACGCAGAAACAGGTAAAGAAGGGGAGAGGTCCACCTTGGAATCAACATGATGTTGTTCAGGTGGAGGAACGGATTGACGAGTAGCTGAGACATTCGAGACCACAGAGGTTGAAAACAACCAAACAGGCAACCCAACAGTTAACCCAGGAAGGGACAACGTTGCCATATAAGGAGCACCAACATTTCCAAAAGGAGGAAAATGACCAGGATTCCCATCGGAGGGGATTCCTTGGTTGGTGAACTCTGGAAAAGCTACCATCAATGACTCAAAACTGCACACAGGCTAAAAACCAAGGCACACAATGAAACGGCCAACAAGAAAATTCTAAAAGGGCATGTGATCGCAGGTGATTTATTTTACCACATTGAAACTTTAGAAAATTCACCGTTTCATGTTTTAAGAGTCGAGAAACGGATAAAAGGTGACTCTATCTCTTTCAGTTTTGAAGCAAGCGTGAAAGGACAAGTGCTTGGTGATATTTTCAAATTTAAAGAGTCAGATAAGATCAAAATGACTACTCAGGAATTCTAGGTAAAGGGTGTACCAAATAACTGTGACCTGCAATATACACGTTGGTTTCAAAATGAAAGAGAAATCAACCAAGGACTTGACGTATGTGTAGGAAATCTCCCTGAATGCTGTGTCCGGTGTATCACGGGTATAGGGCGGTAGACTCGGCTTCCTATGGATAAAGGATTGAAACCTAGTAGGGTCTCTCTTTATATACGTGACAGTACGGGGAGCACAAGTCCGTACTAGTGCTGTCTAAAGCCAAGAGGCGAACGACAGATACTAGGTTTTAAGACGCCGGAACACGTCTCTAGCCTAGACCTCTAAATGTGTTTCGTTAGATTTCAATGCTGCCTTAGTGTAAATTGAGTAAATTTTAATGTTTATCTTCAATTACGTTTCAGTTTTTAGGCCCTAGCGAGTGTTATGTCTCAAAATCTCCTATATGTAGCTATATGAGAAAAGAAAACTTTTCAATTTGATAAATGCTATCTAGTTAAGGGAAGAGCTTCAAACAATGATGCAAAAAACAACAACACTGCAAACGAAATCCTTCCAAACTAGATGACTTTCACTATCCAAAAGTAATTCCAAACATTCAACGATGTGAATAATTCAATGTAATCTATGCAAAACCCTCTTTTTTTTCGAAAACTATGCAATTGTAATCTATGCACAATTTCCTTTTCCTTTTCAAATGATAAGAATGCACTCAATGCATTTTTCGATAAAATGAGAATCTACTTAATGCATGCTTTTAATGAAAGAGAATGCACTCATAGCGATTTTTAGCTTTCAATCATTAAACAATGTGATCTAAGTTCAATGATAAATCTCAAAAATACTTTTCAATGCAATGTGATCTAATGCATTTTAACGAAAAGAAAACTATGAGACAAAAACTAAAAGAACGTAAATCTTCTTAATGGAAGGATGAATGCAAAAAGGATGTAATCAAACACTAAGAATGCAATCATTGTTTCAAAACACTTTGTAACAAAATCCCTCAAAAGGCGACAAGACATATGAGGTCAAACACAAAGAGGACTTCCAAAGCAAGAAATCAAAACAAGGCATTCATTCCCTTTTACATCAAGCAATCATGGAAAGAAGACATTTCAAACAATGAGCAATGTAATCTATGCTCATATAGCGAAAATACCGGAAGGGAAAGACACACTGGTGAAGGATTTAGGAAAAAAATCTCAATTTTCACACACCCTGAAATTGGCTCGACTTGTACATTGACAACTAGCACCAACTGGCATGACTTGCACATTGAAAACTAGCGCCAATGGCCAATTGGTGCGGGTTGCTAATTGACAACAAGCGCCAACGCCTGAAAATGAAAAAAACAAAGAATTTCCCCAACCAAGACCAGACTCACCACTTCAAGCAGAATCTCCAAGACTCAAATGAACCATGTAATCTAGGCTCAAAGCGAGGCAAAGCTAAGCACATAGATCAAGCTCAGAAAGCTAAAAACAGAGCAAACCCTAGCAGTCCCCAGCACTGGTGCGACTGTCAGGCTGAAACTAGCGCCATATCAAGATTGGTGCGGGTAATAAATGGACAACTGGCGCGACTGTCATGCTAAAAAGCGCGGCAATCAATTTTTCTATGCCAAAATAAAAAATAAGCAATATAAGATCAGACCAGTGATGTTCAAGCTATCAAAGACCCAAATTCACAGAAACAACCAGCCCAAAAGAGCTGATCAAGCAAGGAGGATCAAGAATCAACCGAAAAGACAAGACAATGCTCAAAGGGTTCAGTTCATAAACTAAACCAGAGATTGACTGAAGCAACTTTGATCTACTTCGCAATTTCAGAGCAAAAGAGTTTCGAAGGCTATCTGGCCAACTTCAGGCTCCTTCTATAGCTTATAAAATGAACAATCAACAAGCTAATGATCCCCAGCGGAGTCGTAAATTTGTTGTAGAGGTAAATCCCCTCTGCGGACAGAGGCGATCCCTACTAGCAAAGACCGGGTCTAGCAAAAATCATACACACTATAGTGCAGGTTCCTAATTGCAAATAAACTGACTAGCGATGAAGGCTTACCCGGAATCCAACACTATTGCCTGTAGAAGAGGTGGCGCTCCCGTTCCTTAGCTCTGGCAGATCACAATCCCCACGATCTCCGTGATAGGACACCTGCACATGCGAGAAACAAAACAAACGCAAGCATAAAATCTAGTAGATGCAACTATATTTCAGTCAGAAAAGACATAACTCATCATCATAAACAACAAGAGTGGAACCATAACCAATAGTCGTTCATTAATAATCAATCAAAGGAAAATTACAACCATAGTTCTAACGTTGAATTCTCCTTCGGCGGGTCGCCAGCAGAACACGTCTCTAAAAGCCTGTCAAGGATGGGACAAACCTCTCTCTTCAGCTCTTGACAATGGTCTCCTTGCTTGACTTTGGCCTTAAGGGAATTATGGAGGCTCTTGTAGCATAAGGCTCTTGGGAATTTGGGAACTTGAAGACTAGCTTGCAATGGAGATGGGCAAGCTTTTATAGATGGAGGAAGGGGAGTTGAGATCCCTATAATCATGGGATTGGCCCTATCATCAAGGAAGCTTCCATGAGAGGTGGCAAACTACTTCCTCTCTATGGAAATCCGTAGCCAAACCTCCCAACTCAAGATAGATATCAGTTCCTGGATCAGTTAGGACGAAACTTCCGCCATTTATTTTTAAAAAACATTCCTTAAATTGGCTGGCGCGAGTGCGACTCTGGGACAGAGTGCTAACTGGCATGGCCTCTTTGAAGTATTTTCCCCATTGGCGCGGGTATTGAACTGCCTTCTAGCGCCAATGCAAAAAGGGCCATTTTTAGGGTTTTCCACAAGGAGATGTCTTCAAGGCAATTAAAGCTCTTGTTCAGAGGGATGTCATGAAAGTGGTTTCAAGCCATGTTACTGCTCACAAGTCACAAAATGAGCCCTCCAATGTGCGGGACGGGGATTGCAGGGACGGTAACAAATTACTGTGTAACACTCTCATTTTTAACACCCAATTATTCTCAGCAATGGAGAAAAATGATTAAAGGATATAAATCTTAACACTCACCCCGACAATGGCGCCAAAATGTTTCTGTCACAGTGGTGGCTTATTATAAACAACTCTAGTGCTTCTCATTTAACTATCAACCCGAGGTAATTCTTCTTATTTCAAGAGTGTTGGCACAATATATGTGGGTGAAATTGATTAATATTTACTCTATGCTTCTTATGATGAAGCATTAGCTAGCCTTCTGTATTCAATTAACCTAATGAGGAGCAGCTTAGTTGATTCTTCTGTCTACCCTATGATCGAACAACAAAAAATGTTTTGAACAACAAGTTGAATGGATTGAACAACTATCTAATTGAATTAAACAGCGGTCTAAATGAATTGAATGGTAATTAAATTGATTTGAACATAAGAAATCGAATTGAGTTAAATGGAACTCTAAATGAATTGAACAACAATTAAATTAAATTGAACAACAATAATTACTTAGATGATTTTGCAATGGAATTATCTTTGTAAACTAATTAACTAACCTTAATCAATGATCAGACGCTTCGCTATGCTAAAAGGATCATGCAATCCACAAGGGCAACTAACATTGAAAGCAACTATTCTATAATCTATGAATCAATTGCAATGACATTGGAAGAAACCATAACTATCTACTGGTGATGAAGCATTATTATAACTCAGAAAATATAATTGCGATTAATATAACTCAAACAGCACAATTGCTAACAATTCTGAAGAAAGAGTAACTGTAACTTTATTGAATGGAAATATACTTCACAACTGCATCAGATACTTAGACATTAGTTCTGAGACTTCACACAATATGAGAATTTGTGAGGAACTTCCAGGGGTTGGGCCCAAACCACCAGAAGCTCTAGCACAGTAAAAACTTCAAAATATTGTTGCTCAAAGCTCTATGTTACATCCAGTGATATTGCAAAAATACAATTAGACAAGTTGGTTCTGATGTGTTGATTGCAGAACAAATTTCCTATTCTATTTTTGACTCCCCTTCTCGTTCTTCCCTTGTCCTTTTAAAGGCAATTTCACAAAATTAGATAGCTTTTCCAAACAATAGCCCACTGCGTGTGGCTATCATTTGATTTATTGGACTCACATTCATTTGTCTTCCTTCTGCCGGTTGCTGGTAGTTACCGAGATCTCACACATTTGCATTCGTTGGTTAGCTTCTGTTTTCTACTAGTCCAGGCATTCTGCCTTCGTGCATGCAGAGATAAGGGAAGTCAATTTTCTGTTATAAAAACATCCCTTTTTTCGTTGGCTTAGTTGCTCTATTTTTCATAAATCTGTTCTCTCTTTATTGTTAAGATGAAGGATAATTCCCCAAAATTATAACATAATTTGAAGTAATTACAAGGTGATAACATACCTTAATTTGGGCCCAACAATAACCTCCATAATATATCAACATACAAAATAAATAAAAAGAACATAATTTGAAGTAATTACAGGGTGAGAACATACATTAATTTGGGCCCAACAATAACCTCCATAATATATCAATAGACAAAAGAAATAAAAAAAAAACTAAGACAACAAACCAAAGAAAACAGAAACAAAGCCAGACAAACAAAGAAAAACCAAGAAACTAAAATCAAAGAAATAAAATAAAAAAGTGTGATCATTTTTGTCCCTAGTATCATCTCCAAAGTGGATGTTGATTGATATACTAATATTTCAACATCATTTCAAATTCTTGGTTAGCTAAGCTAAGAACTATGGGAACATTTACCAGGTTTATAGCCTTCCTAAGTTATAGTATCATTCCAAAATACTTAAACATTACAACCATTATTTAGCTTACTTAAAAATATAAATATATCACCACAAATAACTATTGCATAAAAAAATATAAAATATGTTGAAACAAATACAAGAAAGATAAAATAATTTTAAAACATAGTGTTTGTATAATGACTAGTCGAATTCATATAAATAACTTAATGTAAAGATCTATACGATGGAAATTCACTTCATGCGCTTGAAATAGAAATTTATTAACATCAAAGATGCAAAATATAATTCAAAATATACAATGATGAGAAAAGTAAATAAAAGAAATAGTAAAAAAATAACACGGGATGGTAGGATAAGAAATAGATCTTTCATTGTGTATACTTCATAATATTATTAAGATATAACCAATTCAAACTATACAAATTAAATAAATATAATAAGAGGTTATTGATGAATGACTACATTTAATGATTGTATAAGTTCAATGTAAGAAACAATGAAAAATAAATATGTCTACCCCTTGTTGTGGTTGGCTCAACGGGACACTTTCAGACACTCGTATGTTACTACACAAAATGTCAATATATGAGTACTAAAAAATATACAGCAATTTTAAATCATCAATGACCAAAATAAATTATACCTTTCTCAGTAAGTAATACTTTTAGACCTCCATTAAATGCTACTATTTAAAACAACCTGTGTTGACAATAGTTTATGAGATTCAAATACCTAAACAATACAAAAAACTCCCAAAACTAAAGTAATCTTACTATATCATACCATACTCTGTGTGAAAATTGGGATCATGTTTTCCTTCTTCAAGAATATATTTGTACCTACACAACTTTAATGACAGTTATGTATCCATCTCTTCATTTAGTTTTAATTTAATTCAATAGATTTACTAAAGTCTCAGATGGATGGGGAGGAAAATAGTATATGTTGGGATCCTAAAATATAAAAATTATCACATCAACGAAAGTGGATAGAGATCGCTCATCTGTTTACACCATAACATTTCATAAGCATTAATTCAAATAAAATGCATGATATTTCCACTTGTTTTCCACATAGGCATGAATAACTTCAAAATGGCCAATTATCAAAATTAACATATATATATATGCATACTTTTCTATGGAAATATGTGGTGATTATATATATGTCATGAATGTCTACATATGCAAATAACCAAAACCACCACATATCGCCATACAAAATTATGCCATAGTAAAAAATCAAACCTATAAGTCAATCCATCAAAATTCATATGAAAAAAAAACAGAATTATGATTTAGTCCGAAAGAAAAAATAAAAATAAAAAATAAATCTCCATCGAAATCATTGATTTTTGGGTGCCCATCTATTCACATTTATCAAAAATTTTGGTAGAAGTAGATGTAGACACAAGACTGGGATATGAACATTTAGTTTTAGGAGCATATTTTTCAAAGTTTGGGCTAACAAAAGCTCACATGAAGTGGTTCGGGAATGAGTTTGGAGAAATAATGTGTAATATCGACAATCTTAACAATGGAAATATTATTTAGGATTCAGATGAGTTCTTTCCATAATAAGAGTCAATTTATTAATATTAGAGTTATTACTAAGTTCTGCAAATGGTGAATATGGTGTATGTGCGACCTAAAAGTGTGACAGAGAAAATGCGTGATGTATTGGATTGCTGGGAAAGAATTTCCATCCTTTATTTCTGCATTAGGTGGATTTGAAATAGGTTTCCAACCATCAGCATTATCCCAAGCATTATTACCATGTCTTTGAACAATAATTTCATGAATGTTGGGATGATATCTTAGAGCAGGCGAGGCACTACTCTACTAAACAATATGAGAACAAGCAACATTGGGAGAACAAATGAATAAATATCCAGTAGTGGAAAACCAATAAAACTCATTAGAATAACTATTAAAATGAATTGAGAAATGAATATTTTTGTTTCTCCGAGTATCCCATAAACTATGGGGACTATTTCCCATTCCTCAGACTCTTCCCTACCTTATAGAATTGGAACTCATTTATGCAAATAAATGAAAATAGTAATAGAATTCAAACAAACAAAGTAAGTGATATGAGAGTTTTGAATTGGAAAAATCAGTGGTGGAATGTAACAGAAAAAGTGAAACCCATAAGAACCTTCTAAGAATTTTCGTTTAATAATTTTAGTGCTTTCCATAATTTATTTTATTTTATTTTTTAATTATAAGTTCGACTAATTATCCTTATCACATTCAGAATCAAGAGAGGTTTCACATAATACAATTTCGTGGTCGTAATATTTTAAATATGGTTGAGAATGGAATTATACATACTTCTTCTATAGGTAGGACCTTCAGAAATAAAATTAGGGTTTTAACTCTTGAAGATGGATAACACAAGGAAATGTGTAAGAAGCTATGGAAATTCTGAGTGAGAGAATACATCAGGGTTTTTTTATGAATTAACATACAGAGTAAAAGATGAGAGAATCCCATATGAATAATTTCATAGTTGAAGTAGGTTTAAGGTACCTTCATCGTCGCACCCATAAGGTTATTTTTATTCTTTTATAAGGGTTTTAAAATTTAGGTGGATACCACAAATAAAATTTGAAAAAGGTTATATCCATACTTAGAACAAGGATTTTGGAAATGGACCGAGCCAATATTTTCTTGGGCTCTTCTAAATTTTTGAAAAAAAAGACTATCTTTTCGAAAATTTCCTTGCAAA
Organism: Pinus albicaulis; assembly: GCA_034641835.2. NCBI lineage: Eukaryota > Viridiplantae > Streptophyta > Pinopsida > Pinales > Pinaceae > Pinus > Pinus albicaulis. Next base: position 1,011,907,735 of record CM076572.1, on the reverse strand, counting down.
AAATTTATTATTGAAATTGTGAACATAAAACCTCAGTCAAAGAAAGGTTTAGAGGTACAAAGGGCTCAATAAACAACTTTACAAATTGAATAATAATTTAATGAATTATTCTTAGAGAAAAAAAGCCTCATGAGTAATTGGAAGATAACGAGCTATATTGACAAGGTTATTATGTAGAGTGGAAACAAAGAGTCACCAACGATAGTAAAAACATGGTATAAGTTATGTAATTAGCCATTAATTAACTTTCCTTCAATTCCCAGGCAACATTGACAAACGATCGAGAGGAACACCCAACAACTATCCAATAATCTAGTCAACAAATCTCTTTCTCAACCCTTAGTTTATCACTAAGACCAAAATAGTGGCAATAGTAAAAAATGAATGAACCCAAAATTTTGATGCACTAAAGTGTTAAATTTCCAAATGAGGAAAACCCGTGTCATGAAGAGCGACTGATTTTCAAAAAAATCCATTATTGTCTATTGATTTAACTTACATACTTAAGTCATTAAATTCTTAAGTTAAATGTACTCCTTCGAAGATTGGGAATTTAAGGTTGGGTGGTACCAATCCACCTCATTCATGAATACTTATCAAAATAGTGCGAAAAATGGAGGTGAATCAAATAGAAATCACACACATTAAACCTAAAATGGCACACCATTCACCCAACAATCGCTTTGCAGAGAACTAAATAGGAAAGGGTCACACCATATATGCACATAATGTGTTATGTATGAACTTAACTAATGGCAGTCGAGCTAAAAGAAAATTATCATGCCCATAACCCTAAGATAATGTCGTAGGGAGGGTTGTGGATCATCAATAATATAATAATATATTATATACACTTGCAATCTTTGACATCATGTGCGTTAACCTTTGCAAGAAAAAAATCAACACAATAGTCCATTACCATAACTATATATATGTAACATAATCCAAACTCCAACCTATATATTTGTGTACCATAGTTTTGACCCCAAAACATACTCTATAACCATAGTTAATAGCTTTAGTTTATGACACAACAAAAAATACAAACATTCCATGTATTTCATTTTTGCAACCCTCCAAAGCATTTTGATCAAAGGTGTACCAAAATCAATGAAAAAACCTTGTGATATGGTAAAAGTAGGATAATTCTATTGTCTTGGTGATTTTTTGAAAACTAAAAATATCCCTGAATTATTTGCACTCGTGCATTTCACTTCATATCTTCCACCAATAGAAAGTAATAATATTGACATCATTAGGCATTGTTTAATCATGGCCAAATATCTTTGTCACAAAAATATACATGTGTGTGTTTACTTAATGAAATATTTCTTATGGTGTCCTCCTCCCTATTATATTTGTTTCTAGAAGGAAGTTCTTGGCTATGAAACCGCATTGAGAAACCAACTCAACCAAATTTAGGTTCAAGGTGGCCCTCAAACCAAAGGGGCTCACTCAAGTATTACGAGGGTTTAGTGTTGTTCATTGTCACTGAAAAATAATGTAACATACCTCAAAATCCAACCTTTTTTTTTTCTCGTCGTTTTGTGACGATCATACTTCACACAATTTTCTAACTCATAATTATTCTTGACTACCGACTAATTTTCCCCTCTCATGTAATTTGATTACAGTTTTTCCCATAGGAAATAAATCTATTTATAATAACATATTTATATAAATATTTCCTAAATTTTTCATGTCTATAATGGTTATACATTAAGTCTCGCTACTATAAACTCTACCCCCTTCTTACTTCCTACCTCAGAATTATGGAAAGACCTCATTATTGATGTATGGATATGTCAAAGTGTTCATTTGTTTACTCATTTTTTGATGGAATCAACCCGTACTCCTATTGTTGAATTTATACCGGCCTTACCCATAAAATCAACTCCATGGGTATTATCTCTATCCCCTTTTTGGTATTGTTATTTTTGAGGGATAATATACGCATTGAGGTTTATGATACGAATTTATTTCATATTGTTAGTGTGGTTACGGTATTGTCATCGTATGGATTCCACTCAATTTCGCCTATGTATCCATAGGCTTACATTATTAATCTCTTAATAATCCATTGTTCATATGAATTCATGTGATTTCATGTGCTGGAGATCTGATACGTGTGGCACCTTCGCTGGTGACTTGACATGTTTGTATCATCGACTTGATTACTGCCCTTAATTTCCTTATCATTGGGTGTTATTAACATGTAGTTTGCACGCAATGTTTCTACTGCTCCCTTTCTCGAGTTTCCAAGCATACTGATCTGTAGATCTTTGGGATGTCATTCGTATCATCGTATTAAATGTAGACGTATGAGTTCTCTACCTATCGTCCTATGCATTTACTTGTATTGATTTTACCCTATTGAACTATAAGACTTCATCAGAATATGCCACTTGTAGGGCTAGATGATGTTAGGGTTTGAGAACGTCATTGGATATTTAATGTAAGAGGTCAAAATGGTGATAGTTCATTTGCCTCGATTTTCACTTCTTTGGTCTCACTTGCCATTCCATCGACTTGCCTTTGCAATGCGAGGACGAGCTCTTGGCAAGGGTTTATCCATGGCTTTACTTGAGCCCAAATCTTCCATTCGGTAAAAATATTTTTGTTACTCCATTTTTGAATTTCATCCTAGTTTTATGCGTATAATCTGAAGGCATACATTTAAGACAAGCCTTTGTTCCAGCTCTACGATTAATAATTTTTTTCCCTTGATTAACTTTGTGATTTCCTTCCACACAGTAGTTATGGTAAATGTTCTGGAGCGATTTTGAGCCATTTCTATCCACATTCAAGCATACCCAATGTTCAGTGAACCCTACCGTCAAGAATCCCCAATGTTGTTTTGGTAATCTCTTATTCATTTGATAAAATTTTTGGTTTAACTGAATGCACAGTTGGTATTATGGAATCGCTCTTCCCTGCCTACCATTTATCCCTTTTTATTGGGTATTTTAATCTTCGTCCTCTGTATATGATGGATATTATAGGCCTTTGATTTGTAAAATTTTCTCCTCGGTACCTTTCAGGCATGCGACTCATATTCCGCCATGAAAATATAAGTCTGAGCTTCAATATATCTCCATTCGCCCAGGTGAGCCATGTTTCATTTTAGCTTATGGTATAATGAAGTTTTGTTCATTTCGGTGTATTATATTGGCCCTAACTCAATGCTAAATGAATGATTTCAGGTAACTCTAACATCTTTCCCTTTCTCCGTCGACGTAAACGTTATACTGTGGAAATGTTGAGCTTTTTCACTTCATGGAACTAACTCAATTTCTCTTAACACAGGTCGGTCTTCATTTGTATTACTCTTCACTGAGAGTGATTTCTCAAATTACACTGGAGTTATCATTATACTCTTTAATTTTGTAATTTAAACATTTATATTACTCTTGGCATATTACTTAGTCAGAAGCCAATATTATATGGCTTTGTCAAAGTTTCCCAGTATCATAATATGCATATGAACTGCATAGTTAATTGTATAATGTTAAATCCTTCTTTCCTGGGCTATATTCTGACACTAACTTTATAATGGGTATGGTTTCAAACACCATTCCTCATGAATTTCTAGAATGTCATCCTCATTTAATATATTAAATTGGTATGTATTTTTTTTTCTTGTAGAAGTATTACTATTCATACAAATGCAAGTATTCGCCCTGTGTATTTTCCTTAGTTCATCGATTGTTCATCTTGAATGACAGTAATTATAAATTCTGAAATAGGTCCTAGTAAGGGCAGTGTAAATGTGCATCTCTTGATTTTGATACTCGTCTATTCAGAATTTTATTTAGCTATGGAAATTGTTAACCATAGTAATTTACTACAGTTCTCTGTATTGCTCTTAATGGAGTTTTCCTTAGAGTTCTGTTCCGTTTTATTTATTCCAGTACACAAGAATACTTATGGTTAATTTTGGTATTTGAATTAACACTTATAATTGTTAATATAACTCTTCATTTTTTTTTTTCAGTTACCTCACTGTTAGTTTTATAATTTCATTTTGATAATGATGATAATTAACACTAACCTCTATTCAAGAGGATATGTCAACTCATTTTGATTTAAAGTCACTGCGATTATGCTTGTATGGATTTAGTTTAATTTAAACTGTTAACATTTTCCAAGTCATATCAGAAGTAGGTGGATTAAACTAAATATTTATACATATTCCATATGAATATCATTTGCAATGAGTTCATATCTTATCTAGTGCTCAGGAAGATAATCAACATGGAAATCTAACTAAATTCCTATTATGTTTTTGCAGTCCTAATTAGTAAAAATTCTGGGTTTCAGTCCTTAAGTCTTTATACTTGCTCTGGAAGATAGAATAATAATTTATTTTCCAGAATCCATGAGTTTCTGCTTTTAAACAATAGGAAATTTTTTCTTGTTTTATCCACTGTTACTGAGACTTGAACTTCTTTTCCTGCACTTAAATTTATATATTATAACACATTAAGATTACAAAAATTTAATCTTCTGTGGGAATAGCACATATCTTTAGATTTAAACTACTATTAGTTTAGACATTTTGATTGATATTTTCTCATAGATGTTTATTCCTGCAACTATATAGATTTTAGAGGATTTTATCCCCTAAAAAAATATGTTAAATGTGAGGAATCGAATATTCATAACCTGAACTTAACACTGTTTAATTCAGACAACTAATTCACCATAAAAATAGAGTTAACATATTATAAATTGAATGTGCATACCATAGCTTCTAATGACTAGTCCTCCCAACCTTAGAGTTCCTTTGTCTCCCGAACTCACCCCTGAGTTGAGATCCTCTCCAAGAACACACCAACCCCAATCTGTTCTGGAGTAGCTTATTTAAGCTTATGCTCCCCAAAGCCTGTTTCTAATTCTGCATCTAGAATTACAGGATGTTTTTATTCGTGTTTGCCTAGGCTTCCCTTATTTAGGGACTTTAAAGCTGCTTTCTGCTTTTCCAGCTTTTTACCTCTTCCCAACTACTCTCCACATCATTGGGGAAATTTAGATTTTTCCTCAAAAATCTAAATTATAAATAAATTCTTTCAAGGATTTTTGAAAGATTTTTGGGGAAAGTTTTAGCCTCTTTCCATACCTCATGGATTAGACAAGTGACCTCAAAAATCTCATTTGGTCAATATGCATAGAAATATTTTATTTATTTTTCATAAATAATTAATTATTTACATCCACACAAGATTTATCCATTGGGGTCCACTCCCCTTTGGACTGAATTTCAAATGTCTAACTTGAAAAGATAAAACTAGGGTTATTACATATTCCCCCTCTAAAAATAAACATCATCCTTGGTGTTAACAACTAACTACTAGATTTTATTTTGAAAATAGATATGGATATTTTTCCATCATTTCAGCTTCTCTTTCCCATGTAGCTTCTTCAGCAGTAAAGTGCTTCCACTACAGATTTACTCTTGCTACTGTTCAGTTTCTCAATTCAATTTCTTCCCGCTCCAATATTTGAAGCGGCTCTGGAAGGAACTCCCCTTCTGGTTCCACCTGTATCACATTCCAATCAGCAATGTGAGAAGCATCATGTACTTATCTTTTTAATAACGAAACATGAAACACATCATGAACTTTAACATGGGGAGGTAAAGCTAGTTATAAGCCACTGGTCCCACCCTTTCTAACACTTCAAAAGTCCCACAATATCTAGGAGCCAATTTTACACAACTTCCAGCACAAAGTATGATCTTTTTGGGTTTAATACGCAAATACACATGATCACCCACTTTGAACTCTTGATGCACTCTCTTCCTATCAGCATAGCTTTTCTGTTGATCTTGTGCTGTCTTGATGTTTCTTTGTATTTATTTTACAATCCTCTCCATTTATTGTAAAGTATATGGCCCCAATACTAGCTTATCTTCAAGTTGGCTCCAACTTAACGGAGTATGACACTTTCTTCCATAGAGTGCTTCAAATGGACTCATTTTGATAGAGGATTGATAGCTGTTGTTATAAGAAAATTCGACTAAATGCAAGTAGTCTTCCCATTTTGATGGCCTATACATCACATACATTCTTAGCATATCCTCCAAAATCTGATTAGTCCTTTTTGTTTGACCATTCATCTGGGGGTGATAAGCAGTACTAAAATTCAATTTAGTGCCCATGCCCCCAAAAAGACCTTTCCAAAAGACAGATGTGAACTTGGCGTCTCTATCTCCAATAATCATTTTTGGGACCCCGTGTAGCCTTACTATTTCTTTTAGGAACACATTTGCTACTTGGGTTGTCCCAAAAGTAGATTTTACAGGTATGAAGTGTGCAGCTTTTATTAAGGTATCTACCACTACCATCACTGAGTCGTGCTGATACTTTGTTCTGGGTAACCCGGTTATAAAATCTATAGAAACAGTGTCCCATTTCCATTATGCAATTGGAAAGGGATTCAAAAGACCAGCTGGGTGCTGATGTTCAACTTTGACTAGTTGACATTCCATGCATATAGCTAAATAGTTTGCCACATCCTTTTTTATTCCTAGCCAAAACAATTTATTTTTCAAGGATGTAAGCATTTTCTGATATCCAGGATGTCTTGAATATGGTTGTTTATGATATTCATCTAGGATTTCTTTTTTCAAAGACTCCACATTGGGGATATACAATCTGTTTTTATAGCAGATCAGCCCTTTATGTACTTGGTTGTATTCAACCATTTCTTTTTTCAGCATTTTTACCTATAGATTCTCATAGTATGGATCTTGATCTGCTACCTCCTTAAATAGTTCTTATAAATCAAAAATAGCACTACTACTAATGTTGCTTATGTTTTGGCAAGCATTTCTGCTTAGCGCATTAGCAACTTTGTTTTATTTCCCATTCATATGTTTTATGTCCATATCAAATTCACTCAGAAAACATAGCCATCTGGCTTGTCGAGCATTCAAATCTATTTGAGAAAAGAAATACTTGAGACTAATATGATCTGTCATCAATGTAATTTTTTTTCCAAGAAGATAGTGTCACCACATCTTCAAGGCATGAATTATAGCAGCCAATTCCAGATCATATACACTGTAATTATGTTCATGTTTCTTAAGTTTTCTAGACTCATATGCAAAAACATAATTTTCTTGCAACAGAACTCCTCCCAATCCCTCTCTGCATGCATCCATACACACAACAAACTCTTTGTGAGGATCTGAAATTTTCAGTATAGGGGTTGTAGTAAGTTTTAATTTTACTTGTTCAAAGTTGTTTTTGCATTTTTCAGTCCACTCAAATTTAGTGCCTTTTCTCTGTAATGAAGTTATGGGATATGCTATTGCAGAAAATATTTCCACAAACCTTCGATAATAACCTGCAATTCCCATAAATGATCTCACTGCTGAAACATCAGTTGGCACCGACCATTCTCTAATACCCTTTATTTTCTCAGGGTCAATGGCCAATCCTTGTTCAGAGATGATATGCCCCAAATATTGAATCTTGTCTTTATAAAATTCACATTTACTGAATTTGGCATATAACTGGTTTTCTTTCAAAGTCTGCAAAACTATTCTTAAGTGTTTCCTCACTTTTTGAATAGACTAGAATATCATCTATGAACACTAGTATGAATTTATCTAAGTACTTGTTCAAAACTCTGTTCATTAAGTACATAAAAGTGCTAGGGGAATTTGTCAAACCAAAAGGTAGGATCACAAATTCGTAGTGACCATACCTGGCTCTAAAAGTTGTTTTACTAATATCTTCCTCCTTAATTCTGAGTTGGTGATAACCAGTCCTCAGATAAATCTTAGAAAATACTGAGACCCCTCTCACCTAATCAAAAAGGTCGTCTATTCTGGACAATGGATACTTGTTTTTTATTGTCAACTTATTCAGTTGGTGGTAGTCAATGCACATTCTAAAGGTTCCATCCTTCTTTTTCACGAACAGCATCGGTGCTCCCCAAGGAGATACACTTTGTCTGATGTAACCTTTATCCATGAATTCTTGTAATTGCATTTTTAATTCCATGAGTTCAGGAGGGCTCATCCGGTAAGGGGCTCTGGAAATGGGTGTTGCTCCAGGCACCAAATCGATGGAAAATTCAATCTCTCTTTTGGGGGGGAGATGAGGAATCTCATCTGGAAAAACTTCCTAAAATTCTCTTACCATTGGCAAAGTGTCTAGCAGGTTTTCTTTAGGTTGTTGTCCTAATTCTTCAACATGTACAACATATACTTGATATCCGTTTCTAGTTGTTCTTTTTAATTGCAGAGCTGATATTTGTCTTACAGAGATTGGTTTTGGTTTTCCTTTGAGTATAAAGGGTCTCCCCTCCTCATCTATGCAATGTAGAGTTTTATCCCAACACTTCATCATAGCTTTTCTCTTTTCTAACCAGTCCATTCCTATCAGCAAATCATATGAGCCTAAGGGCAGAATGTTTAAATTTACTTCCTTCTGAAAATCATTTAATTTAATTGTTGTTTGAGGTAACTTATGAGTTACTTTTCGCTTGGTGCCAGTGGCTAATTGGACCAGCCAAGACTGCCGAAATTTTTCAGTTTTGAGATTGCATTTCTCTACAACTTATGGACTAAAGTAACTCAAAGAAGCACTCGGATCAATGAAAACTGTGAAAAATTGGTCAGCAATCTTACCTTCCATTTCGACCATGGTAGCCTGATGTTCTGCTTGTCGATTCTCCAAGGCTGCACTGATAGTGGATATATTCCTTACTATATCATTCACTGTGGTAGCTTCTCTATCTCTCATAATCATCTGAATATTTCGGTGTGGACAGTCCCTCAACAAATGAGGTTCTCGACAACCCCAACATTTCAAAGGCTCCCGCATTTTAATTGTTCCTTCCTTCTTATTATCTCCATCTACCTGTTTTGAACCAACTTGGGACTGAGCAGTTTGACTTCCTTTAGTTTGTTAAATTTTTTCCGTTGATGATCCCTACCAAAGTTCTTCAAGTAAGCGGGTTTCTGTTTCTTTTCTTTGATTTCACCCTTGTTTACCCAGCCTTTTCCATTCTCATTATTTCCTTTAAACTGCTGGTAGCATAATCTAGATTTCCTCACCACTTCGTCCATAGTTTTTGGATTATCGAACTCTATTTTCTCCTTGTACACAGCAGGCAAATAGTTCAAAAACATTTGCACCTTTTCCTTCTCTTCACGACTATAAGGAACATACCTTAACAGATTTGTAAACTTGGTGACAAACTCATCTATGGTGAGTTGTCCCAATATGAGTTCGTGGAACTCCTTTGCTTTATCATCATAATAGCGCTCGTTCAAATAGCGGTTTTTAAACTTGACTTGGAAATCTTCCCAAGTCATTATTTTTCATCAATGGCATGAACCATTTTTGTTTCCTCCCACCACAAGGTAGCGTAACCCTGCAACTGGTAGATAGCTAATTTGGCCTTCAGATTACTTTCATATTCATAGACCTAAAAATACTTAATCATATTCAACAACCATGCCTCAGCATCTTCCTCCTTCTCTCCATCATAGGAGGGAGGTTTAATTTTTTGGAATTCACCATGTAATTCCTTCTTCTATTTAGACTGATGTCTAGTAGTGTCATCTTGCTCAGAATCATCTGAGAACTTCCTTTCCTCCTCTTTCCAGAACCTTCACCTTCTTCGCTGTTCTGTGAGGTCAGTTCTCTTATCAGCCTTTCCTGCTCCTCACTGGCTAATGACAGCCTGTCATTCTGGCTTCTTAGCTCAGCCATCTCCCGTTGCAACCTGTGCAACATAGCCATCAAAGGAGCATTGGGATCTGGTGTGTTATCTCCATCACCTAGATCAACATAAATTTCATCTCCTTCAGCGATTGACTTTTCAGTTCTAGTACCACTGTACACTAAACAAAACATCAGTTAAAAAAAAAAAAAATTTATTTCAAAAAAATTTATACAGTGAGCACAACAACAGTCCAGTTTTTCTAACATGAGCTTTGATACCATTTGTAACATACCTCAAAATCCAACCTTTTTTTTTTCTCGTCATTTTGTGACGATAATACTTCACACAATTTTCTAACTCATAATTATTCTTGACTACTAAATAATTTTCCCCTCTCATGTAATTTGAGTACAAGTTTTCCCATAGGAAATAAATCTGTTTATAATAACATCTTTATATAAATCTTTCCTAAATTCTCAATGTATATAATGGTTATACATTAAGTCTCTCTACTATAAAATCTGCCCCCTTCTTACTTCCTACTTCAGAATTATGGAAAGACCTTATTATTGATGTATGGATATGTCAAAGTGTTCATTTGTTTACTCATTTTCTTATGAAATCAACCCGTACTCCTATTGTTGAATTTATACTCGCCTTACCCATAAAATCAACTCCATGGGTATTATCTTTATCCCCTTTTTGGTATTGTTATTTTTGAGGGATAATATACTCATTGAGGTTTATGATACGAATTTATTTCATATTGTTAGTGTGGTTATGGTATTGCCATCGGATGGATTCCACTGAAGTTCGCCTATGTATCCATAGGCTTACATTATTAATCTCTTAATAATCCATTGTTCGTATGCATTCATGTGATTTCATGTGTTGGAGATCTTATACGTTTGGTACCTTCGCTGGTGACTTGACATGTTTGTATCATCGACTTGACTACTGCCCTTAATGTCCTTACCGTTGGGTGTTATTAACATGTAGTTTTCACGCAACGTTTCTACTGCTCCCTTTCTCGAGTTTCCAAGCGTACTGATCTGTAGATCTTTGCGATGTAATTCGTATCATCGTATTAAATTTAGACTTATGAGTTCTCTACCCATCATCCTATGTATTTACCTGTATTTATTTTACCCTATTGAACTATACGACTTCATCAGAATACGCCACCTGTAGGGCTAGATGATTTTAGGGTTTGAGAACGTCATTGGATAATTAATGTAAGAGGTCAGAATGGTGATAGTTCATTTGCCTCCATTTTCACTTCTCTGGTCTCGCTTGCCATTCTGTCGACTTGCCTCTGCAATGCGACAACGAGCTCTTGGCAAGGGTCTATCCACGACTTTACTTGAGCGCAAATCTTCCATTCGGTAAGAATATTTTTGCTACTCCATTTTTGAATTTCATCCTAGTTTTATGCGTATAATTTGAAGGAATACATTTAAGACGAGCCTCTGTTCCATCTCTACGATTAATATTTTTTTTCCCTTGATTAACTTTGTGATTTCCTTCCACACAGTCGTTATGGTAAATGTTCTGGAGCGTTTTTGAGCCATTTCTATCCACGTTCAAGCGTACCGAATGTTCACTGAACCCCAACATCAAGAATCCCCAATGTTGTTTTGGTAATCTCTTATTCATTCAATAAAATTTTTGGTTTAATTGAATCCACAGTTGGTATTATGGAATCGCTCTTCCACGCCTACCATTTCTCCCTTTTCATTAGGTATTTTAATCTTTGTCTTCTGTATATGATGAATATTCTCCTCGCTACCTTTAGGACATGCGACTCAAATTTCTCCATGAAAATATAAGTCCGAGCTTCAATATATCTCCATTCGCTCAGGTGAGCCATGTTTCGCTTTAGCTTATGGTATAATGAAGTTTCGTTCATTTTGGTGTATTATATTGGCCCTAACTCAATGTTAAATGAATGATTTCAGGTAACCCTGACATCTTTCCCTCTCTCCATCGACGTAAACGTTATACTGTGGAAATGTTGAGCTTTTTCACTTCATGGAACTACCTCAATTTCTCTTAACACAGGTCGATATTCATTTGTACTACTCTTCACCGAGAGTGATTTCTCATATTACAGTGGAGTTATCATTATACTCTTTAATTTTGTAATTTAAACATTTATATTACTCTTGGCATACTACTTACTCAGAAGCCAATATTATATGGCTCTGTCATAGTTTCCCAGTATCATAATATGCATATGAACTGCATAGTTAATTGTATAATGTTAAATCCTTCTTTCCTGGCTTATATTTTGACACTAAATTTATAATGGATATGGTTTCTACCACCATTCCTCAGGAATTTCTTGAATGTCATCCTCGTTTAATATAGTAAATTGGTATGTATTTTTTTTCTTGTAGAAGTAGTACTATTCATAAAGATGCAAGTATCCGCCATGTGTATTTTCCTTAGTTCATCGATTGTTCATCTTAAATGACAGTAATTATAAATTCTGAAATAGGTCCTAGTAAGGGCAGTGTAAATGTGTATCTCTTGATTTTGATACTAGTCTATTCAGAATTTTATTTAGCTGTGGGAATTGGTAACCATAGTAATTTACTACAGTTCTCTGTATTGCTCTTAACATAGTTTTCTTTAGAGCTATGTTCAGTTTTATTTATTCCAGTACACAAGAATATTTATGGTCAATTTCGGTATTTGAATTAACACTTATAATTGTTAATATAACTCTTCATTTTTTTTTCAGTTACCTCACTGTTAGTTTTATAATTTAATTTTGATAATGATGATAATTAACACTAACATCTATTCAAGAGGATATGTCAACTCATTTTGATTTAAAGTCACAGAGATTCTGCTTGTATGGATTTAGTTTAATTTAAACTGTTAACATTTTTTGAGTCATTTCAGAAGTAGGTGGATTAAACTAAATATTTATACATATTCCATATGCAGATCATTTGCAATGATTTCATATCTTATCTAGTGCTCAGGAAGATAATCAACATGAAAATCTAACTAAATTCCTATTATGTTTTTGCAGTCCTAATTAGTAAAAATTCTGGATTTCAGGGCTCAAGTCTTTATACTTTCTCTGGAAGATAGAATAATAATTTATTTTCCAGAATCCATGAGTTTCTGCTTTTAAATAATAGGACAGAAGTTTCTGTTTTATCCACTGTTACTTAGACTTGAACTTCTTTTCCTGCACTAAAATCTATATCTTAGAACACATTAAGATTACAAAAATTCAATCTTATGTGGTAGTAGCACATATCTTTAGATTTAAACTACTATTAGTTTAGACATTCTGATTGATATTTTCTCACAGATGTTTATTCCTGCAACTATACAGATTTTAGAGGATTTTATCCTCTAAAAAAATCTGTTAAATGTGAGGAATCCAATATTCATAACCTGAACTTAACACTGTTTAATTCAGACAACTAATTCACCATAAAACTAGAGTTAACATATTATAAATTGAATGTGCATACCACTGCTTCTAATGACCAGTCCTCCCAACCTTAGAGTTCCTTTGTCTCCCGAACTCACCCCCAAGTTGAGATCCCAGACCAACCCCCAATCTGTTCTGGAGTAGATTATTTAAGCTTATGCTCTCCCCAAAGCCTATTTCTAATTCTGTGTCTAGAATTACAGGATGCTTTTATTCCTGTTTGTCTAGGCTTCACTCATTTAGGGACTTTAAAGTTTCTTTCTGCTTTTCCATATTTTTAACTCTTCCGAGCTGCTCTCCACATCATTGGGGAAATTTAGTTTTTTCCTCAAAAATCTAAATTAGAAATAAATTCTTTCAAGGCTTTTTGAAATATTTTTGGGGAAAGTCTTAGCTTCTTTCCATACCTCATGGATTAGGCAAGTGATCTGAAAAATCTTATTTGGTCAATATGCACAAAAATATTTTATTTATTTTTCATAATTAAATGATTAATTACATCCACACAATAATTATCCATTGGGGTCCACTCCCCTTTGGACTAAAGTTCAAATGTCTAATTTGAAAACATAAAACTAGGGGTGGTACATATGAAATGAAACTATTAATACTTTTAGCTCTTTATAGAATATTTCTTGAATTTCTTTTATTGTCCTCTTTATTTTCTTTTAATATAATAATTATTTTGATATATTAATGAGATGAATACATTCATCAAGTTTATAGTAATATTTTGGAAAGTTGTTTACATCGTTTTTCATGTTGTTTAATTTTCTTATTTTTTTAAGTGGTTTTTGTTATTTTGCTTACAATGAACCATTCAGAGATTAAAAAGCCAGTTATGTGAGCCAATCATTAAAAATCAAGATGGAATTCCATATCACTATGACATGCAACTAATAGTATTGTGACATATTTATAGAAATTTTTTAATTATTTTTATTGTCCTCTCTATTTGCATTTACTATAATAATTATTTTCATGTATTAATGGAATGAATACATTCATCAGATCCAATATAGTAATATCTGAGAAATTTCTGACATCATTTTTCGTGTTGTTCAATTTACCTCCTTTTTTTAAGTCGCTACTATTCTTTTGTTTACAATGAACCATTCAAAAATGTACAACCAGTTATATGAGTCAATCATTAAAAATCAAGATTGAATTCCATATCCCTATGACATGCAACTAACAATTTTTATCCATGTGGTTTGCTAAATATGTTGTGGGTTGGTTCAATGACAACATATTTATATTTGATATTAATATTAAACTAAAATTAATATATACATTAACATTAATTTAAATACAAATATAGAATTACTAACATTATTAATATTTGATTTTAAACATTAAGTTTAAAAATTTGTGATTTCTTGTTGATTATTGTAATAAGGGTCATATCACTCATTTAATTTTATCACTCATTTCATGTGTACAATACGTATTTCTAATGAGTTTTATATTTGTAGAAATTTTATATCATTCGGTTCATGTAGCATTAAGTTATTTTATAGCATGATGTTTTCAAGATTAAGTTTTTTAACAATAATACGAATGAGGTGTTATATATATATATATATATATATATATATATATATATATATATTCCTAGATGTTTCTATCTCTTTTTGTATTAATTTTTATTTTGTCATTTTCCTTTCAAATGCAGATATGGATAATAATGATGCATCTATTATAATCAAGTGGTGGAAAATATTTCTAGACTCATCAGTTTTCTTTCGTATCTTTGGAACAAGTTCGATAGGAAACATGGCTTCCATCCTACTTTTATTGATGAGAATCTTCGTGTGCTAGATGAAATGAAAATGAATGTAAAATACTTGTTTCATGTGCACATGAGGGAGGCTGGGAGAAAAACAAGAAGGAATTGGTTGGAAAGTGTTAAGTATCGTGATCATTATCCTATTGATTTGAATTAGTGTTCATTGTGTGGTCGTTCTGGTTGTGTTCTCAAATAGGCTATTTGATAAATGACCTTTGATGTAGATTTTCGAGTCCATTTTTGTAGTGGGATTTATATATGTAAAGACAAAAAAAAACATATGTTAATTTCATTGTTATTTTTTTGTTTTCACTGATGGTGGAATTGAATATCACTTTAGTTTATTAATTCATTCAGCTTATAATATTAATAATCAGTAAGGTTGATTGATCACCTGCGGTTTATCTTAATAATAATAATGTGACTTTAAAATTCCTCTTTGTTTAAAATATTGGGTTGTATGCTTTATTAAGCTCTTTTTTTTTAATGTTGTTCCCTTGGCCTTATTGGTCCCTTAGGTTACTAACATTTCCCCCTTGAGTTCACCAATTCCTTTGGTTTCTAATATTAAACCCTTGGGTTTATTAGTTCTTTTGGTTTATAATATGAATAATCCCTTGGATTAATTTTTAGTGTTTATTAATTTCTTTGGTTTTTTAATTTTTTTATTAATTTTATTGATCCTTCGAATTTATTAATCACTTGAGTTGATTAATAATTTTTATTTCTAATACTAATCTGTTGGGTTTATAATATTAATAATTCCTTTGGTTTATTGATGTTTTTTGTTTATAATATTAATAATCCATTTACTTTCTTGATGTTTTATGTTTATATTATTAATATTTCCCCGTATTTGTTGATCCATTGGGTTTATAACATTGATCCGTTAGTTTTTCGAATTATTTTGGTTCGTAATATTATTCCCTTCAGTTTATTAAATCCAAATATTGGGGTTTAAATATTAGTCCTAGAGTTTAATACTAATGCATGGTCCATTGTCACATTATGAAAAACATTGACTCAATATGAAAATCAACCATGGGAAACCATTGTTAATTAGTGTTAGCCATAGTCGATCAATGTCATCCATGGTAAAATGTCACATTATGACAAATATTGTCTCAATATTAAAATCAACCACGGTCATAGTTGATCAAACGTCGTATTGTGACAAAAATTGTCTTAATATGAAAATCAACCATGGCCAACCATGATCATAGTTGATTCAACGTCGCATTGTGACAACAATTGTCTCAATGTTTAAATCAAGCATGGTAAACCATGTTTATTCCCCTCGTTTTATAATATTAATAATCATGTGACTTAATCAATCATTTTTATTTAAAAAAATTATTCCTAAGTTTTATTAAGTTCTTTATTAATCAAGCAAGTTTCTCATTCATTTGTATTTAAAATATTTATTCCTAGCGTTTACTAGTCTTTTTTGTTTTTTATATGGATCCCTTCTCTTTGTTGATCTCTTATATTTTTAATATTTTTCCCTTGGGATTCTCATTTCCTTTGGTTTATAATATTAAACCCTTGGGTTTATTGTCTCTTTTGTTTTATAATATTAATAATCCCATGTGCTTATTAATTAGTCCATTTTAAAATATTGATTCTTATGGTTTATTAGTTTCTTAGGTTTTTGAGTTTAAAATATTTATTCTTAGGGTTTGTTAATCTCTTGTGTTTTTAATATTGATACCTTGGTCTTATTGATCCCTTAAGTTTTTAATAATTTTCCCTTGGGTTCACCAATTCCTTTGGTTTATAATATTAAACCGTTGGGTTTATTATTTCCTTTGGTTTATATTATTAATAATCCCTTGGGTTTATTAATCTCTTGAGTTTAAAATATTAAATACTATGGTTTATTAAATTATTAGGTTTTGGGTTTAAACTATTAATTCTTAGGGTATATTAATTTCTTGAGTTTAAAATATTAATTCTTAGAGTTTATTAATTTCTTGGCTTATAATACTAATATTTATCTCTTAGGTTTATAACATTTTTCCGTTGGGTTTATAATATTAAATGCTTGTGTTTATTTGTTCCTTACCTTTATAATTTTAATAATTCCTTTGGTTTATAATATTACTTATTTTGGTTTGTAGCATTAAAGTTTCATTGAGTTTATTAATCTCTTCAATTAAAAATATAAATTCTTAGGGTTTATTAATCTCGTGTTTTTAATATTGATTCATTGGCCTTATTGAGCCCTTAGATTTTTAATATTTATCCTTGGGCTCCCCAATTCCTTTGGTTTATAATATTAAACCCTTGGGTTTATTAATATATTGAGTTTAAAATATTATTTCTTAGGATTTATTAATTTCTTAGGTTTTTGGGTTTAAAATATTAATTATTAGGTTTTATTAATTTTATTGTTTTTAATATTGATTCCTTGGCCTTATTGATCCTTTAGGTTTTCAATATTTATCCCTTGGGTTCACCGATTCCTTTGCTTTATAATATTAAACCTTTGGGTTTATTGGTTCTTTTGATTTATAATGTTAATCACCCATTAGAATTATTAATCTCTTGAGTTTAAAATATTAATTTTTAGGGTTTATTAATTTGTATTGTTTTTTATATTGATTCCATGTCCTTATTGATCCCTTAGGTTTATAATATTTATCCCTTGGGTTCGCTCATTCCTTTGGTTTATAATATTAAACCATTGGGCTTATTATTTATTTTGGTTTATAATGTTAATAATCCTGTTGGTTTATTAATATATTAAGTTTAAAATATTGAGTCTTATGCTTTATTAATTTATTAGGTTTTTTAGTTTAAAGTATCAATTCTTAGCATTTATTAATCTCTTGCATTTTTAATATTCATCCCTTCGCCATATTGATCCCTTATGTTTATAATATTTATCCCTTGGGTTCACCAATTCCTTTGGTTTATAATATTTAAACCTTGGGTTTATTACTTCTTTTGGTTTATATTACTAATAATCTCTTGCGTTTATTAATATCTCGATTTTAAAATATTAATTGTTAGGGTTTATTAATTTCTTAGGTTTTTGTGTTTTAAATATTATTTCATATGCTTTATTAATCTCTTCAGTTTAATATATTAATGATTAGGGTTTATTACTTTTTTGGCTTTTGGGTTTTAAATATTATTTCTTAGGGTTTTTTAATCTCTTCACATTAGATTATTTATTCTTAGGGTTTTTTATTTCTTGGTTTATAATATTAAGCCCTTGGGTTTATTAGTTCTTTTTTTAATTATTATTAATCTCTCGGGATATTCATAAGAGATATACACTTATTATAAATATTAATAAAATATTTTTATTTTTTTTCTGAATCTGTCTACTTCTATATTAGTACAAAAAGATTACAAAGAGGCAGAGGCCTCAGAATAGCTAGCCCAGTGACGAGGCATTCTATCATTACATTGCTGATCTTTAACTTGAAAATGCCACAGCTGTTTACTATAAGAGAAAACCTTGATGACCAAGACCTTGTCCTCCTATCTGAACAGCTGAAGCTGGAAAACAAAAAGATTTATGGAGTATAGGACTCTCCACGACATGTAAAACCGAAACAAACTATTGCCATAGCAAAAATTACAAGCATTATTGTTGAAGCGCTGAAGCGCTGACCTGAGCATATTGTTATGGATAGCAGTGCTTGAACAACCAGCAATTCAGCGAAGGAGATTTTCAACAAAGTTCCTGCAAAAACTGAGTAAAAGAAGGAGGATGAACACCTTCTGAGTACCCGTATTACAAAACTGACGAGCGAAAACCATTAAGAATCACTGGTGGGTGAGGGCGCTTCTTCCACCACTGGACAGGCGTACGGGTTGAAATCATCATCTTCAGGAGGCGGAGGAACTTTGGCAGAGAAGTCGCTGCCAGAAGGAGCGCTGGGCCTAGCATGCAGAAGCTTGTGCTGCGAGACCGTCGCGCCCTGATCACCCTGCAGACTAACCCCCGGGGGGCAAAACATAATTCCGTCCTCAGAATCCAGAGCGGGACCAGAGGGAGCCGAGGGCTGAGCCTGAGCAATCGGATTGGTTCGGAATCTAATGGACACAGAGGCGATGAAGTCTTGGTGGTTCATGGAACAGGGATAATTGAAACGGGCGGAGTGAAAATTCAAATTAGAGGTAAGGCATACATGCGCAGCAGAGGAGGATGGACTTCTGCCACGACCACGACCACGTCTACTGCTGGGAGCAACAACTCGACCAGAACCGGAGTCAGAGGAGTCCGACGAAGAGGCAGAAGAGGGGAATACTGGCGGCCTAATGACTTGCCCACGGGACGAACCACGCCTGCTGGTCATTCTTGGTCTTAGTCGTGGCATAATGGAATTGGCAGGGAGAACAGGGCGAGAAGACAAGTTCAGAATGGAGAACGAGCTCAGAGACGGCCTGTAACCAACAGAAGAGCAACTTAAATTGCAATACTGACCAGAAGATACGTGATTACCTGTCGAGAGCTCCAGGCAACAGCTCAATCTACATCTTTTCCCAGTACTGGTGCGCATACATGGTGCAACATCTACCTGAGAGCAGCAAGAACGCAATGGAGTGACGCACAGGATCAGAGGAATGGGCGCCATTGCAATGGAGAGGTCGTGATATCGAGGCAGATAGGGCTGCATTAATGCAGCATTTACTTTGGAGTGTGGCATAGTTAACTGGAGCTCGGAGCGCAGAGAGATGGCGGTGGTGGTAGACCACGTGCCTACCCTCCCCCCTGTCAGCAAATTATATACCTTCACGTACACCTGCATCCAGGATCGAGAGATCTTGTTGCAACAAGAGAGTGCAGTCTCTTTGGAGTTGTGGATCATTGGAACGGTTTAATGGACCAGAGTCGAAAGGGATCTGCTGATTAACACCTTGATTGGCCAATCTGTCTGCAACCTTGTTTGCAGTACGTCTAACATGCCTGAAGTTGATACTTCTGGGTGTCTTGAGCCAGTCTTCAATCTGTTCCAGTCTGCCGAGTAGTCTCCAACTTGAAGCAATCTTGGCTGCTGAGGATCCGGATTGAATTTTGATTGCTGCTTCTATTAAAATTTGAGAGTCTCCCTCTATATCTAAAGGGAACAAATTCTAATTTACAGCTATGCTTAGACCAGTCCATAAGCGTTCTAGTTCAGCTACGTTGTTGGTGTCCCTGCCTATTGATCCATGGTAGATATGCATAGGTGAACCCTCTGAATTCCTGAAAATTCCCCCAAAGCCAGCCAGGCCCGGATTGCCTTTGGCCGCTCCATCGAAGTTTAGTTTGAAGGAGGGCAAGGGAGGAGGCGACCAGCAGAGAGGAGAATCCTTAATGGAATGATTGGGACTTTCTTGAGGCGAGGAGGAAATGTTCAGGTTCCAATTTTGCATTATGAGGCGCTCCTGGGAGGAAGTTGGCATATCCGATTCCTGCCATTGCCTTAAAGCCAGAGTTTCTTGAAGGTACTGTTTGAGTTGATACCAAAGGGTGTCAAGCAGAGAACAGTGATTCTTGAAGATTCTACTATTGCGCTCTTTCCATATTATCCAGTAGATGAATCCCGGAAGTAGCTTCCAGAGAGTGTTGAGAAATAGACATTGGAATGGGTTTCTAGGCCAATCCCTTAAGGTGTTGACAATATCTCCCACTCTACGACCAGTTCTTCTGTTGCAATGTTCCATTCTTTTCTAGAGTTTATCCGCAAGGGTGAAAGTGTCCAAGAGATGTGTGATAGTGTCTTCCTGAAGATTGCAATTCGGACACCTCGAAGGTCCAATGAAACCTCTTTTTTATAGATTGTCCCAGGTAAGGATGCGATGTTTACTAAGCATCCAGAGAAAAATAGAGACTTTAGGCCAAATAAGAGGTTTCCATATCTGGTCCCATAGCTGATCTTTAATGAGCTGCTCTGGTTGGTATAGAAGGTGGTAAGCTTATTTAGTAGTAAACATCCCTCTGGGGGAATATCCCCATCTGACTTTGTCCAGCTGGTCCGAGAGTCTGATTTTTCTGAGATTAAGCTCTTGATCCAGTTCATTGTAAGTTTCCTCCTGCCAGTTAACTTGCGAGGACGCTGCAGGGCGCCAAAGGTGAAATCCTTGAGAGAGCTGCAGCTGCCAAAACTGTTGAACGTGGATTTGACCCGTGTCTTGCATAAAAGCCTGCCATTTGGGTTTGTGAAAGAGAGAGGCGAGTTTGGGAGATTGTTGCCACGAGTCCTCCCAAAATCTTGCCAAAGATCCGGAGTGTATTTCCCAAAAACTGTGAGCTTGTATAAAAGAGCTGTGTTGCTTGGCCGCATTCCAGATTAGGGAGCATGGGGTGGTTGAGCTGAAGCGAATAAGAGCTTCCTTAGGACTACCTTCAGCATATTTGGCATGCCAAAGACGAGCCCAGGGGGAGTGGGGTTTGGAGATCCAAGACCACCAAATTCGGGCTCCCATAGTGTTGTTGCTGTGTAGGGGATCACGAAGCCCCAGACCTCCTGCATTCTTTGGAAGACAAACTTCAATCCATTTAACTAGTGCCCATTTCTTGTTGAGACCTGATGAACCCTAGAGAAAGTCCCTTTGTAGATTGCGAATTTTTTTAAGCACCCATTTTGGGGCAGCCAAAATGGAGAATAAGTATAAGGGCAAAGCTTGTAGCACAGATTTTATAAGGATAAGCCGGCTTGCTATATTGAGAGAGCGATAGGTCCACGAGGATAACCTATGCTCCAATTTATCAAAGAGAGTACGCCATGAAGCATGTTTGACTGCAGAGTCAATAAGAGGGGCTCCAAGATATTTCGAAGGGAGCAAAGAAATGGGAAAACCAAGGATTCTAGCTATGTTTCTCTGCGTTAAAATGGGAGTGTTGAAGAAAAAAAGCTGAGATTTGGAGGCGTTAATAGTAGTGCCTGAAGCTGCTGAAAAAAGATCAAGCAGGGACTTGAAAGCAGAGGCTTCTTGAACCGAAGGATGACCAAAGAGCATAGTGTCGTCAACAAACTGTTGATGGGAAATAGGAGATTGACCATGGAGGGAGAGACCTTTGAGAGAGTGGGAAGAGATGGCAGCATGAAGAAGGCGACCAAGACCTTCTGCCATAAGTACAAAGAGAAACGGTGAGAGAGGGTCGCCTTGCCGGATACCCCGGGAAGGACGAAAGGGTGACGAAGGGGAACCATTGAGGAGGATGGAGAAACTAGGAGAGGTAATAAGATTCATAATCCAGCGAGTCCAAGTGGCACAGAAGCCAAAAGCTAAAAGAACTTGATTGATATAATTCCAGCTAAGCTTGTCAAAAGCTTTTGAGAGGTCAAGTTTGAGAATCATACCTGACTTTTTCAGCGCCTTGAGGGAGTGGATCACTTCATGGGAGAGAATGATGCCGTCCAGAATTTGTCGACCTTCTACATATCCTGTCTGTTCTGGCGAGATGAGGCAAGGAAGGAGAGGTTTCAACCTGTTAGCCAGAACTTTAGAAATGAGCTTGTAGATTACATTACACAGTGCAATAGGTCTGAACTTATCCGGTGTGTTGGACTCTTCCGTTTTAGGAACGAGTGCTATAAAAGTGGAGTTTAAGGAGGGAAGGATCCAGTGCATCATCCTGGATTCGTCCACAAGCTCCCAAACTTCAAATTTGATGAGATCCCAGAAATTGTGGAAGAAATTGGTAGTAAAGCCGTCAGGGCCAGGGGCTTTACCATCCTGTAGTTGGCCCATAGCATATTCCACTTCTTGTGTGGAGATAGGTTGTAGTAATTTACTATTCTGACCATCTGTGATTATCTTTGGTATGTGCTGCGTAATGGATCTGATGGCTTGATTTCGGTAACCTGGAGGCTTCTGGAGTATGTCCTGAAAGTAGTCTTTGAACTCCTTCTCTATTTCCTCATGCTGCTCCAAGCGTTCCCCATGCATATTGTTGATGAAGGCTATGTTATTGTGCATACGCCTTTGAATGGTAGATCTGTGGAAGAATTTAGTGTTCTTTTCTCCCTCCCTGAGCCATCTGATCCTTGATTTTTGCCTCCACAGAATTTCCTCTTGTAGTCTCCTTTCTTCGATCTTGTCTGCTAGTGCCTGCTCCTGGTGAGCGTATTCCTCCGTTCTTCCCTCAATGATGATGCATTGTTGCAGTGTTTTCATTTGCTGCTCCAACATTTTCTGATGTTCAAAAATGTTGCCAAACTGATGGCGATTCCAATCTTTTAGAGTTTGTTTGAGGTGTTTTAATTTTTGTTGAATTTGATACATTTTTGCTCCTGCAGGGGGACTGAAAGTGTTCCAGGTATCTTTAACAACATCTTTGAAGTTTGGGTGAGAGAACCAGAAAGCTTCAAAGCGGAAGGGCTTATTGCATCTGGAGCCTGGGCGAGTCCATTGCAACATAATGGGCCAATGGTCGGAACCCATCTGAGGCATGATAGAGGCATGAAAGTCGCCACCAAGATGGATGGCGTTGTCCGACATGAGGAAGCGATCCAGCCGGGAGGCGATGTGCTGTGGTCCCCTTCTTTTGTTGGTCCAGGTATATATGCCGTTGGAGGTTTGAAGATCGATTAACTAGTTTCTGTGGATGAAGTCTCTAAAACCGATGTTGTCTCCTTCTAATCGCAATCGTCCTCCAGTTATTTCTTCTAGAGCTGAGATCATATTGAAGTCCCCGCCACAGATCCATAAGGGATATCTTCTTACTGAGTTAAGCATAGAAAGAGTTTCCAGTAGATCTATTTTGTTTTGGAATTCTTGGGGGAAGTACACGTTGGAGAGGTGACCATGGATGTTGGTCCCTATAAGGTGGAAAGTAGCTTGTATGACAAAGTGAGAGGCATGGAAATCCTCAAGGTTGTAGACTTGGGGATTCCAAAGGATGGCAAGCCCTCCTAAGGCCCCTGACGCATCCACAGAAACCGATCGACAGCCTGGCCAGATTCTGTTGAGGATGGTTTCCAAGACTGTACTTTTACTTTCACTTTTTAAGCCAAAAGTTCTAATCAATTTTAAAATTATTCAGTTTCAAAGTCCTAACTATTTAATCAAATGAGTTTATCTTTTCTTATAAATAAATTATTTATCATTTTCTATTAAATTCATTTGTATAATAATAAATTTTGAAAAACATAACTTTAAATGTTTTATTAAATACTTTATTTTCCTAATTAAAAAAAATATTATTCTCTCGACCAAACTTATGAAAACGAGATGTAAAAAAAATATAATTTCTAAATTATTTTTATAACCAAACTTGTAAAAAAAAAATCGATATTTTTACTCTCGCAACTTGCAACTTAAGGAAAACAAGGCTACAAGGTAGCGACTACCTGCCGCTTAGTTTAAATATAGTAATGTTGCAATGTGATGTTGGAAATTTCTATGGATAGCTATTACGACTATTACATGCCACTTAATGTAATTATAGAGATGTTGTAATTTGAGTTTGAGGATGTTTATGAAGATTTGTTTTGTAATAAAGTATAGTTAAATTAAATTAGAAATAATTGTTGCAATTTGAGTTTGAGCATGCCTATGAGGATTTGCTAAATGTTGCCATTTGAATTTAAGGATGTCTATGAGGATTTTCTTTGTAATAAAGTTGTGGCTAGCTATTACATGCCACTTAATGTAATTATAGGGATGTTGCAATTTGAGTTTGAGCATGTTTATGAAGATTTGCTTTGTAATAAAATATAGTTAAATTAAATTAGAAATAATTGTTGCAATTTAAGTTTAATATAAATATGTGAATGTTCTTCTTCACTCAACTAGGATCTCCCATGCTTAATAAAGACACTTTTAAGGCCAAAGTACTCACCATTGATAAGATAAGAACTCACCACTGATAAGATAAGAGCTTTAATTCAATTTTCAACATGTCTAACCTGAATATTTTTCGATTGTAGATTTGAGGAATCTATCACGTTTAAAATGCTCAATCATAGATTAACTAATTATAAATATATTATAGTTAAAAAAAAAAAGTTTTTATTTATGTTAATTATAATTTAATACTTAATATATATATATATATATATATATATATATATATATATAATATATATATATATATATATATATATATTTCAATCTGTCACTTCTGTACTTAAGTTATTAGTTGGAGTTTTGTGAAATAATTATTGGGTAAATAGTGAGAGTTATTCATTAAAACTTATGGTTCTAACCAATATCTACAAAATTCTAAACCAATTGGCCTAAAAAAACCTTAAGAGAATATACGTTTGTAATGTTGACTACTGGTTGGGGGATTCAATACAATTGAGTAAATCACACTTCCAATTTATTTCTTGATTTTGCTGACCATGTATTAATTCTTTATTGATTATTAAAAAAAATACTGCATTATAATTCATAGATTTTTATTTTTATGTGGGATTCCATATGCTTTTGACTATATGTGTTAATTGTTTATTGATTATAAACTTGTGCAACTTTTAAAAAACAAAATACTGCATCATTTATTGACTATAAACTTCTGAAACTTTTAAAAAACAAAATACTGAATTATACAATGATTTTTGTCTTTTATACTTTACAAATATCTAAAACTGTTTAATTGGCATTTTATTGGTGATTTAATTTAACGTCAGATACAGAGGACGACCTTTCAATTTCTGAAATTGATGAAATTATTTAGGGAGTAGGTTAATTCTCTAAGTTTTGTTTGTGTGTGTGTGTGTTTTTATAAATTAAAATTTTTTATTATTTAAAATATCTTTTTAATATATAAATATATTTTATGTTTTCAAATATTTTTTAAATATTCAAATTATATAAAAATTATAATATAAATTTAATAAATTTCTCATCGAGAATCAAAACATAAAAATTTAAACTAAATAAATCTATTGAAACAAAACAAACACAGGTTCCTTCCATAATACCAGCGGTATCGCGTTGTGGAAAAGCTGTAAGAGAAATCGCCCAAAAAAATGCGATGTGCATCAGCGCTTGCCACGTAAGCCAGAGGTGGTTTCATGAAACCACTAATGTCGTGTAACTTTGAAGCGTTAAGGTTCGGGGTTTAAAATAACGCAATTTTTATTGTAACCGTCCGATCACAGGCTTGAGACAATCAAGGGTGGTCACGCTTGGAAGATGTGTAGAGGTTGGTAAGGGTACGTTCATATGAATTGTGGGACCGATGGGCCTGATTGTCTGTCGGATTTTGTATTGATTAATGGTTAAATTACAAGCGACGATTGAAGACTTGTGGTAGACCCAAGCTGTGATGCGTTGATTTGTGTTTATACCGAAAGCTTAACGATCTCAACTGTATTAAGTTAAGAGTTGGGTGATAATCCTAAAGGAATTGAACGTTGGTTCCAATATCTTAATTCACAATCTGAAGGGATTTCAAAGACGCATTATCATACGTATTGATGCATTGCTAAATATTTTGTATGCAAAGTTGGGGCGATATGAATTAATTAATGTGTTAATATATGTTATGCCGAGGGCTTAGATAAAGTAGAGCCTAGGGGGATATGGGCTTAAAGATATACGAGGTGCTTATGAAAAGGAAATTGATAATTCTATTGAATTTTGTTGCGCAATTAAGTAACTATGGTGTAGAATCAAGTTGACGGGTTTCATAAGAAACAGTTTTAATGAGGGAATTCATAACCTACTATGAATCCATGGCAAAATAAGAATCCAGGGTTAAAGGCTGGTTGAGACACAGTAATTATTAAGCGGAGTTAGAACCCACCGATAGTGACTGTTTGAATGCATTACAGGGTCATTAAACCGTAGAAATCTTGCCTTGGATGATTGGAAGCAAGTATGTGAGCTCTGTCACAGACTATGGCGTAATGAATTGCACTACATCACCTTTATAGAATCCTGAATGCGCAAAGGGAGATCGTTAATTCACATCATAGCAGAATTGTATTTAATCGCAGAGGTGCCATAACGGAGTTTGGAAGGAGAGGAACCATGAGCCGATACAACGGAACCAAGACGTGAACAATAAGGCATTTTTGGGGAGAGAAATACCGGCAGTATCGCGCGACAGAAAAGTGGTAAGAAAATTTTGAAAAAGACACGCGATATATTTAACCGAGTGACATGTAAGGAAATAGTGGTTTTCTAAAACCGCGAGTTTCGTGTAAGTTTGGAGCTTTAAAGCTAGGAACAAAAAAAAACACGATACTTGTCGTGTTCATTCGATCTTGACCAGAGGAGATCCAAGGGCAATCGTGCCCAAATCTACTCCGGAGATAATAAGATATGGTCTGCGGCGTTGATAATGGCAAACGTTTGTTTTGAATTGAATGTTGTTTATTAAATGGAGGCGTGGGCCCCATAACTCCACGTCATACACCTCTCGTTTATGGAATTAACTGGGTTTAATGTCACAAGCTCAAGGTTTGTGTTATGTATGTGTTGGCGTCGAGAAGTGTAATGTTAATTGCCCATATAGATAGAAGAAGTGAGCACATATGGCCATGCCACAAGGATTAAGGCGTAGATAATTAATTAATTGAAGTTAGAAGTGTGGTGTTTTCTTAAAACATTAACCCACGCGAAGATTATATTTGATATAATGTATGCTTCCAGCCATATCATATGTTGAGTCTAGCCCAAGTCCGACACTTTCGGATTTCAGGTGAAGGAAGACTGTGGGCTATATGCTCCTTTGAATATTAATTTGAATATACATGAGATGGGTCTAGATATTAGTGACCTAGAATTGAAGATTGAAATGCTATTTGAATGTTAGTTCGAGTCTCATGGAATGGTTCTTATTAGTCCCTGCCGTTAGGCATGGGACTATAGTAATTGAAAATCAATTGTTAACATTATTTCCTTTACCTTTTATTTCAAGTATGCAGCTTATATAGATATTTATTTTGTTCAATCTGCCACTTCTGTACTTAAGTTATTGGTTGGAGTTCTGTGAAATAATTATTGGGTAAATAGTGAGAGTTATTCATTAAAACTTATGGTTCTAACCAATATCTACCAAATTCTAAACCAATTGGCCTAAAAAAACCTTAAGAGAATATACGTTTGTAACGTTGACTATTGGTTGGGGGAGTCAATACAATTGAGTAAATCATACTTCCAGTTTATTTCTTGATTTTGGTGGCCATGTATTAATTCTTTATTGATTATTAAAAAAAATATTGCATTATAATCCATAGATTTTTATTTTTATGGGGATTCCATATGCTTTTGACTATATGTGTTAATTGTTTATTGATTATAAACTTGTGCAACTTTTAAAAAACAAAATACTGCATCATTTATTGACTATAAACTTCTGCAACTTTTAAAAAACAAAACACTGAATTATACAATGATTTTTGTCTTTTATACTTTACAAATATGTAAAAATGTTTAATTGGCATTTTATTGGTGATTTAATTTAACGTCAGATACAGAGGACCACCTTTCAATTTCTGAAATTGATGAAAGTATTTAGGGAGTAGTTTAATTCTCTAAGTTTTGTTTGTGTGTGTGTGTGTGTTTTTATAAATTAAAAGTTTTTATTATTTAAAATATCTTTTTAATATATAAATATATTTTATGTTTCAAATATTTTTTAAATATTCAAATTATATAAAAATTATAATATAAATTTAATAAATTTCTCATCAAGAATCAAAACATAAAAATTTAAACTAAATAAATCTATTGAAACAAAATAGACACGGGTTCCTTCCACAATACCAGCGGTATCGCGTTATGGAAAAGCTGTAAGAGAAATTGCCCAAAAAAAAGCGATGTGCGTCGGCGCTTGCCACGTAAGCCAAAGGTGGTTTCATAAAACCACTAATGTCGCGTAACTTTGAAGTGTTAAGGTTTGGGGTTTAAAATAACACGATTTGTATTGTAACCATCCAATCATAGGCTTGAGACAATCAAGGGTGGTCGCACTTGGAAGATGCATAGAGGTTGGTAAGGGTACGTTCATATGAATTGTGGGACCGCATATGGTTAATTTATGGCCATTACATATGAATGTTTATGGGCAATGCAATTATAAAAATGTTCATTATGATGTTTTATAACATTTAATGCGAAGACATAATATATATTTATATATTATGTTGGATGTGGGATGGTGCAAGAACCAAAGGTTTATATTGGGTTCTATTGGAAAGTGATGAGTATTGATTCCAGTAAATGAAATAGATTTAGACTATGATTTAGCCATAGATGGTTGAGAAAAGTCAAGCTTCTACACGTGTGTTAAAGTACCCCGATTTAAAATTATTAGGGGAAATTTGGAGTGAATTAGTTGTATATGCACAGAGATTAAAGAAGGAATCCTGGTTGCTAGGGAGATATCAGTGAAGACGAATTGTAGAGATAGTTTGCAGCAAGGTAAGAATTCGTAGAATGCAATGAGGACGCAATCGATGTAAATTCCCATTATCGAATATTCTTGAGTTAAATTGAACCTCTGTTTGGTATGAATTCTGGTGGAGACCGACAGTGGAATCTGATTTCAATAACATTGAAACTTAAATTGGCAATTGAACATGTCATCTGTGTTGAACTCTATTTGGCTGAAGTTGATTGAATCGATCCCCAATACACAATGTAGAATCGTGTGATAGTTCGAGTTGAAGAAGTGGAGAGCGGAACCCGGAGTGAGGGCGTTAAGGAACCATGAGGAGCTACAGTGGAGTGGATTCGATAATTAAAACCAACTGTATCGCGCAACCAAAGGGTGGTAAAGAAAAATTGTCAAAAAAACGCGATGTGTCCCAGGGGTTGACACGTAAGGGAGCGGTGGTATTTTAATACCACTCTCATCACGCAAGTTCGGAGCATTATCCTTTGGGAATTGAAAAAATGCGATAAGTGTTCTATCCATTCGATCAAATGTGTTGGGGAACTGATGGTAGCCACGTTGCGCAATGTCCGAAGGTTAATGAGGTAAGGAGACCCGTGGGCCGAAGCGTCAATGAACTAATTCATTTATATTTAAAGGTTAATGGTCGGAATCATGTGAATGAAGGTGTGAATTGGCTAATTAAACACGTTATAATGATTGAATTGGGGAGTATATATATATATATATATATATATATATATATATATATATATATATATATGTTAATATATATGGTATGTTGATGTGTTGGGGGTTAAAGCCAAGGTCGGAGAGGAGGATATACGTTGGTACATGCTTGTTTTTTTTTCTTACTAATGGTATGTTTCTATATGTACGATGTCTTCTCATGTAAGTGCCATGCCACGACACATATCACCAAGCCTTCAAACCACATGGCCATATGCATGTGAACCACTAGACGGTTCTTAAATCGTGGCACACACAGGCAGACATAGGTTATAGTTATCTAATTCCAGCATATCCAAATCCATATCATAGCTCGTAGAGGTAGGTTTTCACTAATCAGGTGGGCAGTCAAATCCAGGTTCTTTCTCTTCCAACCGAGCGAAATTTTTTATTTCCTTTCATAAATCCTCTGAGCGAGGAGTTGTTGCAGTCGTAGAGAGAAAATTGTTATTTCCTTTCATAAATCCTCTTCTGAGCTAGGAGTTGCTGCAGTCGTAGCTCTGGCTTGACCTAATGATCTTGTTTTGCAACACCACAAACTCTGACATTAGTGCCCTGCAAGGGCATGATTATCATGTACAGACAAACAAATTTACAGTTTCATCATCCCGTTCAACAAAAAGTCGACATCTTTTTGTAGAGGTAGGGGAAAAATGAACAATGTTGGTATCGTCGGCTTCTGCAATTGGCCGTTGCTGCCATGCAACCCGATTTTGTTGTGGCCCTGGATGGGAGTGGCAAGTATAAGAGCCTAACCGATGCTGTCAAGGCTGCACCTTCACTGTGAAGCAACGGAAGGTATATAATCTACGTGAAATTCGGGTTGTATAACGAAAATGTTACGATTTCAAGGAAGAATGCCAATCTCATGATCGTCACTGATGGCATTGGAAAAACTAGTGTTGCAGCAAACATGAATGTTGTTGATGGCCCCAATACCTTTCGTTCTACAACTTTTGGTAATGTATTGCTTTGGAAATTGTTTTCATTAACTCAAATTCTAAATTTTTAGATTTTGATTATAGATGATGAACTTATATAGATTACAGATTTAACTTGTATACATTAAGATTTAGAATTACTATCTCAAACTTTAAATTAAAAAAAATGAACTCAAACTTTAAAAGTATTGGAGATTCCTCACTAAAACTCTAAATTCTTAGAATACTCAATTAAAATGTTTCTTAGGTTGATTTCAGTTTCTTAATTTATGTTATTTCTTAGACTACTGAATTAAAATTGGAATACTAAATTAAACAGCCATGGGGACATCTGCTTTCTTGTATTCTGAAATTTATGTGCCTTGATTGGTTTAAGTCCTATGTAAACGAATTCAAATCTCCTTAACACGATTGTATAAGAAATAGAGTAAATAGACCCTTTGATAGAGCCCTTGTTGATGTTCCAGTTTAATTGAGGAAGTAATATATGTTTGCATTTATATTATTCAAGAGGGATATATACATAGACCCGAATCTTGTATAATGAATCCATATGTGGGACATATTATAGTAATATGCAAAAGGCAATCGGGATATACAAATGGTGGCCCAATTAGCCTTTACAAAATGTGAATATGTCATAAATATATCATGTAACCTATCACTTAAATAATGATATGATTAGCGAGCTCCATAATATTTGAATATAATTCTTACTAATAACAAGCTACGATCTTTGGCATTGATCCTTTATCTATATTGACAAATGTAAAATATGAACTAAACTAAACCAATGACAAATAATATTTCACCTTAACTTAACAATTATGTAACAATTATAATAAATTATAATAATATTTCATATTAAGTTAACAATTATGTAAGTCTTGTGTTTTTCTGATTTTTATGAGAAGGAGTGGTGACATCTTTTAATTATAAATATGTCACATTTGTGTTGGTTTGATGTACATAGAATGACACTTTTACTTTGTTTTAAGCATATTTTTATTTTACAACCCTAACTAAATCTTTGATATTGTATAATTTAGGATCTTACATTAACTTTGAATTCTAAGCATCAAGAAGAAGAAAAATAGGTAATCTTAAACGCGCCATGACATTACATTAAATATCATTCTTGTGAATTGTTCATACTTTATGTCTTTGTCTTTTTAATGAAAATGTTAGCAAATATATGAAATGGGAGTTGTCTTTGAGTCTACGAATCGGGAGTTGATCTGACAGCTCCCGATCGTCGAACTTCGGCGAACCCCCTCCCTCCGGCGACAATGAAAACGCCCGCGACCGAACGACGATGGAGACCAAAACGAAACGGGACAACGCCGTTAGTGGACCCCACCAGCTCCGCCACTCCTCCCGCGAGCACCCCTCTGCGCCACCCGCCGCTCCTCCCCCACCCACCACCCCCACGTCCACCGGCCACCAACTTGAATTTAATGCTACGGGTTTTTTGAATTTGAAATTCAAATAGTTCCCGGTGCTGGAAACCCCGTCATTTTCCAAGCAGCTGCGTGAAAAGCGAGTATTGTGGGTCTCCTCCATGGCATTTGGGTTTCTGAGATTAATAGTCCATACTTGAGGTGGGGTGTGAAAATCCCTTAACTTCAAGTCATAGAGGTGTTGGCTCTGAGCACCATGGATCCCTTAATCATGAAAGGTATGGAGGCAAAGTTAGACAAACTACCCAGCAAAGAAAAATTTCAGGCTCCTGATCCGCGCAAAGCATTCCAAGTAAGTATACTATTCTACCCTTGGTACAGGCTCCAGAGTAGAACATTGGAGATCCACATTTTCAAATTTCAATCCCAATGATATTTAAATATTATTTACTGTACCGAGTAGAGAGAATTTCATACGAAACCCACTACAGTAAATTTTGCTTGAAGAAAATGCAGAGCCTCCGACTGCTCTATCTCTATATATAGATATGGGAATACCAATTTCTCTCACCTATTAGTCTTGATATGCATGCAGACTTTATTCAAAGGAAAACCATTTAGAGAGTTTACCAGTGGAGATTTGTCAAGGGCCATGGCTAAAATTGCAGTGGGTCCTTTGGAAACTATCAGGTAACTTTTCTTCATTCATTCTTCGTTTGATTCAGAGACAAGATAAAAAGTTTTTATCTTTTTATTGGAAATTCAACTTGCAATATGCAGAGAGCATGGTTCTTACTCTATAAATTTCAAGATCCTAATGGAAGTTAATGGTTAGTAATGGGCAAAATGGAAAGAAAAACTCATTTTTTTCAATATCTATTATTCTTAGAAAAACTCATGTGGGCTGGGGGTGATGGGAGGAGGGTTCGATTCGAGAGTTTTTTTTACCTGTTCTTATTTTTTTTCAGGCCTTGGGCTTCCTAAAATTTATAAAGCCTTTTGCCTCTTATTCAATCCGATTGTATGAACGCCCATAGGCTTTGCATCTCCCGAGGATGTAGAATGGTTAAGTTGGCTTACTAGTAAAAGCAATCAATTTTTCCTACTCGAGTCAGTTCTGGGACATCTATATTATTCGAGAGCACAATATCCTGCTTTATTTCCTTTTTTCAGTTGATTAGGGTTGTTCAGTGTGTTTTGAATATACCTGTAGTATCGTTTTCCAATCTATTCAGCCTATTCTTTTGTGGCCTTTTCTACAGATTCTCAACCTGGATATTCGATCTCATTAACACTTGCTATGATACTGGAGTTTGTCTGTGAATCTTTTGTTTGACTACTTGGCTTAGTGGTTGGGACAGGGTGCTGCCACGTAAACATCCCAGGGTTTAAATCTCAGCCGGTATAAAGCTTTTGTGTCTATGTGTGAGGGATGGTGTTTGACTACCTGGAATTGGTTTCCCTCCGTCATCAAAGGGGTTTAACACATATCCAACAGTCGAAATTGATCTAAATGGGTGTTTAATAGGATACTTTATCCTCACTATAATGGCATATCCCTTTGACGGGATTTGGCTCCACATAAATACTTCCTCCTCTCTCAGTTAAATGATTATTTTTGTGAACATTCAACCGATTCATCATAAAAATAATCAATCATGCTGAAAAACTAGATGCTTATGTCCTCTGAATTCTTGATGCATTCTGTCTAGAGAAATTCTTTTATTTTGATTTTTCACGAGTGCTATGCTTCAAAAGGTATTAAACTCAAATGTAAAAGAATGATTTGACAATGCTTCCTTCAGACTTTAGTGTGCTGAGCATCCACCACCTATCAAGTAGTGGAACACATGATGGCTTCTGTTATTTGAATGGCTCGTTGTGGCGGTGCAGTGGTCCACAAGGAGCAAATTGAAATATGTCACTTAAGAGAATAAAACCCTAACATGTCACTTAGGGAACAAGACCTTGATCACCACCCTGCTTTCACTGGCCTGATAAAGCCCCATTTGACCTTAACATTAGACAGAGAAAATGAGAATAATTAAATTCTGAAGTGTTGGGGATCTTTAAGGGATAAAGAAGGACTGGGTCCAGGGGCGATATTTAATGAGGAGTTTTTTAGTGCGTTCATCATTTGCAGAACCAACAACCCCCATCGAAGAATTCTAAGGGTTGTAAAATTACCACCTTTCTTTTGAAATACAACATGAATGGGCAATATCTTTTTTAATAAATATCACCAATTAGGTCTTTCAACATTTGTTTTATGCGTTCAATTACTTACCTCTGAATTACCTTTCTAAATTAAATGGTGTTCCTTACCGAATCATTCAAAGGTATGCAAGTTTTTCATTATCTGAAGAAGAGATATATGAGCTAGAGAAAGCTATTGTCCTGTCTCTGAAGTATGAACTGGACATTTCGCCATCATATGAACTAGGTTTCAGTTATGTTTTTTATGCTGCTGGCTTAAGCCATTATGCTTG
Source organism: Pinus albicaulis (assembly GCA_034641835.2). NCBI lineage: Eukaryota > Viridiplantae > Streptophyta > Pinopsida > Pinales > Pinaceae > Pinus > Pinus albicaulis. The sequence continues at coordinate 1,011,872,947 of CM076572.1, read as the reverse complement.
ATGGAAAAGGAATCCTGTGTATTTTGTAAATGTCTCCTCTAGGACAAGGATGATTGTAGGTGTTGGTTCAAAGAACATTGTTGGGAGTTTTAAAGAGGTGATGAAAGAACAAGGCTGAAAAGGATTGTGGGCTGGCAATGGCATTAATCTACTTCGGATAGTTCCTACCCAAGAAATTGAGCTTTGCACATTTGAATCTACAAAACAATTTTTAACATTTGTCCAAAACCACTGGGAGAAGAATGGATGTCCCTGAGTTCAAATTGTTGGTCGGACTCTAGATTTGCGAGTATCCTAGATTTCCCCAGTTGCTATAAGTGGTGTTCTTGCAGGTGTCGCTGGCACACTATCTTGCTATCCTTTGGAGGTCTTGAAGGTAGTTTTTTTGCTTCTGTAACTAGTAATGTTTTTATACAACTTTCTAGAAAAGTCCTTGAAATAGATATTCTACTAAGGTTCCAAGTCTCATTTCTAGATACATTGCATACTCAAGCAGGAATTTGTTTCTTATCTTGCAAATCAGGACCGTTTCACTGTGCATCCTGGAGTGTATCATAGCATAAGTCATGCTCTAAGTAAAATATCACAGGAAGAAGGTCCAGGAGCTTTATATGCAGGCCTTGCACCCACTATAATTGGTATGATTCCCTACAACACATCTTATTATTTTGTGTATGAGTCAACAAAGAGAGCATATTGCAGATCATGCAACAAGAAGTCTCTGGACCGGGTAGAAGCACTTCTTATTGGAGCCTTTGGAGGTGGGTTCGCTTTCTAGCTTATGCCTACTTTAAACGGAATAAAACAAAGTAGTTAAGTATCAATCCACATAAGATTATCTCAGTTATTATTATGAAGTTCAATAATTTATTGTAAACCACTTAGTCCTGACGTCTTGTTTCTATATGGGCAGGGCTTACATCCAGTGCATTAAGCTTTCCACTGGAAATAGCTCGCAAAAGACTCATGGTTGGCATGCTTGAAGGCAGGCGCCCAACAAACATGATTAACAATATTAGAACAATCATCGAGGAGGAAGGATTGAAAGGACTTTACAGGGGTTGGAGTGCAAGTTGCCTCAAAGTTATGCCCGCATTTGGCCTTTCGTGGATGTTTTATGAAGCATGGAAAGATTTTCTCCTAATTGAAGGGAGTCACATATAGATTGTAGAATATATCAGTACCTATTTTTTGGTTCGACCCTATGGTGACGTGCAGCATAGTTTTGATTCAAAACCCATTGAAGCTCGATGAGAAATGGGCTAGGTTCTGATTTTATAGTTCTTAAGATTATGCTTTTTGGTTAGACCTTTTCATCAGGGATACGCATTGGAAGAGGAACTTCAAGTTTTGTTCAAAGGGAGCTTCTGATCAAACTATGGAAAACGATGTATGCCAGAGTTCTCATCTTGCATTGACCATAAATATCCATTGAAAGAATCGGCGGTGATTGGGGGGCTTTAGTGGTGTTAACATGTGCATACTATGTCAGCGGCTGGTGTGTGTACTTTGAAAGTGTCAATGGTTCAATGGCCCTGCATGTTTGGCATGGTTGGTAGTAGAGCTGTTAATGAACTGCTGTATCGATGGTTTTTACTCTTGAAAGTTTGAACTTTGACTTGTTGAGCTTCTTACATAACATAATTGTAAATGGATCTGTGCAGATTCTATACAAGTAATTGTAAATGGATCTGTGCAGATTCTATACAAGTCCTGTACTTTCTGATATGATCTTTCTAGGCCAGCTGGGATGAAAAAGTGTCCAACCCAGATTTGTGTTTTGTCAAAATCAATATTTTTTTGTTTACTTGATATTGATTGAAGCGCGACATAATTCCAAGTGCCTACTTTTTTCCGTATCCATTTTCTCTTAGTTCCTTTTTGAACCTGTAACTGTATTTCTTTGAATCCTATTAGCATCATTGTGCCATGTCAGAGTGAAATGGATAGCCAGTAAGGTAAATTGAGAAAGAAATTGTTCAAAGAAACAAGAGATTGAGGGAAATTGAGAAATAAATTACTGAAAGAATCAAGACAGATGTGACGTCTCCGGAAAATGATTCTGGATGAAGCTTTTTCTGGCCAATAAGAACAGAAAATATGTTCAAGGAAAATTCCACTCTTCATATACTGGATAAAAGTAGTAGGGATAAGAAAAAGTTCTATGTAGTGGCATGAAAAACGATATAGTGACAAAAGATGGAAGCTAAGATATGCAAGTTGTACAGGGTATGTGGAAGATTTTCATAGTTAAGACAACATGAACACTTGCAAGTTGCAAGCTTAGGGCCAAAAGATGGAAGCTAAGATATGCAAGTTGTACAGGATATGTGCAAGATTTTCATAGTTAAGACAACATGAACACTTGCAAGTTGCAAGTTTAGGGCCACTTTGATCTCTCTAATAAGTTCTAACAAAATGAGAGTAATTTTTTGGCATGCTAGATTATGCTACTTACGGTTAATATCCTTAGACCTGGGCAGGTCTAATGAAAGTTTACTTCTGCTTACTGGAAAATATTGGCGAGTTTTAAAAATACAAAAATAATATATATATATATATAGATATATTTTTGTTTGTTTGTTTGTTTAATATTAACATTTAAAGTAGAAGAATATCAAACAAGCAACATTGATATATAAATATGAAGATAAAATTGATATATAAGATTATGATAAGTCAAGTGGTACATCATGCATTATATTTGTCTTGAGTTATAGTAGGGTGATACAAAATCATTGGGGAAAAAAGTATCTTATTAGATGAATTATTATGAGGCATCTTGATAATACACGAACAAACAATGAATAAAATCACAACTGCAATTTTCACCATAAAAATACTGCAGAAAACAAAATACTAGAAATTGAGAAATTTTAGCGCACAAATTTTGACTCTAATATTTTTGGACAATTGTTCCTAGAAAATCCAACTTGGGAAAACCGGTGCAACAAATGAGGGTTTTATTATTATTCTTCAGTAGCAACTTTGAGTACAATAATTATGATGCCAAGCTAGCAATCCAATCTAAGAGAATCACTGACAAAATTATTATAAGGATTTTTTCCTCACCCCATAACTGATTTCAACGCCTGAAACTGGCCCCTCAGAAATTCATACTTCCTTCTGCATCAGCCTTTGCGCAGTGCTTGTGCAGGCCCTGCTACTGCTGCCTCCAGAATCCCTTGAAATCTTCAACTCTGCTTCTCTCTAGATTTGGAACCGATTCATTGGTCCTCCTGATGAAAATCCTGACCACCAATTACTGAATCGAGTGCTTCCCCAAGTACAACGAACTGATTTGTTGCTCCTGCTTGCACGATCCTTGCGCAGTCCCTCTGGGCAAACTCACACTCCCTCAATCTGACTCTTCTGGCACTAAAAACCTCCACCAATACTGCCTCACTCCTCTTCCACATGATACTCGATCTCTGGCTTGAATTCTCCCACATAATCACTCTACTACTAGAAAAAATAGATCTGCCTAGATCACTGGGTGTTTGCATTGGTGTATTTTCCATCTATCAGTCGACTTCTTGTAATATTCCGTTGGACTTCCAACGACCAAGATTAAAACTTAATCAAGGGCCTAGATTATTTTCTTGTTGACTCATGCGAGTTTCTAGATGATTCACACCTTATCTCAATTAATACTGATTAATTAACCATATTTTCTAATTTTAGACTTAATAAATATTTAAAAATAGACTAATAATATGTTGCCTAGGCAGCACAATGTGCAAGAGGCACCTTCTTACAATGAGCACTAAAACAAGGCCACAAACAGACCTAAAAAATAGATCTACTAAAATTATATCCGTTTTTTTAACACATATATTCATGTTATCAAACACATATGAGATGTTGATGAGAACTTCGGGGATTCTATGTGTTTTGTTAGAAGAGAGATGAACATTTCACATATCTTCAAAAGCAAAAAGCTGTAACGGATGATAGGAAAAGTTCTAGACCATAATGTATTTGAATTTAACTTTATTTTAAAATGAAATTATTAAATAAATAAATACACAAGATTCCAGTAATTTTCATCAACATTATATTCTTAACTGTGAAACATATAAAAACAATATCAAGACATAACTCTACAAAATCACAATCCAAACAATACCACCAAACCCACTATCCAGACATAACCAGGACCAAGTCCAGACTCGAAACCCACAGCCTAGCAAACAAAGAATAATTAACTGGTTGTCCAAGCTGAGAAACACTATAACACGCTACATGTTACCGAAGATGTCAAGGCCTAAGAAGTGAGGGATATGATTTACAAATAATTCGAATAAGAAAGTTTCCAATTCAATAAAAACTCTAACATGTATTTTGTTGGAGGCCTCATTAACGTAAAATAAGCAGATAGAAATGATACACTACAGGAATATGATAGACCACCTCCACCCAGGCCCTGCTTCTGCTTCTGCACAATCAACAATCAAATAAAACAAACTGAATTTTTGTGCATGGAAGGTTCATTCCACACAGGTTCTAATATCAATTATGATCCCTATGCTCAGTATAAGTGAACTAAGTTGAATTGGTTTTCCAGTGTTGATCCTGGCCCTATGAGATTATGCAGCAATTTCTGACTACAAAAGATCTCAGCAATCTAAATAGCAACAGTAATAGATTTTTGAATGCTAGAAAAAAACTAAGCACCCTTTATTTATGATGGTTGTGTACAGATTCTTTGGATTTATAAGAAATGGGATGAGAAACATAAAAAATTTAAATTCTTGGACCAACATCCTTGAGTAAGAAACATATAATTTTTTTTTCCTGTAGGCGCTGGAAAATCATTTTCCAGCGCCCACAGGAAAAAAAAATTGTATGCATAGAAAATATCCACTTACCAAATGTGTCTTCCTATTTCATACTACCTCTGTACTATGTATAGTCTTCCTTTTGACCATTGAGAAACATTTGTCCCAATAGTCTTCCTTGTTATAGGCATATAAATTTATTTTTCTGTGGTAGGCTCCAGTGCCTCTGGGAAAAAAATTTATAATACCTAACAAGGAAGCCTATTTGGGAACGGAGCTCAACAATCAAAATCTATAGATAATACGAGGAAAGAAATAGTATCAAATAGGAAGACACATTTGGTAAGTGGATATTTGTTATGCATACAATTTGTTTTTCCTGTGGGTGCTGGAAAATGATTTTCCAGTGCCTAAAGGAATTTTTTTTTTTTTCCTGTAGGCGCTGGAAAATGATTTTCTAGCACCCACAGGAAAAAAAATTTATATGCATACCAAAATTTTTCCTTGGCTTATCTCTGTTATCTGATTGCATAATACACGGGTATATATCATTTCATCTTGCCTTGCTATCATTTTATTTTATTATCTATTTAACTTCTGGTTTATTGGTTTGAGCTATTGCATTGTAATTCTTTTTTCTAAGTTAATAGAACCATAACTGGAACAACCCTTCAATTTGGTAAGAAAGTACCAAAATGAGAGCCAATATCTCTCATATTAAAAAGGATTAAAGAATTGTAAATCACTTAACAAGATTTTCCATTATTTTTTAGCCAAGATGCAAAAATTGGCCAGCTAAAATCACATTAGGGTCCAATCTCACCCCCAATTACAAGTAAAACCATTAAAATTCACATGTAACACAATATAAGAACTTCTAAAATGGATTCTATTGTAAATTTGACGAATAATGAGACACTACATCATCTGCAAGCAACAATAAACATTTTTCAAGATGCTGAGATGTAGCATAAACAAATTCGAAAGGAATAATTACTCCAACAATGTCAAACTATGAACCTATAACCTATGCAATTAACACATTGCCTAACAACGATGTTTATACCTGCAATAACCCAATTCGAGTAGAGGTTAAAACTCGGTTGAGAAAAAAAAATAGAAATATTACGTAAGCGCCAAGACGTTTGTTCATCCTTTCCAAAAACCTACATAGTAAGAGGAAGTACATTAGCACTAACCAATCCTAAGTGAAACCAATAAATTAACACATCTCAAGCCATAATGAAAGTTATGTGGTAGTATTCAATTGAATTAGTAGATTTTCACCAATATGATCGTCAACCTTGCGTATCCTCTTAGCCTAGGAAGAAGAAAATGGGTCACATACCCCTTTTCTAGGGAAAATTGTTAAACCCCTTTGATGACGGAGGGAAACCAATTCTAGGTAGTCAAACACCATCCCTCACACATAGACACAAAAGCTTTATACCGGTTGGGATTTAAACCCTGGGCTATTTACGTGGCAGCACCCTGTCCCAACCACTAAGCCAAGTAGTCAAACAAAAGATTCACAGACAAACTCCAGTATCATAGCAAGTGTTAATGAGATCGAATATCCAGGTTGAGAATCTGTAGAAAAGGCCACAAAAGAATAGGCTGAATAGATTGGAAATCGATACTACAGGTATATTCAAAACATGCTGAACAACCCTAACCAACTGAACAAAGGAACTGAAGCAGGATATTGCGCTCTCGAATAATATAGATGTCCCAGAACTGACTCGAGTAGGAAAAACTGATTTCTTTTACTAGTAAGCCAACTTAACCATTTCACTAGTGAGCCAACTTAACCATTCTACATCCTCGGGAGATGCAAAGCCTATGGGCGTTCATACAATCGGATTGAATAAGAGGCAAAAGGATTTATAAATTTCAAGAAGCCCAAGGCCTGAAAAAAAAATAAGAACAGGTAAAAAAAACTCTCGAATCGAACCCTCCTCCCATCACCCCCAACCCACATGAGTTTTTCTAAGAATAATAGATATTGAAAAAGAAAGAGTTTTTCTTTCCATTTTGCCCATTACTAACCATTAACTTCCAATAGGATCTTGAAATTTATAGAGTAAGCACCATGCTGTCTGCATATTGCAAGTTTAAATTTCCAATAAAAAGACAAAAACCTTTCATCTTGTCTCTGAATCAAACGAAGAATGAATGAAGAAAAGTTACCTGATAGTTTCCAAAGGACCCACTGTAGTTTTAGCCATGGCCCCTGAAAAAGCTCCACTGGTAAACTCTCTAAATGGTTTTCCTTTGAATAAAGTCTGCATGCATATCAAGACTAATAGGTGAGAGAAATTGGTATTCCCATATCTATATATAGAGACAGAGCAGTTGGAGGCTCTACATTTTCTTCAAGAAAAATTTACTGTAGTGGGTTTCGTATGAAATTCTCTCTACTCGGTATAGTAAATAATATTTAAATATCATTGGGATTGAAATTTGAAATTGCGGATCTCCAATGTTCTACTCTGGAGCCTGTACCAAGGGTAGAATAGTATATACTTACTTGGAATGCTTTGCGCGGATCAGGAGCCTGAAAATTTTCTTTGCTGGGTAGTTTGTCTAACTTTGCCTCCATACCTTTCATGATTAAGGGATCCATGGTGATCAGAGCCAACACCTCTATGACTTGAAGTTAAGGGATTTTCACACCCCACCTCAAGTATGGACTGCTAATATCAGAAACCTAAATGCCATGGAGGAGACCCACAATACTCGCTTGTCGCGCAGCTGCTTGGCAAATGACGGGGTTTCCAGCACCGGGAATTATTTGAATTTAAAATTCAAAAAACCCGCAGCATTAAATTCGGGTTGTGGCCGACGGAAGTGGGGGTGGGGGGTGGGGGAGGAGCGGCGGGTAGTGGAGGAGAGGCACTCGCGAGAGGAGTGGCGGAGCTGGTGGGGTCCGCTAATGGCGTTGTCCCGTTTCGTTTTGGTCTTTGCGCCGTTCGGTCGCGGCGTTTTCATTGTCGCCGGAGGGAGGAGGTCCGCCGGAGTTGGATTACTGGGAGCTGTCACATCAGCTCCCGATTCGTAGACTCAAAGACAACTCCTATGAAATGTGAAGGTTAAGGTGACAGTGTGGGATAAGACTTTTATCCATTAACTTTCTACGTACTGATCCAGCTGGATCCTGCCTACAACAGATCTTACGAACTGACGATGGTCGTACAACAGTAATCATGGCAGAATAAGAACAAAATGAAACCCGCCAATCAAATTTGAAATAAACAAAATTAATATATTAAAAAAAATATTATTTCTTTTGGATAATTTAAATCTAGGATATTGTTCAGTTATTTTTTAGTCAACCTTGGCTAATAGCAGGTTCAATGCGTTACACCCTGCACCGTGAGATGATATATGAAAATAGTTTATGAAGTGTACCAAGGTGCATTAAATCATACTGACAAACTCTGCTGAGGTTAGTAACAAGAGTGATGGCTGACGGCGTGAACTGCAATGGACTCTCACAAATATTTATGTAATTTGCAATAACATGTTGAATTTTTCAATCAATAGAATGCTAGAAAAACAAATTAAAATAATTAAAATAAATGAATAATAATAAATCTTATAAATTTTTTAAAACATATGTCTAATCAAGGTAAATTAATGTCACAAATGCGTAGTAACCTGCAACGGCAGGTACAATAACAAGGTATCCAACCCCGTCCTAACTTATTTAATCAGGCCATAACGATTCAATGTTTGGGGAACAATTGACCCCTATCTGACCCCTATCCAACCCAGGTTTGGCCGCTATTCTTTTCATGCCAAAGATGCTTGCTTACGGATCGAGGTAATAAAAAGTAGATTGGATGCATGTGAATTGGGCATAATCAAAAATACAGATATCCAATATTTTAAGAGACAAACTTTGTTATTTTAAATTAAGGGAATCAAGATACAGCGCAGCGACATCTGAGAAGGTTGACCTGTCTCAAATATTAGAAAAATGATGGTTAAGATAAAGCTTACCGATATCTGAGAAAGTTGACCAGTATGAAAAAAGAAATGATCGTTAAGATAAAGCTTAAAATTATAGGGTTAAGATAAAGCATTGACCTGATTCAAATAAAAAAAATTGATGGTTAAGATAAAGCTTAATTTATATGGTTAAGATAAAGCTTTTTTAATTTTAATGTGAAATATTTTCTTCAATTTTTTTTTTTTCTATTCAATTAAGAAATTATTCCTTAAACACATCTGGATATTCTCTTTCTTTTGTTTTATATTTTCTAATTTTTGAAGTGTATTTGTTTTATATTTTCTAATTTTTGAAGTGTACTTAAATTTTGAGTAGAGTTTATTTATTTAATTCTAGAAAATTGAGTTATTTTGAGTAAAGTTTATTTAGTTAATTTTAGAAAATTGAAAATCAAAATAATTATTTTTGAAAGAATTAAACTATTTCAAAAAAAATCTAAATTACTTTATGTTTATGTTCAATACTAATAATAACATCTTACTAATAGTAAATAAATCAATGTTCTTCTATCCTATAGAAAAACTAATCCCTATTTAAAATTATACTAACAATCTTTTTAAAATAAATTAAAATAATAAATATGGTAAAATGAGAAGAAAAAAAAAAGACAAGAGATAATAAATATTAAACACGTTATGGTGACTGCCTCACACCACATTATTATTACGACAACATGAAACTACCAAGTACAGGAAATTACGGTTTAGTGGAGCTGAAATACTCCACCAAAATTACCACTACATTAAAACTGCAAACTGCAGGTAATTAAAGCTTAGTGTCGCTGAAATAGCCAGAACCGTGAATTACAATTTAGCAGAAATAGCCAGAACAGGGAATTATTACAGTTGAGCGGAAATAGCCACATAACAGATGGTATCTCTGCTTAAATTCCACCCGGATAATGCTCCTTAAGATATTCGCGGAAATTGAGAGTGTATTCGAGTAGCCAATCTACAGTGGGGACAGAGGCCACCAGATCGGGATTCTCTCGCATGGCGTTCAGCCATTCGTGCATACGGCCGCACTGCTCCGGACCAGGGAATTTCAAGTCCCCTAGGGCTTCAAACGAGGTCAGCCATGGAACCAGGGGCACAAGAGCCAAATCCGCCAGGCTCATCTTCTGGCCCAAGAAATAAGGCCCCACCGATCCGATAGCCCTCATCCCTTCCTCCATTGTTATAAATTGTTCCACGATTTCTTTCCGCGCGGTCGCATGCTCTTCCCCGAACCGCTTCATGAGCTTGAGCCCTGTCTCTATGAACTGCCGCGGTACAAACACAAGCAAGCAAGCAGAAAACAAGGAGACGTCAGAACGGCCAACGAAGAACAGGGGCTGAACTATTTGTCAATTGATTTTAAACACCAAATTTCTAAAAGTGGAATTAGTGATGGGATTTGTATTCATCTTGTTTGTATCCTCTGACATTTAAAGGTGTATAGATAAAGTTTTTAGAAATTTAAACACCAAGCCTACTTGCAAATCCATTCCTAACACCAAATCATTACCAATCTCCTGGTAATGAGAGAAAATAAATAAATAAAAGAAAGTAAAGAAAACAACCTTCTTGTTGATGAAGTCTGCCCAGAATCGAGAAAGCGACCTATCGTGAGCGGAGCCTGGCAAAAGTGAGGGCGTGGTGTCGGTGGGCGGCCAGGCTTCCTCGATGTACTCGAGTATAACCAGCGACTGGGATACGGGTTTTCCATTGTGGATGAGCACGGGGACCTGCTTGTATACAGGATTCGATCGCAGGAGGAGGTCGCTCCTAGCTTTCAGGTGTTCGTGCACCTCCTCAAATTTGACGCCCTTGTGCCTGAGTGCAAGGGCGCAGCTCATCGCAAAGGGGCTGGCCCTTATCAACAGCAGCTGCACTCCTACCGAACCCATCTTTACCTCCTCTCGCCATCTCTGACTCCTTAACATTATATATATATAGAAACAAAGTCTTGCCGGATTGGCTGCTTCTAGGTGTTTCCCGGGCCTTGCACATCTGTTCCCCTCCTATTTTTTAATATTGTTCCTCGCTCCGTGTGATTTTTAATAATTCAATAAATGTTTAAAAATTTTACATAAAATTATATTTACGATAAAATGTAAAATTTAATTTAATATTTTAAACATATTTCATAGTAGAAAACAAATTAAATATTTTTAAATTTGAAATCAACATTTTATTTTTATCACCAAAATGGAGTTTCGAAAAATTAATTAAGATTATTTAAAACTAAATAAATTTATTAAATTTATTATTCAAAATAATGATCAATTCTTTTGAATTTGTCAAAAATTTTAAAACAAATTTTTGAAGTTGTTTTAAGTGAGATGTTTTGGATTTTTGGGTGCAAAATCAAGTTGAAAAAACTGGGGTGAAATCTTAATTTTTGTTATTTAAATTTATTTTTTTTTGATTATATATGAATTTAACATCTCAAAAACTTTTAAAAGATTACTCATCAAGCTTATGATTTTAATAAATTTCTACAAAATTTTAGTTTCAATAAATTCCTGCAAAATTTTAAAATAATTAAACAAAAATCCAAAAAAACTGCAAAAAATTCTCACTAAAAACAACTCAACTAACTCATCTTCAAAATATTTATGTCACATTTAAGCTAAACTTTCATTTACCATCATATATTATTAACATCAAAATAATAATATATCATTAACATCACCTCGGACTCACCGGAGGAATGGATACCGCCTTCCCTCGTAATTGTTTATGTGTGAATTCTTTATTGTTATTGTATTCTTTTATGGCTCGATACACTCATCGTTGATTATTATTGTTTATTTAGGAATGTTTATTATGGTATTATTGATGGTTCAATATGATGGGAAGATTTTAGATTTTTTGTTTGAGAATATAGATTTTTGTGATTGGTAGTAATTTTTTAAGATTTTTTTTAGGAAAATAATATTATAATTTTTAGAGTTGAGGGGTTTCATATTTAGTAGTTTGTTGGTTTCAAAATTTATAATGTGATTTTTAGGGGAGTTTTTTTGAATTTTTTTAGATATATGCATGTGGTTTATAGTAACTCTTATTGATGGTATTTTTTAAGGATTTAATATTTTTCTTATATAGACACTTATTCTGGTTTGAAAATTCATATTTATTGATTAAAGGTGATTGTTCAACAAAAAAAACATGTAATTTACTTTTAAAATCCATAATTTTGTTTTGCAAATATCATCTATTTAATCATTTATATGTAAAAAATAGCCGATTTTTTAACGAAATTGGGGAATATTTTTTTCAAAAAATGTCCAAAAAATAAGTCTTTTGCCAAATTTTGCCCCTAAAATTTTAGCTACTCTCATCTCTTTTGGCTTTTACTCATGTACTTTTCCATTATATGAATTGTGGGTGGTTCTTGTCAGTGGTGTTTTGGCTTCATCTTCTAGTTGTTTTCTGACTTCCACATTTTCCCTAGGGGAAGGACCAGGCCCTCCTGGCCTAGCCTCCTCCTTTCTTACTCCCCATTGTAAATTTTTTCTTCATAATGTTGTACCCTGAATCTTATCAATTTTGGCAAAGTTCGTTGCACAACAAGTGGAAAGCTCATTCTCACATGCTCGCGTACAATAGATGGACTATGATCTCTTTACTTCATGCAAGAGGAGAGTTTAGGTGTCTAAGTGTTTATGTTGGTTGGACATTAAATTATTTGGTCTTCCATTTCATTATCAATATTTAGTTTCATATTCAAATTATTATCAGTTTCCAAGGTTTCTTAGAGATTTATGGGGAAAAAGGGGCCTTGCATACATTTTCGTCGGCCTCAGTTTGGTCTGATTCTCTTCCACATAACCCTCTCTAGGGATTATTGGTGGTTGAATTTTATTTTTAGTGTAACTGGAAAATCTCTTTATCTCCTCTCTAGTGTTTCTATTTTGGTTCCCTTTTACTTCTCTTTCACAAGCAAGGAGGCCCTCATAAAGTTTTCTTGGCCTTGCATAGTCACACTATTTTATTATCCCCTATGCTTTTTTCATGCATTAACCACCTTGTGTCAAAGATTGCTCACCCTCTGGTCACTTTCTCCTTTGGTCTTAACTTCCCTATATGATTCTTTATGGTGTTTCCCTTATTTATCTCTTTTCTCTTTTTCCTCTTCCTGAATGTTGCTACAAAGAGCTCCCTCCCATAATGGGGTAGATGATAAAGGGAATTAAAGGGGATATAGAGCTCAAGAAAGAGCTCAATAATCAACCATATTGTATTGTATCGAAGATCCAATAGAGAGCTTCCAGAATGAAATGAAAACGACAAAAGAAGAGATTACAAATTAAAGGGAATGCTACTCTGATTCTGCAATACATACTACTGTCACTAAGTGGGTGCCTGATCCTTTGCATACCAAAACTTATTAAAATTATTATTTTAATGTTATACACCTCTAGTTGATTATTAAAAATCCTTATTGGGGAAAGTTCTCCTTGAGAGGAATGAGGCAAAAAATGAAATCCTTTTGAATCAAATAGAGCATAGGAAGATGGATAACCATCTAGCTCATGTTGAAGCCTCTCTCTTGTGGGGGAAGGATCGATGTCTTTGGAAAATTGTATAGATCTTGTTACTATTGAGGTTTCTACCTCGTCATGGTTATCTATATGATGGTCTCTAGATGTTTTTGGTATCTTACTAATTTTCAGTTTTTGCTAGGTTCTACAGATGGCAAGGCTATATCTTTTTTGTTGAATTAGTTATACTCTTCAGATAGACACACTCAAAACAATTTGCAGTATATTTAGCTTGTATAAAATTATCTATTATGGTGTTTTCATTTTTCTACTTTGGACCAAAAAACTCCTATTTTTTGACAAATCACCACAATAAAAGGTTAGTCAGGATTGATCTCTCTCTCTCCCTCTTTATATATATATATATATATATATATATATATATATATATATATATATATATATATATATATATATATATATATATATATATATATATATATATATATATATTATAGAAAATAGAAAATTTGTTATTGCATTGAGAGATGTTGTATAGCCTAGTATAAAGAAGACGAGTAAGTATTAGACATTAGATGTTAACATTTTTCAATATAAAAAATATGTATAAACGTCAGAATTTTCGATGAACGTCAGAATTTTCAACACAACAATGTACTGATAGTAGAAACCAATAGATAGAAGTAGCATTCAAAATAAATGAAACCGAAAAAACAAACAAATTAAAACACTATTGATGGAGACCCCGAAAAGTACTCCAACTATGTTACTGCCTATCCATGTTCAGTGAAAGTACCTCTGTCGCTCCTCTCACCAAGCATCTCTGTTGTCGACCTCCATTGCCACAAATCCCATTAGTTGGTTTCGGCCTCCATTGCTCCACTTCCCGAAGAACCCATCAACAACATAAAGACAAACCACTAATCCTTTACTTTTGCCTTTTTTACTAGCGCCTCGTATCGAAAATTTTAAGACAAAATATTTCTTTTGTGTTAAAAGCGCCCTCCATGTAGTAGTGTCAAATGCAACGACATACAAATTGTCTCTAATCGTATAAATAGGGATCGAAGGGACATAAGAGGGATTGATGTCTGAAATCTTGCCAGCGAAAGTTGTCACGTTCTTTAGAGTTAGCGACCTCACCAGAATGAAGAGCCCAACAAATTTTTTTCTTTATATAAGATAACATGAATGATAAGTGAAATAACAACCTCGATATAAGTGCGAGACAGTAGTAGCTTGCACGCTGAGAGACTTACGGTGCACTCAGAGTCAATTTTGCAAGTCATGTTAGATAATATTGTGTTCAATTGATATAGTTTTGTCTTTATTGTTAATTGTCTTAAATCAATTTTGTCTTAATTACCATTGTCTTAATTGGCCATTGTCTTAATATAAAGTTTCCTCTTAAAATATTTTTGTCTTAATTTGTTTTTGTCTTAAATATAAAGTTTTTTCTTAATTTTTTTTTGTCTTAAATATAAAGTCGTCTTAAAACATTTTTGTCTTAAATTGTTTTTGTCTTTAAAATATTTGTCTCAAAATGTTTTTGTTTTAAATATAAAGTTTTTTTTTTAAACATTTTTTTGTCTCAAATTCTTTTTGTCCTAAATTTTATATTTAAGACAATTCAATTGATATTAAATTTTAATTTAAAATGACTAAAATAAAAAGTGATTTTTTAATGTAAAAGATTTCTATTGTCTTAAAAAAAATATCTTAAAAGTGCCCTTCATATAGTAGTGTTTATAAACCAATATAGTAACTAAGTGAAATTATAAACATATAAATGTAATGTTTATCCTTTTTTTTTGCAATGTTACTAAATGCATGAAAAGAAACATATTTTTAAATTAAAAATGCAAGTAAAAATATTACAACATTTTTATTTCCTTCTAAAATTTATAATTTACAATTTTGAACATTTTCCATTTTAGACATAAAATTGTAAACTTCATTTTAAAGTCCTATTTTCATATTCCACATGGCAATTATTATTGTGATATTCATTTTCACTTTTAAATCAAAATGTCTAATGATATTTAGAATTGTTGACTTTCATATTCTTTACCATAATTTTTTTTTTAATCATTTAAAATTTATAACTTATAATTTTAAAACATTTCCATTTTAAATATCAAATAAAATTTTATAGCTCAAACTTTTTAAAGTCCTAGTTTCTTATGGCAATTGTTATTATAGCATTTACTTTCACTTTTAAAGCCAAAAGTTCTAATCAATTTTAGAATTATTCATTTTCAAAGTCTTAACTATTTAATCAAAAGAGTTTATCTTTTCTTTAAATAAATTATTTATCTTTTCTATTAAATCTATTATTTATCTTTTTTCTATTAAATTTATTAAATTCATTTGTATAATATTAAATTTTAAAAAACAAAACTTTAAATGTTTTATTAAATAATTTATTTAAAAAAATATATTATTCTCTCTACCTTGATGGTTATTAAATAATTTATTTTCCTAATTAAAAAAAAATTATTATTCTCTCCACGTTAATTCAATATTGAATAATTAATATTTAATATTCTAACCCTTATTTTAAATTTCTAAATTATTTTTATAAACAAACTTATGAAAACGATATGTCAAAAAAATCAAAATTTTTACTCGCGCAACTTGCAACTTGCGTGCAAGGAAAATAACAAGGTATCCAACCCCGTTCTAACTTATTTAATCAGGCCATAACGATTCAATATTTGGGGAACAATTGACCCCTATCCAACCCAGGGTCTTGCCCGCTATTCTTCTCATGCCAAAGAAGAGATGCTTGCTTACGGATCGAGGTAATAAAAAGTAGATTGTTGCGTTTAATAACTCTTCCTCCCGGGATCTTAGATTGGCAAGGCTGATATCCAGAATCAGGACTTTGGGGAATTTGTTTAAAAAGTTGAGCTACTATCATGTGTTGAGAGAAAACAACAAAGAAGCAGAGCTTGAAGCAAATAAAGCTGTCCTCATCTCTGCTGGAGCAATAATTCGAGGCAAGGACGAAACATGGGATCCAATTCCATAATCTGCCAGTTTAAATGTTCTACTGCTTTCTATTGAATCAGTTTGTTTGTATTTTCAAGTTAGGGAAAATCACTGAAATAGAAGTTTTAGATAGTCTGACAGGGAAGAAATTTGCAAGCTTCGGCTGCATTTTCAATATTAGCAGTGAGATGCTTCAGGATTTAGACATCCTCAATGTAATCAGATTTCTGGCATTCAGGCCAAGATAAATATTAATATCACATAACCGTTTCTGTCAAAAATAATAATAATAATAATAATAATAATAAAATTATTTCTTTAAATAAATAATTTCTTGGATGCATGTGAATTAGGCATAATTAAAAAGACAGATATCGAATATTTTAGGAGACAACCTTTGTTATTTTAAATTAAGGGGTTCAAAATACAGCGCAGCGACGGATGCATGTGAATTGGGCATAATTAAAAATACAGATATCGAATATTTTAAGAGACCACCTTTCTTATTTTAAATTAAGGGAATCAAAATACAGGGCAGCTACATCTGCGAAGGTTGACCTGTCTGAAATAAAAAAAAAATGATGGTTAAGATAAAGATATTTTAATTTTAATGTGAAATATTTTCTTCAATGTTTTTTTTTTCTATTCAATTAAGAAATTACTCCTTAAACACATCTGGTTACTCTATTTCTTTTGTTTTATATTTTTCTAATCTTTGAAGTGTACATGAATTATGAGTTATTGTTAGGGGAGTTTATCTGTTTAGTTTTAGAGAATTGAGTTATTTTGAATGGAGTCTTTTTTATTTAGTTTTGAAAAATTGAAATTGAAAAGGAAATTAATTGTTTTTGAGAGAAAATTAAACTATTTCAAAAAAAAAACATTCAAATTCAATCAAATTTTATGTTCATACTAGTAATCAATGGACTACCCGAATCAATGGACCATTATATTTCTGCGGTGCGTTAAATATCTCTTGTGCTCGGTTGCGTTCAATCTCTGCGGGGCAAGTATCGTTAAATGGACTTCAGTGCTGGATTCCCAGCTGAAATAATCCAAACAAGAAAAGATTGTATGGAACCAGAAACTCGACTATGAAAGTGTCCTCTTTAGATGTCGATCCTCCTTTGAGACAGATCTCTAGCCAAAAATTGCCCAAAACTCTCCCAGAAAAATTCCACTAGAAAGAATCACCATAGATCTACATGGTGGGAAGGAGCACAAAAGGAACATTACACTGTCATCAAGGAAGAATACTCTCCAGAAAACTCTGAAGCGCAAGAAATCAGGGAAGAAAGAAACAACCCTCAAGACAAGTAAGGGGGAAGCCCCACCCAACAACAAAAAAACGAACTCGAGAGCCCTTCAAGCATCAACAATTATGAGGATTCGAATACCGCACAAAATAAATCTTCATTTAACAACAATGCAGATCTCCCAAATCGAGAATCCCAAGGATCCGAAGAGATATAGGAGTTGTAAGATAAAAGAATTTGGAAGACCATAAAGAGGAAAAAGAAATAGGTCTGATAGACCAAGTTTGGTCTTAGTGGACATTAACCATCATCATCATCATCATCAATAACATTTTACTAATAAATAAATCATTATTTTTCTATACCATAAACTAATCCATATTTAAACTTAATCTAATAATTTTCTAAAAATAAAATAAATTAAACCTAATCTAATAAATTTCTAAAAATAAATTAAAATAATAAATATGATAAAATGTGAAGATAAAAAAGGGAAAGAAAAGAAAAGAGATGATAATAAATATTAAACACGTTATGGCCTCACACAACATTATCATTACGACAACTGAAATACTCCACCAATATTACGACTACTTTAAAACTGCAAACTGCAGGGAATTAAAGCTTTGTGTCGCTGAAATAGCCATAACAGGGAATTATGGTTTAGCTGAAATAGCCATAACAGATGGTATATGTGCTTAAAAATACCCACCAGGATAATGTTTTTTAAAATATTCCCGGATATTCAGTGTGTATTCGAGCACCGAGTCTGCATAGGGAACGGAGGCCACCACATCGGGATCCTCTCGCATGGCATTCAGCCATTCGTGCATACGGCCGCACTGCTCCGGTCCAGGGAATTTCAGCTCCCCAAGGGCTTCAAATGAGGACAGCCATGGAACCAGGGGGGCAAGAACCACATCCGCCAAGCTCATTTTCTCGCCCAAGAAATAAGGCCCCGCCTATCCGATAGCCCTCATCCCCTCCTCCAGCGTTATAAACTGCTGCACGATATCTTTACGTGCGGTCGCATGCTCTTCCCCGAACCGCTTCATGAGCTTGAGCCCTGTCTCTATGAACTGCCGCGGTACAAACACAAGTAAGCAAGCAGAAAACAAGGAGGCGTCAGAACGGCCAACGGAGAACAGGGGCGGAATTATTTGTAAATTGATTTTAAACACAAAGACTATTTGTAAATAGATTATAAACACCAAATTTCTAAAAGCGGAATTAGTGATGGGATTTGTATTCATATTGTTTTATCCTCTTACATTAAAGGTGTATAGATAAAGTTTTTAGAAATTTAAGGACTAAGACTACTTGCAAATCCATTACCAATGTCCTAGTAATGAGAGAAAAAATAAAAATAAAAGAGAGGAAAGAAAACAACCTTTTTGTTGATGAAGTACGCAGAATAGCGACTAGTGCTCTGTGTGAACTGACAACGAGGCGTGGTGTCGGTGGGCGGCCAGGCTTCCTCGATGTACTCCAGTATCACCAGCGACTGGGATACGGGTTTTCCATTGTGGATGAGCACGGGGACCTGCTTGTATACCGGATTCGATTGCAGTAGGAGGTCGCTCCTAGCTTTCAGGTCTTCGTGCACCTCCTCAAATTTGACTCCCTTGTGCCTGAGTGCAAGGGCGCAGCTCATCGCAAAGGGGCTGGCCCTTATCAACAGCAGCTGCACTCCTACTGAACCCATCTTTACCTCCTCTCGCCATCTCTGACTCCTTAACATTTATATATACATAGAAACGAAGTCTTGCCGGATTGGCTGCTTCTAGGCGTTTCCCGGGCCTTGCTCATCTCTTCCCCTCCTATTTTTTAATATTGTTCCTCGCTCCGTGTGATTTTTAATAATTCAATAAATGTTTATGAACGATAAAATGTAAAATTTAATTTAATATATCAAACATATTTTATAGTGAAAACAAATTAAATATTTTTAAATTTGAAATCAACATTTTATTTTTATCACCAAAATGGAATTTCGAAAAATTAATTAAGATTATTTAAAACTAAATAAATTTATTAAATTTATTATTTAAAATAATGATTAATTTTTTTGAATTTGTTAAAATTTTTAAAATAAATTTTTTGGAAGTGTTTTTAGTGAGATTTTTTGGACTTTCGGGTGCACCAATCAAGCTGAAAAATTTGAAATCAAATTTTAATTTGTGTTATTTAAATTTGTTTTTTTTATTATATATATGGATTTAACACCTCAAAAACTTTTAAAGCACTTCAATTTTGTAAAAATTATCCATCAAACTTATAATTTCAATAAATTCCTGCAAGATTTTAGATTCAATAACTTCCTGCAAAATTTTAGAATAATTAAACAGGAAAAATCCAATAAAAAAACTTAAAAAAATCTCACTAAAAACAACACAACTAAAATTTTGTTGACTCATCTTCAAAATATTTATATCGCATTTAAGCCAATTCTTTTTTAAACTTTCATTTACCGTCCTATATTATTAGCATCAAAATAATAATATATTATTAACGTCACCTCGGACTCACCTTACGCAACACCTGACAGAGGAATGGATACCACCTTCCCTCGTAATTGTTTATCTGTGAATTCTTTATTGTTATTGTATTTTTTTATAGCTCAACACACTCATCGTTGATTATTATTGTTTATTTAGGAATGTCTTATTATTGTATTGTTGACGGTTCAATATAATGGGAAGTTTTTAGATTTTTTTGTTTGAGAATGTAGATTTTTGTGATTTAGAGTAATTTTTTAAGATTTTTTTGGAAAATCATAGAGTTAGGGGTTTTTGTTGGTTTTAAAAATTATAATGTGATTTTTAGAGGAGTTTTTTTGAAAAAATTCCAGATATATGCATGTGGTTTATAGTAACTCTTATTGAAGGTATTTTTAAAAAATTTAATATTTTTTCTATATAGTCTCAAATACATTGCTCACTTCACTATTCCGAAAACTAGTTTCCTTCCATTGCAGGTTATTATGATAGCATAACACCTCTTATCTCCATTTCGTTGGATTTTAAAAAAGAAACAATTCTAAACTACTTGACTTTTTCAAACGTCCTTGTTGATGGTTTGTGTTATTTATTCCACTGTTGTAACTAGTCCTTTTGTGACTCCACTCATGAAGAGTTTTTTAAGTGAGAATATTTATTAATTCCCTTACGAGTTTGTTTTCATCAGTTATGAAATATAAACTTACTTGTACCAACCATTTCTTACTATATTGAGCTTATTTATACATGAGTTATACTCTTGACATATAGGTTTTAATATTTATTGTCATTTCCGTTGATTTCTGCCATATCATTTAATGCTTAATTTGGTGCAAAGGATTTTGATAATTCTTGCTAATCATCCAAGATAATTCCAATTGTCTCATATTTATAAATATATTTTGCACTCATGAGCATTTTATATTCCCATTCAGATTTGATAAAATTTATCATTAAGTACGTCCAGAAGACTTCTCCAATACACAATATATTTTTCTTTGTGCATTACAAAATTCTTGGTCCCCTTTATTACCCTTTTTATGCTGCATTGGTTTTCCAAAGCATATAATGCAATTATTATTGTGAGTATCTGACCATGTTGCTATAGTCTTTTTTCATTTTGACTTTCTTTCGATACGCAGGTAAGATTACTCTCTTGTTAGATTTTTTTTTCTCATCAAGTATTACCTTTAATACTCTCTTAGTAAGGCTCTTGGTCAACATCTAATATATGTGCAAGGAGGTATTTTTTACTATTTAGTGAATTACATTCCAATTTTACCTAGTGTAGCAATTAAGTGTTACTTACCAATAGTATCTTTACCCCTTTTATACATTTATTCTTATTCAACAAACCATACTAGATATTTAATTTAATACATCTTATGAAAACTGATCTTATAAATTATGTATCAAGATATATTTTTCTTTTTAAAAATTAACAAAAGGGTCTTGTAACCAAAAATAGGTAATCATTAGATAGATAAACCTAAAATTTTCAGGGATATTTCACGTGCAACACCCCACCTTATCTTTTAAACATACTGATATGATGTTTTATGATTGTTTAACAATATAAGAATTGTTGCATTGTTGCATTTACACATATACATGTCTCCAACGTTATTTACACATATACTCCCCTACTATTACAAATAATAAGTGTTTCTCTATTCGCTATCCCACATCTATGAGATATGATTTACTAATTAACATGTAATAATCACATAAGAGAAGTTTTGTTGACCCGTTTCGAACCATCTAGTGTCGTTCATCATCATAAAAATATGGAGAATCATATCATGGAACCAAATTAAATAGAGGGAGAAATTTAGAGACCCTTAATATTTGTAACAATTACAATAAACTAGTTGTTTATTATAACCGTTAAAAATATTAAGGGTCTAAAAATTTCTCTCTCTATTTAATTTGGTGCAATGATCTGATTCTCCATCTTGTCCTAATGATGAACCACACTAGATTGTTCGAGACGCATCGAAATAAATTCTCTTATGTGATTATTGCTGAAAGTTTTTTCTCAATTGTCAAATATGGATCACCAAAGACTGAATTTGGTAATTAACATGTATTAATACTTAGGTCATACAAACATCTGTTTGACTTTCTAGTCACCCAACATATCAGTTCTTGTAGGTAAGGGTACCCCGACAATAATTCAATTAGTATTTTGATAGCTTAAATTGCATAACATAATATATTTCAGAATGTACTTATGATAAGATACTTCATTTCTCATTGCCTTGGCTTTATAACATAGAAATTTATTTGATTTCTCATTTATGGTTCATTGATAACTCTTAATTAGTGGTTTCTACCCTCGATTTTGTACTATTTCAAAACAACATAATTGATATGGACCTGATCCAAGTGGATATTGGTGGCCACCCACCTATTCCATTCGGACCCCCACCATTGGTTCTTTCAATTTTTCACTTTCAACACAACTTACTATTTTTGACATTTTTTTGGGTCTTGAACTTCCAGAGCTATTTTGAGGTCCTAAACGACATTTTAGGCGAAACCCAGGAGCAACATCAGTCCATGGAGCGATATTTCTCACATAATAACTTTGAGTCCTAGGATAGATATTTCTAACGAGGTATGGTGTGTGTCAAATGGAGATCATATGCCAAAGTTACGTCCTCGGGAAGTTGAAACACCAACTTACCCAAACAGGGCCCATAGTTTTGGCGCTTCATCTCCTAGGGTTAGGTTTTTGGATGTTTAGGGTTATCCATTGTTTCTTAATAATAAATAGGCCCTTGAGCCTCATTGTAACACAATTCAGAGGACTGTAGCTGCCACATCTCTTCTAAGAGATATGCTACCAACGCCCTAGCTAGTTTATTTCCATTATGTTTGTAAGAATATTTCTGTTATTTGTTATTAATGAAATGAAGTATTATTTCCACTGCATCTCTGTATTTATGTCTATTTCTATATTTTATTATGTTCCTGCATAAATATGGATTAGTGGTATGAGAGTGATATGCTCTTTCTCTGTTTTTATTTGCATGTCCCGAATGAGGTCAGGTTATAAGGAGTTAGGGCTTGATCTGGTTGAACCCTTGCAAGATCAGCCTCGCAAACCCCGACAACCTCCCATGGTGGAAGAAAAGAAAGACGAGGGAGCAGGAGATCCTATGAAAATATTTCTCGAGGAGGCCCTCAAGAAACAAAGGAACGTGATGATGGATAACTTTGCTCAGATCCTTCAACGACTACCCACTTACAGCGCATCTGCATCCAAAAAACACTCTAGAGGCGCCACTCCCTTGAAGGTACAGGTAAAATTTTACATTCCTATATTTGAAGGCCAGATAGATGCAAACATCGTAGATAGATGGTTGAATTTTGTAGAAGGGTATTATTCATTCCATGATTTCTCTGACAGAGAAAATATTATTTTTTCACTCCTCAAAGCCATCCCCCATGTCAAATACTAGTGGGAAACCTACTGTATAAAATGAGAATAACTATGTCTTCTGTTTTCTCCTACTAAATGAGAAATTAATAATAGCTTTAATTACTCCACCTAGATATCTGACAACACATCATTTAAGCTTCATGCATAATACATAACTCCTTCTACAATCTCTGATCATCACGTTTTAAATAGAAGCAATGTGACAAGCACATTAAAAGCATAATCACAAATATTATACACAGCAAGATGTAATGGGGAAAGAAGGCAGCCTAGAAAACCCCCAACTATCTGTATATTATAATGATAGAGAACATGTAACAATCATAGTACAATACTCCTCACAAGTACTCAGTACTATCTCCAATAGTTACACACAAACTAGCTCAGATCTGAACAAGTCACATGTTCAAATCTCCTCCACTGTTTGCCTGCCTCTACTGCGCAATCCAAGATGAGAATGAATGAGATCCAAGTTCGAATCCCCTTGGCTTGTACTGCGCAATCCTCATTGGCAATCTCAATCAATGTGTGTGCAAATCTCATGCACAGCTATAGTCACAACTGACAGTAGACTCACCCTTTCACCCACCTCTAACACTAGTCTCCACTGAACTGTCCATGCACTGCAATTAACTGATGTATTCTTTAGTTGAATAATGATTTAATATTTAGTGAATTAAATAATATTTAATTCACACCACTCATCACCGTTGTATTTGTCAGCTAGATTAAAATTACAACTAGTTCAACTAAGTTAAACCGAACACAACTCCTCTAACTCGTCTCATCAACTCCTTTGGTATCCCCACATGAGTTCTAACTCGAAGTCAACCATGCAATAGCTCAACTAACCCTTGTGACAAGCGTATTTCCTTCCTCACAAAAAGATGCTTGTCCAAGCATCAAACTGAAGTGCTCCAAGAGGATAAGATGATGTTTATAGTCTAAATATTATTAAGGGTTAATAATATTCGACTGTTCTATTTTTAGCCTGGCAGTCTAAAAATAGATTATGCCCAATGTCTAAAAATGTAGGTCCATCTATTTTTACCAACATGACCAATCATCCATAAATAGCATCCTGCAACTCATAGACCATGATCCATATGTCTAAAAATAGACATAGTCTAAAAATAGACTTTGCGCCAAAAATAGCCTGCGGGCCCACTTAGTGAAGGCGACTTCATTTCACTAAGCTCCATCATCTTGTTACATTTTCAACACTCCCTCTCAACAAGATATGGATTATCTGCAACCCCTATCCTGCCTCTGTGGTATTCGAATTTTCTCCTGGTGAGCGCCTTCGTCAAGATATCAGCATCCTGATCCTCCGTGGGAATGTATGAAAGTAACATGATTCTCCGCCGCACACAATCTCTGATATGATGGTACCTGATGTCGATGTGTTTGGATCTATCATGAAATACTGGATTAGCCGAGAGTTTAATGCAACTCTGGTTATCACAATAAATCACAGTAGGCTCCAAGTGTGACCCGAACAACCCGACCAGGATCTTCCTCATCCATATGGCCTCGCATGCGGCCAAGCTTGCTGCCATATACTCTACCATGACCGAGTGCCAGTAGATCTGCTCCTCACGACTGCTGCTCTTCGACCCGATACTAAAGATCCCTCCAGATGTGCTCTTTCTGTCCGTTGGGCTCCCCGCCCAATCTGCATCCGTGAAGCCACATAGCTTCACCTCATCCTCCTGTCTGTACCACAATCCATATCCCGATGTGCCTCTAAGATAACGCAATACATGCTTGCCTGACTTCCAGAAGAGCTTGGTTGGCTTAACCATAGCTTTTGAAAGTTGGTTAACATCATAGCATATATCGGGTCGTGTATCGACCAGATACATAAGCGACCCCACCAACTGTCGATAAACAGTGGCATCCACTACCTCCGCTGAAGTAGCATCCTTCTTCCTCCAACCTCCAGAAGAGGAGTATCAACAGGCTTGCAGCCATGCATGTTGAACTTCTCCAGTATCTCCCGGACATACTTACCCTGAGAAACAAATAGTCCATCACTGCGCTGCCAAATTTCCAATCCCAGGAAATAATGAAGGAGGCCCAAGTCCTTCATCTCAAACTCTCTAGCAAGATCCTCCTTGCATGAAAGTATCAACTACCATTACCCGTTAAAACCAAATCATCTACATACAAGACAAATGCAGATCGTTGTCCCCTCCAGCCCGTCAACTGCAAAGGTGTTAGACCGCTCACTGAGAACTGTCCTAAGAAATAATCTGACTATCCATGTACCAAGCACGAGGTGCTTGCTTCAACCCATACAAGGTTTCCTCTTTGAGTCTGGCAGACATGTGAATCACCGCCAAGATCTTGAAACCTTCGGGCTGCTCTATGTACACCTCCTCCTCAATGACTCCATTGAGGAACGCAGTCTTCACATCCATCTGATGAATGTGCCACCCCATCTGCGCTGAGAGAGCTAGGATTGTCCGTATGGAAGAATACCTTGCGACAGGTGCAAAGGTCTCCTCATAATCGATCCCCTCTATCTGTGAGAAGCCTCGGGCAACAAATCTTGCCTTGTACTTCTCCACACTCCCGTCAGCTGCCTGCTTCACTTTGTAGATCCATCTCGAACCCACCACTGATTTCCCTTCCGCCCTTGGGACAATCTCCCATGCACTGTTTCTAACAATCGAATCATACTCTTCCACCATGGCATCTACCCATGCGGGGTCCTCCACAGCTTCCTCGAAAGAGGATGGCTCTGTCACGACACATTTTCTCACAAGAGCCGACATATCCAAAGCTACCGGGGTCCCAAGGATCTGCCTCTGCCTGGCTTGAGCCGTAGTGGGTCCTACAACCTTCTCTGCATCTTGAGCCAGTCACTCAGCTTCTATAGTGCGCTTGCGCCTTCGATGCTGGCGCTGCCTGAGTGGTCTCTTCCACTCCATGAACCTCATCTTGTGGCTGATCCACATCCTGAGACTTATCCTTAGGAACTAATAGCTCCTCATCTGCATGCAAGTGTGGCTCCCTCTCAAGCGAACACTTCATGGCTTTCTCCTCCTGAAATTTGATATCCCGTCGCACAACAGTCTTGCGACTATCCGGAAAATACACACGATAGTTGTGGGGTGTATCAGTGTACCCCACAAATATCCCAACCTCTCGCGGGGCTTCGCTCCAGCTTCCTTCTCGCATCCTTCGCCACATGCATGTAGACAGGAGAACCAAAAATCCGCAAATGGGAAATATCAGGCCTCTTGCCAGAATAAGCCTCCTCTGGTGTACTCATGCCAAGAACCTTGTGAGGACAACGGTTCTGCACATACACTGCTGTATTGCATGCCTCAGCCCACAAGTGAAGGGGTAGGCCCTGATCATGCAACATCGCCGTGCAGCACCCACGATCGTTCTGTTCTTCCGCTCAGCCACCCCGTTCTGCTGTGGGTTATGGGGTGCGATGAGCTCTCTCCGAATCCTTCATGTCGAAAAAGTCCTTGAATTCGCCAGAGATGAATTCACCACCATTGTTTCTCCTAAGAGCCTTCACCTGCTTCCCCGATTCTTTCTCAACCAGTGCCTTGAACTCACAGAACTTTGAGTATGTCTCGCTCTTCTTCTGCATGAAGAAGATCCAGCACTTCTGAGAAAAATCATCAACAAATATCACATAGTACCTATGCTTTGCTGTCGAAGCTACCGAGAAAGGTCCACACAAGTCTATGTGAATTCTCTCAAGGATCATCGTGGTGCGACTATCCTTCTCATGAAAGGTGGCTTTCACAAATTTTCCCAAGGTACACCCTTGTAATCGATCTCATCGCAAGAGTATCCTTAAAGCCCAAGAGAAATTCACAAGATTCTGCTCCACAGAAGGTGGCCCAATCTTTGGTGCCACAGCTCGCCATCATCCCGGCTCACCACTCCTTCCGCCTTGCATGCCATTGCTACGCAGCCATCTACTTGGAGCTGATAAAGGTTCTTGACTCGAACCCCTATCTTTCGGGTTTTTCCAGTTGTCTTACTGCGCGGGAAAGCCTTTCCTTTGCTGAAGACAACATCGTACCCCTTGTCTTCTAACATCGCCACAGAGATCAGATTCTTCTTCAATCCTGGAACATGCATCACATCCTTCAAAACGAAGGGTTTACCGTACTCCTCTTGGGGTAGGAAATGGTACCGATACCTGGTCGCACTCGTATCTACCATCATCACCCATCTCGATGTGCACTCCAAGATCTTTCTCATCCGCATCTAAAAAAAAATCTCGATCTCCAGTTTATGCGTGAAAATACGCACCGGGAGGTTCAAGAAACGCATCGAT
The DNA here is from genome assembly GCA_034641835.2 of Pinus albicaulis. Taxonomy (NCBI): domain Eukaryota; kingdom Viridiplantae; phylum Streptophyta; class Pinopsida; order Pinales; family Pinaceae; genus Pinus; species Pinus albicaulis. Next base: position 1,011,845,154 of record CM076572.1, on the reverse strand, counting down.
CAATGGGGTCACACTTGAAACCAAGCATGCGATCAGCAAAAAATCCAGCTCAAAATGCGAGGCTAAGGCCTCTCCAGCTGCAGATCCAGCAGCCTGCTTATTTTTCTTCTTCTGTGGACAATTTGTGGCATAATGTCCGTGCTGGACAGTGAAAACACTTCACCTTGGACATGTCCTGCTTCTTGCCTTTCGCACCAGAATGAGAAGCTTTCTTGCTCTTCCTCTTCTTTGCTTTGGAATCCAAAGCGCAATTTTCTTCATCATATGCTTTTGATGAAGATATGTCCCTGGTACTCCGCCTTATCTCCTCTTGCACAAGATCCAACCAAAGTCGCTCCCATCCTGGAAATTTCTCCCGACCATTGACATAATCTTAATAGGCATGCCAACTCTTCGGAAGACCAAGGAGAGCCAAGCTCACCAATTCCTCATCATCTACAGTCACCCCCACACTTCCCAGCTCATCCCTGCATTGGATGAACTTCATGAGATACTTGGGCATACTGTCGCCTTTCTCCATCTTTATGTGTCTGAGTTTATCCTTGAGCGCCAAATTCCTCTGGTCGCTCTTGCTTTGGAATAAATCTGTCAATGCTTTCCACATCAAGTATGGAGAAGCTTTTCCATGCATGCTGGATACAATATGATCCTTCACGCCCTCCAACAGAATCCTTCGACATTTTTCCATCTTCTTTTGGCAAGCCTCAACTTGAGCAGCATCAGTAGGCTTTGGGACCTCAGATTCTATGAACTCCTTCAACCCGTTATCATCTAATACCGCCTCCATTCTATCCTTCCATGCAACATAATTCGAGCTGCCCTCAAGGGCATAATCCAGTCGCAATCCGTTGAAAGACATTTGACTTCAACACCAAGAAAACTTCTGCAAATTCGAATTCCAAATCCTGCTGCAAATTTGAATTCCACCAGCTCAAAACTCAACCGCTTCCGATCTGTGAGAACAAAGTATTTCTAGCACAAAGATCAACTGTAGGGGAATTTACTGGATATATCACCTTTCAGAGAAAGGATGGATCCAGAGGCTACCTGGCCCGCTTACAGACTCTGTCTACCGAAATAAATTGTAATCACTGTAATAGATCCGATGATCAACTTGGCTCCAATACCATGTAGAAATTTGAATAATAGTTGAATTATTCACCGAGATTATCCTGATTACACACTATTTAAGCTTCGTGCATAATACATAACCTCTTCTACAATTGATCATCAATATGCGGAAATAGAAGCAGTCGCATGCGCACATTAAAACATAATCAAGCACACATATAACATAGTATGTAATGGGGAAAGCATACAGCTGAAAACCCCCAACTATCTGTATATTATAATGATAGAGAACATGTAACAATACATAGCACAAAGCTCTCACAGCTCTCAACACTATCTCACATGCTACACACAAACTAGCACGGAAGATGAACAAGTCACAGGTTCAAATCTCCTCCACAAGTCTGCCTGCCTCTACTGCGCAATCCAAGATGAATAATGATGAGATCCAAGTTCGAATCCATCTAGCTTGTACTGCGCAATCCTCATTGGAAATCTCAATCAATGTGTGTGCAAATCTCATGCACAAGTATAGTCACAACTGATAGCCACACTCACCCTTTCACCCACCTCTAACACCGGTCTCCACTGAACTGTCCATGCATTGCAGTTAACTGATGTATTCTTTAGTTGATTTATGAGTTAATAATTAGTGAATTAATTAATAATTAATTCACACCACTCATCACTAGTGTATTTATCAGTTAGACTAAATACAACTAGTTCAACTAAGTTAAACCGAACACAACTCCACCAACCGTCTCATCAACTCCACCAAATCCTCGCCGTCTAACAACCTTTCCGCTCATCAACCTTGTCACTCTTGGAAGACGCAAGGAATATGACATCTCTTGCTATTACAAATTTTTATTTTGTTTCATTAGAGACGATATCCTTGAGAGGTATTGGAGTACCCCAAGAAGATACATTTTCTATTTCTAGCACCAAGTTTGTTCCTTTGACCCTTGGGTATCATGGCATGTTTTGTGGACCCAAACCAAAGACCCCGAAATGTTTTAATCAAGGAATGTGGCCATGCCACATTTCCAAAGGAGTTTTGTTTCTAATTGAACTTGAAGGACACCTATTCTTTATGTAAACAACACATAGAACTGCATCAGCCCAAAACATCAATTTTACATTCTTGAAAAATAACATGGAGCGAACCATATTTAAAATAGTTCTGTTCATTCTTTCAGCTACACCATTCTGTTGGGGATTATATGGCACAGTTGTTTGATGTTTGATTCCATGTCGACGAAGATAATTTTCAAATTCGTTTGAAGTGTATTCTTTTCCATTATCAGTACGTAGAGAGCCAATATGTGTTTGTGCATCATTTTCAATCCATGCATGAAAATTCTTGAAAGTTTGAAAAGCATCAGACTTATTCTTGAGTAAGTAAATCCAACACATTCTCGTGTAGTCATCAATAAATGTCATCATGTATTTGTTTCCATTTGCAGAAGCAATAGGCATAGGGCCACATAAATCTGAATGAACAAGCTCAAGTTTTCTATGTGCTCTAGAGTGTGAATCATGAAATGGCTATTTGCTATGCTTTCCTAGAATACAAGCATCACATTCCTTAGGTTTTCTAGGAATTGTAGGCAGTCCATTAACACCATTTTTCTTCAACAAACGAAGGCTTTCATAGTTTAAGTGTCCAAATCTAGCATGCCATAAAAGACTTGATGGGAATGTACCCTCATCATGATGTGAACTGAATGCAAAGTTTTGAGCATGAGCAGATGAACCTTTCAGCTTCAAGAGTCTCCCTTCTTCTATTCCCTCCATGACAAGTGAGTGATCTGATGCTTTTCTGACCTCTACCTTGCCATCAAACAAGTGAATGGAGTGTCCTTGCTGGCGGATTTGGACCAAGGACAACAAGTTTCTCCTCAACTCAGGGAGGTATAGAACCTCATGTAGGATATGATCTGGAAGACTAGGCAACTTAAGCCTAACTGTGCCAAGCCCTGATGGCTTGAGTTTGGATTTATCTGCGAAATATACTGCTCCATCAACTTTGTCAGTGAATTCTTCAAAAAAATATTTTCTAAATGTCATGTGACATGTTGCTCCTGAATCTAGCAACTAATCATCTCTCCATGAAGTAAATGAAACATCAAATAAGTCTTCAGTTACTCCATTGTTACAATGTGCTAGAACATAGTGAGCGGATTCAGGTGCTTTACCGTTGTCTTTGTCATTAGTTTTACCTTTGTATTGATTTCTTTGCTACTCAATTTTCTCCCAAGGTGTTCTGCATTTGGATGCATCATGTCCATCTCTATTGCAACGTGTGCAATGAAGATTGGATTTGTCAGATTGTCTGCCCCCCCTTTCTGTGAAGTTTATTCTTCCTCTTCCTCTTCTGCCACCTCTTCCTCTGGATGAATCTGGAGCATGAATCTTTTCTCTATGTGCCAAGTATGCAGCCTCTTCGGAAGACGAAGGGACTGTCATCTTCCCAAAAGCTTTCTCTCTTTCTACAAACTTTTTCTCAAGTGTATCAAAGGTGATATGCTCAAGGTTCCCACTTGCTTGCAAAGACTCAAGATAATGTGAGTAAGCTGGATATAATGCCTTAACATATGTTATGAGAGGTATGTCCATTTTTACACCAGTGCTATCAATATCATGCATGATAGATCTAACTTCTGAAGCTAAAGCAAGGAGATCATCATTCTTCATTTCAAGACTGAACATCTTAATCATCAATTGAACAATTTCTAATTCTGAATGTGAGTCATAGAGTTCTTTTAGCTTGCTCAAGGCATCATAGGCATTTGAGAAAGATGAAATGTGGCGGCTCACCTCTTCATTTACGGAAGCTGCAATCAAGACATAGCCCTTGCAGTTCTTGTTTTCCCAAATGGCGAGCTCTTTGTCTGAAGTGGGCTTTGCTGGTGGATTTCCTTCTTGTCCTTCACAGATTCCTCTCCACAACTCATTAAAAATGAGTGTGTGTTTAATCTTCCGAGACCATTCAAGATAGTTCTCTTTGCCAGAGAGAACCACCCCAACAATAGAGATTAGAGAATGCATTAGTTTGCTGGAAAAAATTCTTTTGAAGAGGAAAAAATTCTGCTAGAAAACATTCAATTATGGAAATTTGCTCAATTAAAGGGGACAAAAACTCTTTTGCTGGAAAATATACTGAATTTAAAAGGACAAAAAACTCTTTGTTGCAAATAATGAATTCTGCACAATATATATATATATATATATATATATATATATATATATATATTTTGTTTGGGAAAAAAAAATTTATATGCGAATCTATATTGAAAGTGTGGAAGAAAGGTGGTTTTATGAATGTGAATGGTGCGGTAAAATTATGAATGAGTAGGAGCGGTATTGAATATGGGAGGGGGTGGTAATATGATAGGAGTGGTATATATGGACATAGTATTATAATATGGTGGTGGCGTTGTATAAAAATGGACAGCGTATTAATATGGTGGTGGCGTTGTATATAAAAGAATTGTATTACAGCGGAGGTATGACAAGGGCGGAAATATATCACAAGTTATGCAGCATGTTGTATATACAACGACAGTTCTGAATTGTGGGGCGGTGTGTATTGGACAACGCGGAGAGGGAGCGATATATCACAAATGCAGCGTATTTTATATACAACGACAGAGGGCGATATATATATATGACAACGGAGAACGGAGTAGGGTGGGCAGAAATATGGTGGAGGCAACGTAGAATTGCAGTGACAATGGTATTAAAACAGCGTATTATGTATATACAATGATAGCCAAATAGTGTATTACATATGTGACAGCATATTACATATATATGTTGACAGAGAGCGACAGAGCGGTATTATATATAACCAAACAGTGAATGCAGGAGTCGAGGGAAGTCGATAATAATACCACAGTGGAATATACCACCGAAAAATGGAATAGACAGCGTATAATGAACGATATTATCAGCGGTGATGAGTTTGAAGTGGATCAGCGTATTATGAAAGGGCCGAGGGCTTAAGTCTTGTGTTGCAGAGAGAAGGGGCGATACATACATCCGTGGGACGTAGTGTAGAGGGTGAAGGCATTGGGGAAGGCGATGGGGAGGAGGGGAGATGGAGTTTAGGGAGAGCAGGTAATGGGAAGAGAGCGTTGGAGAGAGGGAGGCCGAGAGGCCGTTACAAAAAAATCTGAAATGGCAGAGTGCAGGACTGCAGAATTGCAGACTGGCAGGGGTTGCAATTTGCAGAATTTCAGGGTCTGCAGAATTGCAGAATCTCCAGAAGCTAAAAATAGAACTGGGCAAAGATAAAAAAAATAAAAAAAAAATTACAGTACAGCAATTTAATAGGAGCAGCAAAAACTATTATTAAAAACCGACTGAGCAAAGGAGTGAGGGAGTTACACCACAGGCAAAAATGCCAATAGTGGGACTGGCTCTGATACCATGTCAAACTAGGAGGTAACTCCTCAAATCAGAATATGTATTAGCTGAAGAATGTACATGCATTTATACATGGAGGTGAGGCTATTGGGATTCATCTCCCAATGACTCTTGGCCTTCCTTATTTCCTATTATTATTTATTATACAAAATTACATATCCACACCCAGCCCATAGGATTAGGTGTCAACACTCCTCACTCACAGAAGTTCCTCTACATTGTCAGGACAAGAACTCCATTGATCTGACCCCTGATGCACTACCGCGTGATGTTGACATACCTCATGCAACTACATAGACAGAATCCACACATATACTGTCTCAGGTTGATAAAGAAACCAAATTCACTATATGCATCCAGCATGTCCACCCACAGGTCCATGACATCTTCGACCAATGTAATACCCAGTTCAACAGAATTTGTGTAATCTCATGGAGGATCTCAACGCAAGGGGGACCATTTCTTCCTAAGGGAGGGAGGAATGATCCAGGTGGATATTGGTGGCCACCCACCTATTCCATTTGGACCCCCACCATCGGTTATTTAAGTTTTTCACTTTCAGTATAGCTTACTATTTTTAACATTTTTCAGGTCTTGAACTTCTGGAGCTGTTTTGAGGCCCTAAAAGTTGTTTTTTTGGAAAATCAGGATCAAAATGGATCTATGGACTAATATTTCTCACAACAAAGCTAGAGTCCTCAGATAGAAATTTCTAACGAGGTATGTTGCACGTCAAACGGAGATCGTTTGCCAAAGTTATGTCCCCGGGAATTTGAAACACTAACTTACCCAAACGGGGCCCATAATTTTGGCGCTTCATCTCCTAGGGTTAGTTTTTTGGATCTTTAGGGTTCTCCATTGTTTCTCAATAATAAACAGGCCCTCGAGCCTCATTTTAACATAGTTTAGAGGCTTGTAGCCGCCACATCTCTTCTTAGATATAAGCTACCAACATCCTAGGTAGTTTATTTCCATTATGTCTGTAAGCATATTTATGTTATTTTATATTAAGGAAATGAAGTATTATTTCTGCTACATCTTTGTGTTTATGTCTATTTCTATATTTTATTGTGTTCCTGCATAAATCTAGATCAGGACCAAAGTTCTTCACCTAGCCACCCATATCTCAAGATTTTATTTAAGTGTGCGCTATTTGGTATTGTAGACTTAGTTTCCATATTTCAAATTCTGATTTTCTATAGATAATAACACAATTTGCTACTATTTTCCTTTAAACAAGTGACAATGTTGAACCCTTCAATTTTTATACCACATGTAACATCTGCAAATAAAATTATACATTTTTTTTCTTATAGTTAGTTGCTTTAATTGTCTAGCACTATGTATATTATGAAGGAAATTTTACCTTAATTGGTCACTAAAAAGGTAAGTGTATATTATCCTCGTGGCGATTATGTTTTTTTCTCTTCCATCTAGTTGTTCAGTTATTAGAATATACCAAATTTTGCACCATCAAGTGCACATTTATATATTAAAATCATTAGCATTAATTTCATATGAGAATTGTAATCTTCTACGTTGATTTCAACCTTTTCGGTAGTTTATAATATTAATGTGAATGTTAGTTATTTATTCAAGTCATGGTTATGATATAATGATATATGGTATGGTTGAATCCACCTTTTCTTATTTCATTACCATCGAAATATTTTTGAGCATAGGAATTTCTCAAAACTCAAAGAACATCCATCTATAGAGTTGACGTGTCGATGATTTGTCACACACCAAAATCAAGGTTGCAATTGATGGCGGGGAGTGTTTGAGTTAGTTTTTGTAACTAACCCTACCCATCGCGCTCCTTCAGAGCCCATTCTCCCCCTCTCGCAACTCTGACATAGCTCTACAACTCATCTGTACAAATATGGGTTGTTATCTCAACATTTTTCATTATATTGGGTTTTGTGGTAGGTAGACCTTTCTATTCTAACATGATGATTCCCACCAAGTAACCTTTTCGTGATTAGTTTTTTTTTTCTCATATTAATTGTGTATGTAGATATTAGTCACTTGCTTCGCGAGAATTGTATTAACAACTTTTTTTTTTAGAACGGTTCACAAAATTCTTGCCGATATTACTCTAGGGTTTTTCGAGATGCAATGTTGACTCCTTCTTTTGGGGTTTCTAATATTTTCCAACAAAGGTAAGTTAACGACTCGACTTTTCTATTATAATTTGACCTATTGAGAACAATAATTTTGAGTTATTTATTTTCTCAAAGCTATTGCTTACTCCGTGGTGTTTTTTTCAGAGTTGGCTTCCGACCATGTTGTTGGGGTTTTGTTTATATATTTTCCATTGATAATATATGACCTCCATTAACATGGTTGCTTCCTTATGAGGAGTTTTGGTGAAATTCCTACATACCCACATTCAAGTTATGAATTATTTTCTTAGTTTTTTTTTTTTTTTCTTCCTTTAATTTTTATATGTATCAGTTATTATTAATAAATATTTCTCTTCGCAATTGGTACAAGTATTTTATTGCATAGGAGAAATTTTTACTAAGTTTGTTGTTCACGATGAGCCTTGGGTTTCACTGATTCCTTCCTTGTTTCCTTGCTACAGGTGGCTTATAGCCACAAATATGAAGGTATAAAGATCTAGTATTCCAAACTTTTGATCTGACTTTTTTATCCTTCAATCCAAGGTTCATCTTAGTCACAGGTTCCCCAACAAATTAAACTTGTTCTCCTTCGCAGTCCTTAAGTCATGCTTTAAGATCTAAGATCATATGTCTTTATCACCTATCTGAGCCTTAGTTGACTACAAATATTGAAGTTTTATTCTCAAGCCTGAAGCTTTTCCGAGATGTTGTGAAGTTCAAGGTTCGAGCCTTCTTCCAAAGTTTGTGATCAATCTAAAGGAATGCAAGCCTTAATGTGGTTGTCTGTGGTGATTTTCAAGGTCATGTGTCTTATCTGAGAGACTGTGTGTCTGAAATAGTCCCGAAAACAAGAGTTTGCGCTTCCATAGTGTAAGGCACTATCTATAGTCACCTGTCTGAAGTTTTGTGGTTAAGTGGTTGAGGTTTTGTTCCCAAGTCCGAGATATGTGATAAAGAGATAGAAGTTTTGTGTCCAATTTCGAGCTCTGTGGTCAAGTGATAGAATTTTTATGCCCAAGTTAGAGCTCCATGGTCAATCCAGTCTTGTTTACTCAACTATTCAAAATTTTAAGTGATTCGAGCCTTTAATTGTTTCCTGTAGCTAAGATTGAGGTTCTAGATACCTGTAGAATATTTTGAACCTCCATTTTAGTTGCTTTAGGTGTCAAATTATCCTGATTTATAACCCAATAAAAAGAAAATCCTTCTCAGCCTCTAAGTCTCCTCTCCGCAAGGATGTAAAGTTCATGAGTTGTTAACTGTTCACTTCTTTATGTAATCCTTGACTAAATTGATGATATGAATGAACATACAACTCCTTATATTTATACGAATTTTGGGTTGAAAATGAAAGGATGTGTCTTATGGAAGGAGGTCGACTCGAGAGACAAAGTATAAGTCGGCTAGACTACAAAAATAGGATATATGACCTTAAAAAATTGATTTCTCTTAGACTATTTTGAGTTAGGGCTGAGTGAGGGATTGTTGGAAAGAGGAAAGAGTCATCTTCAATATGGTGAAGGAGACAATGCGATAGGATGCCTCCAAGATGAAAAAAATAATTTTGTTTATGACTGTTCTGAATTTTCTCTATGTATAAGGTTATTGGGATATAATGAATTCAATAGGGTTTTAAGTGAGGTCTCTAATCATCATATAAGAGTGTCATATATAGTCTCCATTGTCATGTCTTAAACCATGTCATCATATGGTCTCAAAGTGTGTAACCTTCAAGAGTGCTTGTATTTTCATCAATGAAAATTATTGACCAACAATATGTATATTGAAATTGTTTTGAAATCAAATTATTGACCATCCTGAATAAAGAAAACAGAAACAACAGAAAATCATAGAAAATATGCCAATGAACTAACAACTCTACGCAGCGACTGGGTAGCACAAAGTGATCTTTCCTTTATGGCTGACACATATTCGATGAAAGTTGGGATAATATGGCATCCAGGTGTAAAGCAAGTTGACCTCTCAAATATCTGACAGCTAGCAGCTCCAAAACATGAGTGAGACTCAGTAGCAAAGGGTTACGCAACACCTGCACAGCGCATGCGCAACACACCTTTTTTTGGGTATATATCCCAAACTGTAACATATTTTTCAAAACTAAAGGAGGTTATTTTATATGATAGTGTTGAGAAGAAATACCTTTTTCTGTTTCTCCAAATCCTTCCCCATATCCTCACAAAATGCTCTGCAAAACCATGGCTCAAAACAATAAAATTATAAACTATGAAAAATGAGCTTTAAATATGCATTCATAACACCTAATCTATTACACCTGTGTAGAAACTGGAAGATATTTTTGTACTTTTGCTCGTCTAAAAGAACAACCTCTCTCAGTTTTCCATAATTGGCCTTTATCAATTTGAACATTCAACTTGTGTGCACAAATATGAAATTGAACCAGATGTAGAGCATCATCTTCTCCCTTTCCATCTCTGAATATTGGGAGGTAAGTTGACCAATCAATAGGAGGCATGGGATTCAGAAAACCAGGAATACAAGATTTGTCCATAGGTGCATACCTGGCATTTTTTCTTGAACCCAAATTGAACACATTCAACCAAAATTAATGAACTTTGACTAGTTGAGTCACCTTGAAATTTCAATATTTTGGATCCTTTGAACTCAAGGTCACCATGTGAATAATTTAGCATTCATATGTCCAACTTTTGTTCACCATCAACAATTAGATTTTATATTTTTCATTCATACCCAGGGAAAATGTGGCCATTCGATCCTTGACAACGACGCCAATATGATAGCACTCCCTAATATCTACTAGGTTAGAAATAGACTAGAGAAGGTAACCACTAACAACTTTTTGTCTGGGTACTAGTCTTTCTTGACTGGAGGGGGCTCTATCACTTAAATAAACTAGATGTTTAACAATTATAAAGCCACAGAGACCAGGTCTTATGTAACTATTTCACAATGCATTATGTTGGGGGTAGGTAAATATTTATCTAAAGAGAATTTTTACAGTTCAAAAACCCTGCACACATCATGGCTTATTCTTAAACAAACACTCATTATCACAAAGGCTTAATCAATATAACATATCAAACATTCAGAAATTGTAGCATAGGGGAACATGATCGAGTAAATACTCATTTAAAATGAAATAGCATGAGAAATTTAGATACTTCACTCATAGGAAATAAGCATTTTAGAATAAATTAAACAAATATATAAGCACCATCATTGCAACTAAACCAAGTTGTAACAACTAATTTGGAGCAATGTTAAATTGAATTCCAAATAGCCTCAACTTGTACTTATGACAGGAAAATAGAAGAACCTTTAGTGGAAGAGAGACAACATCAAATTTTACAGGAGAAGAACAAATAATTTACATGAGAAAAACAAATCTAAGATCCCTTACCATGAGTATATTCACCAGAAGACTAGCGGATCAATGATACAAAATCTTCATGCATAAAAAATTAGGCCACAACACAATCACACAGTTACACTCTTGCAAAGTCTATTGCCAAACCAACCAGCCAACCCTTTATTCATTTACTTCTTTGCATTATGTAGGAAAAATATCATAGTGTAATAGGCAGTTGCATACAATACACGTTCGATCCATGGAGAGGATCAATGCTAAATAGAAAAGTAGAAACATCATAACTGAAAATATAAACATTATAGATGTTTACATATTTTTCAAAAATAAAAAAATAAATCATAAATTACTTAACTTCGCCCTAAAGAAATAACATATTTGAAACCATGTTTATCTTCGAATCTCATCCATTCCGAGTAAAGAAAATAGAAACAACAAAAAATCATAGAAATTTTTTTAGTGAACTAACATCTATGCGCAATGACTAGGTAGAAAACAATATTCTTTCCTTTATGGTTGACACTTGTTCGATGAAATATGGGCTAAAATGGCATCCAGGTGTAAAGAAGCTAACCTCTCAAATCTCTAATTGCTGGCAACTCCAAAACATGAGTGAGACTAAATAGGCAAGGGTTGTGCAACACCTACGTATCACACTTTATTTTGGGTATATCTCCCAAACCATAACATATTTTTCAAAACTGAAGGATTTTATTTTATATGATAGTGTTGGGAAGAAATATCTCTCTCTGTTTCTATAAATTATTCCCCATCTTCTCATAAAATGCTTTGCAAAACCATGGCTCAAAATAAGAAATTTACAAACTACGAAAAATGAGCTTTAAATATGCATTCATAACGCCTAATCTGTTACACCTGTGTGAAAACTGGAAGACGTTTTTGTACTTTGGACCGTCTCAAAGGACAACCTCTCTCAGTTTTCCATAATTGGCCTTTATGTGGTCGGAATTATCATTTTAAAAGGGTGTAAAAATTAGAGTATGCACAACGCTTTGCATCGAGCAAATCTAAGTAGCATTTTGATGCTTTGACTTGTAGTTTTGGAGTGCTCCACCTAACTTGTCATGTGAATCACATCATAGGTAATGATTAAGTATAAGGGGTATGATATCCCTTTGGTATGGGAATTTTATATATGAGAATGGGGTTTTATGAATGAGGGTTATATGATATGAGTATGGGAAATGGTAATGTTAATATAGGGAATGGTTTAGAATGAAAGGGCGGAATAAAATGATAGTAATATGATGATATGTTAATTTTATATGGGAAGGGTGTAGGATGTAAATTTAAATGAAGGGGGATGAATGGAAGGTAAATGGGTAAATGGGGAAATAGGAGGTGAAATGGATAAGCATATGGTAAATAAGAATGAGGGATAAAATTGTAGGATGTTTCAAATGACCATACCTTGTAACCATCAGAACTCTGACTGCAAACGAGCTCAATTTAGACAATTCTAATAGACAAATGATTGAACCCCCTTTGACTTGAGATGAAAAAAAACATGTGCGACCATGGCTCCCATTAAGTTGAAACTCTTTCATAATTTGAATGAACCTTTCATGTAAGAAACTCAAAGATGCCAAACAATGATCTAGAGGCTAAGACAGAAAAAATAGTAATAGGCTCAACTACTCAAAAATGAGAATTAAAGCATAAGGAAAATAATTTCACAATAAAACTTATGACCCGAACACACATGAACAAAATATGAGCGGTAAACCAGGGAGTTTAGCTTGAAACCAATTTCTTTCATGGAAATTCTAGGTATGGATCAAATCCCACATGTCATTGATTTAAAGAGAGGAAACCACAACCATGACCCAATATGATCCCAAAATATTCACAACATTTCCATCATTAATAAAGTGGAAGCATAACCATTGATTGTATAAAATGTTGAAAAGAGGAGAGTACTTAATAATAGGGTACCAATGTTCTTTAACTCAGGATGCCATCTGAGAGCCATCCATTCACAGATAAAACCACTTACCCACCAAATCCCATTGTTGTAATCCTAACACCTAGTCCAAAAAAACATCAGAATAAAAAATGAATTTCTGATAATCTAGATCAACCTTAATTAACTTCCTTATTTTTCCACGAATGATGGAAATTTTTTTTCCATGGATTATGACATTTGGTTTAATAACTAGTGGGGATACCGAAACATTCGAATCCACGTGTATATTTGCATGTACAGGAGATGTCCCAAAGGGATAGACTCCCAACTTGGGGCAGTGAGGACTCTTCGCCTCAACAGTCGCATGTAACAGCACATCTAGTAATGGCACATCACCACCCAAGTTTCATTCAGTATCAAGTGAAATCCTATCAATAGATGTAAAATAAAAATGTACAACAGACACCACTGACACTCTGCAATCCCGCCTATATGTGCACCAAAGTAGAGATCATTAATAAAAAATACCTTATGCACTAGTGTTTGAAAAAACCTCGATAAAATATGTAGACAAGGTAAACTAATGTCACTTATCAATTATTGACACCACTCGATGTAGGTTGTCATCATCTCAATCCACTAGGAAACCCCTTCAAATAAAATAGACTCGCGAATCACCATCGACCAATTTCCTTCATAAAATATAATCAAGCACACAATCGACAAAGATCTTCAATGAAGGCACAAACCATTAATGGATTGTCCCTCATATGATCAATGACCAACTTGGAAAATATATATCCCCCCAGAACAATTAATGACCCTAAGAGGCTCCTTCGTGATTGAATTCAAAATTGAAATATGTTACCAACTCCACCAATCAAAATTAATGCACTTACGTAGCAGTAAAGATCCTCAGAAATCCTCCTATCGACCAATCCCAACCAAGAGAGGAGCAGGAAGATCCATAAAGAGAAAAGGTTCAAAAGAAATACCATGTAAAACAACCAATGAGTGTGTCTCTGATAGACCATAGAGAAGAACAACATGTAGCAGCTAAGATCATCGAAAATCCCTTGATTGACCATTCCTAAACCAGGGAAGGAGTAGGAAGATCCAGAAGAGCAAAGGTTCAGAATAAAGACAATGTAAACAACCAGCTAGTGCGTCTCAGATAGACCACAAAGTATACCAACAACTAGAGTGGAAAATAAATTGTTATTAGTGTACCTTGAAACAAAAGAACCAGTAGAGACCCCTCATATCATTCATAATCAGGATAAAAAATGAATCTAGCTCAGATAATTATGTTTAGACGCATTGCACCAAACAACACCAGTAGTTGCACCAGTAAATGCTACATTTAATCCATCTACCTCAGCGCTTACAACCAAAATTAATTTCCTTGTGAATTTTGTGACTAATGCTTCCACAATCCTATCTTTTATCCTCAGCATGTGTTTCTCGCAAAAGTTTTCATAGAGATTTTGAAGTAGGCATATTGTCTACCAACGGATATTCCGTAATTTTTCTCCACCATCCTTTAAGTGAATCTAATCCATTTTTTCGATGAACACTATAAGTTTCAACACACCAATGTAATGATAGCAGCAACCAATAGATAGAAGTAGTTTTCAAAATAAATGAAACAGACAAAAAAAACAAATTAAAACACTATCGATGAAGACCCCGAAAAGTACTCCAACTATGTTACTTCCTATCCATGTTCAACGAAAGTGCCTTCGTCACTCCTCTCACCAAGCACCTCTGTTGTCGACCTCCATTGCCCCAAATCCCATCAGTTGGTTTCGGCCTCCATTTCTCCGCTTCCTGAAGAACCCATCAACAACATAAAGACGAAGCCCTAATCCTTTACTTTTTCCTTTCTTACTAGTGCCTCATATCAAAAATTTTAAGACAAAATATTTCTTTTGTCTTAAAATCCCCCTCCGTGTAGTAGTGTCAAATGCAACGACATACAAGTTGTCTCTAATCGTATAAATAGAGATTGAAGGGACATAAGAGGGATTGATGTTTGAGAAATCTTGCCAGGAAAAGTTGTCACGTTCTTTAGATTCAGCTACCCCACCAGAATGAAGAGCCCAACAAATTGTTGTTTTTGTATAAGATAACATGAATGATAAGTGAAATAACAACCTCGATATAAGTGCGAGATAGTAGTAGCCTGCACTTAGGGTGCACTATCAAAGTCAATTTTGCAAGTCATGTTAGATAATATTGTGTTCAATTGATATGGTTTTGTCTTAATTGTTAATTGTCTTAAATGAATTTTGTCTTAATTACCATTGTCTTAAGTGGCCATTGTCTTAATATAAAGTTTCCTCTTTAAATATTTTTGTCTCAAGTTGTTTTTGTCTTAAATATAATTTTTTGTCTTTTTTATCTTAAATATAAAGTTGTCTTAAAATATTTGTCTCAAACTGTTTTTGTCTTAAATATAAAGTTTTGTTTTAAAACATTTTTTGTCTCAAACTCTTTTTGTCTTAAATTTTATATTTAAGACAATTCAATTGATATTAAATTTTAATTTAAAATGACTAAAATAAAAAGTGATTTTTTAAGACAAAAGATTTCTATTCTCTTAAAAAAATTTCTTAAAAGTGTCCTTCATATAGTATTGTTTACAAACCAATATAGTAACTAAGTGAGATTATAAACATATAAATGTAATGTTTATCTAATTAATTTTTTTTAGGATGTTACCAAATGCATGAAAAGAAACATATTTTTCAATAAAAAATACAAGTAAAAATATTACAACTTTCTTATTTCCTTCTAAAATTTATAATTTACAATTTTGAACATTTTCCATTTTAGACATAAAATTGTAAACTTCATTTTAAAGTCCTATTTTCATATTCCACATGGCAATTGGCAATTATTATTATGATCTTCATTTTCACTTTTTAAATCAAAATGTCTAATATAATTTAAAATTGTTAACTTTCATATTCTTTACCATAATTCATTTTTTAATTTTCATTTAAAATTTATAACTTATAATTTTAAAACATTTCCCATTTTAGATATCAAATCAAATTTTATAGCTTTAACTTTTTTAAGTCCTAGTTTCTTATGGCAATTGTTATTATGCCTTTTACTTTCACTTTTTAAGCCAAAAGTTCTAATCAATTTTAAAATTATTCATTTTCAAAGTCCTAACTATTTAATCAAATTAGTTTTTCTTTTCTTATAAATAACTTATTTATCATTTTCTATTAAATTCATTTGTATAATATTAAATTTTGAAAAACATAACTTTAAATGTCTTATTAAATACTTTATTTTCCTAAATTAAAAAAATATTATTCTCTCGACCTTAATTCTTATTAAATAATTTATTTTCTGAATTAAAAAAAATATTAATTCAATACTGAATAATTAATATTTAATATTCTAACTGTTATTTTAAATTTCTAAATTATTTTTATAACCAAACTTATGAAAACGAGATGTAAAAAAAAATCAATATTTTTACTCGCGCAACTTGCAACTTAAGGAAAATAACAAGGTATCCAACCCCGTCCTAACTTATTTAATCAGGCCATAACGATTCAATGTTTGGGGAACAATTGACCCCTATCTGACCCCTATCCAACCCAGGTTTGGCCGCTATTCTTCTCATGCCAAAGATGCTTGCTTACGGATCGAGGTAATAAAAAGTAGATTGTTGCGTTTAAATAGAATAATAACAATAATAAAATATTTCCTTAAATAAATAATTTCCCGGATGCATGTGAGTTGGGCATAATTAAAAATACAGATATCGAATATTTTAAGAGACAACCTTTCTTATTTTAAATTAAGGGAATCAAGATACAGCGCAGCGACATCTGAGAAGGTTGACCTGTCTCAAATGAAAAAAATGATGGTTTAGATAAAGCTTAGCGATATCTGAGAAAGTTGACCAGTATGAAAAAAAAAAATGATTGTTAAGATAAAGCTTAAAATTATATGGTTAAGATAAAGCGTTGACCTGATTCAAATAAAAAAAAATGATGGTTAAGATAAAGCTTAATTTATATGGTTAAGATAAAGCTTTTTTAATTTTAATGTGAAATATTTTCTTATTTTTTTTTCTATTCAATTAAGAAATTATTCCTTAAACACATCTGGATATTCTATTTCTTTTGTTTTATATTTTCTAATTTTTGAAGTGTACTTAAATTTTGAGTAGAGTTTATTTATTTAATTCTAGAAAATTGAGTCATTTTGAGTAAAGTTTATTTAGTTAATTTTAGAAAATTGAAAATCAAAATAATTATTTTGAAAGAATTAAACTATTTCAAAAAAATCTAAATTTAATCAAACTTTATGTTTATGTTCAATACTAATAATAACATCTTACTAATAGTAAATAAATCATTGTTCTTCTATCCTATAGAAAAACTAATCCCTATTTAAAATTATACTAACAATCTTTTTAAAATAAATTAAAATAATAAATACGGTAAAATGAGAAGAAAAAAGGGAAGAGAAAAAGGAAAAGAGATAATAAATATTAAACACGTTACGGTGACTGCCTCACACCACATTATTATTACGACAACATGAAACTACCAAGTACAGGAAATTACGGTTTAGAATACTCCACCAATATTACCACTACTTTAAAACTGCAAACTGCAGGAAATTAAAGCTTAGTGTCGCTGAAATAGCCAGAACCGTGAATTACAATTTAGCAGAAATAGCCAGAACAGGGAATTACAGTTTAGCGGAAATAGCCACATAACAGAAGGTATCTCTGCTTAAATTCCACCCGGATAATGCTCTTTAAGATATTCGCGGAAATTGAGAGTGTATTCGAGTAGCCAATCTACAGTGGGGACGGAGGCCGCCACATCGAGATCCTCTCGCATGGCGTTCAGCCATTCGTGCATACGGCCGCACTGCTCCGGACCAGGGAATTTCAAGTCCCCTAGGGCTTCAAACGAGGTCAGCCATGGAACCAGGGGCACAAGAGCCAAATCCGCCAGGCTCATCTTCTGGCCCAAGAAATAAGGCCCCACCGACCCGATAGCCCTCATCCCCTCCTCCATTGTTATAAATTGTTCCACGATTTCTTTCCGCGCGGTCGCATGCTCTTCCCCGAACCGCTTCATGAGCTTGAGCCCTGTCTCTATGAACTGCCGCGGTACAAACACAAGCAAGCAAGCAGAAAACAAGGAGACGTCAGAACGGCCAACGAAGAACAGGGGCTGAACTATTTGTCAATTGATTTTAAACACCAAATTTCTAAAAGTGGAATTAGTGATGGGATTTGTATTCATCTTGTTCGTATCCTCTTACATTTAAAGGTGTATAGATAAAGTTTTTAGAAATTTAAACACCAAGCCTACTTGCAAATCCATTCCTAACACCAAATCATTATAAATAAATAAAAGAAAGTAAAGAAAACAACCTTCTTGTTGATGAAGTCTGCCCAGAATCGAGAAAGCGACCTGTCGTAAGCGGAGCCTGGCAAAAGTGAGGGCGTGGTGTCGGTGGGCGGCCAGGCTTCCTCGATGTACTCGAGTATAACCAGCGACTGGGAGACGGGTTTTCCATTGTGGATGAGCACGGGGACCTGCTTGTACACAGGATTCGATCGCAGGAGGAGGTCGCTCCTAGCTCTCAGGTCTTCGTGCACCTCCTCAAATTTGACGCCCTTGTGCCTGAGTGCAAGGCCGCAGCTCATCGCAAAGGGGCTGGCCCTTATCAACAGCAGCTGCACTCCTACCGAACCCATCTTTACCTCCTCTCGCCATCTCTGACTCCTTAACATTCATATAGAAACAAAGTCTTGCCGGATTGTCTGCTTCTAGGTGTTTCCCGGGCCTTGCTCATCTGCTCCCCTCCTATTTTTAATCTTGTTCCTCGCTCCGTGTGATTTTTAATAATTCAATAAATGTTTAAAAATTTTACATAAAATTATATTTACGATAAAATGTAAAATTTAATTTACTATTTTAAACATATTTCATAGTAGAAAACAGATTAAATATTTTTAAATTTGAAATCAACATTTTATTTTTATCACCAAAATGGAATTTCGAAAAATTAATTAAGATTATTTAAAACTAAATAAATTTATTAAATTTATTATTCAAAATAATGATTAATTCTTTTGAATTTGTCAAAAATTTTAAAAAAAAAATTGAAGTTGTTTTAAGTGAGATGTTTTGGATTTTTGGGTGCAGAATCAAGTTTAAAAAACTGGGGTGAAATCTTAATTTTTGTTATTTAAACTTATTTTTTTGATTATATATGGATTCAACATCTCAAAAACTTTTAAAAGATTACTCATCAAGCTTATGATTTCAATAAATTTCTGCAAAATTTTAGTTTCAATAAATTCCTGCAAAATTTTAAAATAATTAAACAAAAATCCAAAAAAAAACTTCAAAAAAATCTCACTAAAAACAACTCAACTAAAAATTTTGTTAACTCATCTTCAAAATATTTATGTCACATTTAAGCTATTTTTTTAACTTTCATTTACCATCGTATATTATTAACATCAAAATAATAATATATCATTAACATCACCTCGGACTCACCGGTGGAATGGATACCGCCTTCCCTCGTAATTTTTTATGTGTGAATTCTTTATTGTTATTGTATTTTTTTATGGCTCGATACACTCATCGTTGATTATTATTGTTTATTTAGGAATGTTTATTATTGTATTATTGATGGTTCAATATGATGGGAAGATTTTAGACTTTTTGTTTGAGAATATAGATTTTTGTGATTGGTCGTAATTTTTTAAGATTTTTTTCAGGAAAATAATATTATAATTTTTAGAGTCGAGGGGTTTCATATTTAGTAGTTTGTTGGTTTCAAAAATTATAATGTGATTTTTAGGGGAGTTTTTTTGAATTTTTTTTAGATATATGCATGTGGTTTAATGTAACTCTTATTGATGGTATTTTTTAAGGATTTAATATTTTTCTTATATAGATACTTATTCTGGTTTGAAAATTCATATTTATTGATTAAAGGTGAATGTTCAACAAAAAAAACGTGTAATTTACTATTAAAATCCATAATTTTGTTTTGCAAATATCATCTATTTAATCATTTATATGTAAAAACTAGCCGATTTTTTAACGAAATTGGCCAATATTTTTTTCAAAAAAATTCCAAAAAATAAGTCTTTTGCCAAATTTTGCCCCTAAAATTTTAGCTACGCTACTCTCATCTCTTTTGGCTTTTACTCATGTACTTTTCCATTATATGAATTGTGGGTGGTTCTTGTCAATGGTGTTTTGGCTCCATCTTCCAGTTGTTTTCTGACTTCCACATTTTCCCTAGGGGAAGGACCACGCCCTCCTGGCCTAGCCTCCTCCTTTCTTACTCCCCATTGTAAATTTTTTCTTCATAATGTTGTACCCTGAATCTTATCAATTTTGGCAAATTTCATTGCACAACAAGTGGAAAGCTCGTTCTCACATGCTCGAGTACAACAGATGGACTATAATCTCTTTACTTCATGCAAGACGAGAGTTTAGGTGTCTAAGTGTTTATGTTGGTTGGACATTAAATTATTTGGTCTTCCATTTCATTATCAATATTTAGTTTCATATTCAAATTATTATCAGTTTCCAAGGTTTCTTAGAGATTTATGGGGAAAAAGGGGCCTTGCGTACATTTTCGTCGGCCTCAGTCTGGTCTGATTCTCTTCCACATAACCCTCTCTAGGGATTATTGGTGGTTGAATTTTATTTTTAATGTAACTGGAAAATCTCTTTATCTCCTCTCTAGTGTTTCTATTTTGGTTCCCTTTTACTTCTCTTTCACAAGCAAGGAGGCCCTCATAAATTTTTCTTGGCCTTGCATAGTCACACTATTTTATTATCCCCTATGCTTTTTTCATGCATTAACCACCTTGTGTCAAAGATTGCTCACCCTCTGGTCACTTCCTCCTTTGGTCTTAACTTCCCTATATGATTCTTTATGGTGTTTCCCTTATTTATCTCTTTACTCTTTTTCCTCTTCCTGAATGTTGCTACAAAGAGCTCCCTCCCATAATGGGGTAGATGATAAAGGGAATTAAAGGGGATATAGAGCTCAAGAAAGAGCTCAATAATCAAACATATTGTATTGTATCGAAGATCCAATAGAGAGCTTCCAGAATGAAATGAAAACGACAAAAGAAGAGATTACAAATTAAAGGGAATGCTACTCTGATTCTGCAATACATACTACTGTCACTAAGTGGGTGCCTGATCCTTTGCATACCAAAACTTATTAAAATTATTATTTTAATGTTATACACCTCTAGTTGAATATTAAAAATCCTTATTGGGGAAAGTTCTCCTTGAGAGGAATGAGGAAAAAAATGAAATCCTTTTGAATCAAATAGAGCATAGGAAGATGCATAACCATCTAGCTCATGTTGAAGCCTCTCTCTTGTGGGGGAAGGATCGATGTATTTGGAAAATTGTATAGATCTTGTTACTATTGAGGTTTCTACCTCGTCATGGTTATCTATATGATGGTCTCTAGATGTTTTTGGTATCTTACTAATTTTCAGTTTTTGCTAGGTTCTACAGATGGCAAGGCTATATCTTTTTTGTTGAATTAGTTATACTCTTCAGATAGACACACTCAAAACAATTTGCAGTATATTTAGCTTGTATAAAATTATCTATTATGGTGTTTTCATTTTTCTACTTTGGACCAAAAAACTCCTATTTTTTGACAAATCACCACAATAAAAGGTTAGTCAGGATTGATCTCTCTCATATATATATATATATATTATAGAAAATAGAAAATTTGTTATTGCATTGAGAGATGTTGTATAGCCTAGTATAAAGAAGACGAGTAAGTATTAGACATTAGATGTTAACATTTTTCAATATAAAAAATATGTATAAACGTCAGAATTTTCAACACAACAATGCACTGATAGTAGAAACCAATAGATAGAAGTAGCATTCAAAATAAATGAAACCGAAAAAACAAACAAATTAAAACACTATCGATGGAGACCCCGAAAAGTACTCCAACTATGTTACTGCCTATCCATGTTCAGTGAAAGTACCTCTGTCGCTCCTCTCACCAAGCATCTCTGTTGTCGACCTCCATTGCCACAAATCCCATTAGTTGGTTTCGGCCTCCATTGCTCCACTTCCCGAAGAACCCATCAACAACATAAAGACAAACCACTGATCCTTTACTTTTGCCTTTTTTACTAGCGCCTCGTATCGAAAATTTTAAGACAAAATATTTCTTTTGTGTTAAAAGCGCCCTCCATGTAGTAGTGTCAAATGCAACGACATACAAGTTGTCTCTAATCGTATAAATAGGGATCGAAGGGACATAAGAGGGATTGATGTCTGAAATCTTGCCAGGGAAAGTTGTCACGTTCTTTAGAGTCAGCGACCTCACCAGAATGAAGAGCCCAACAAATTTTTTTCTTTATATAAGATAACATGAATGATAAGTGAAATAACAACCTCGATATAAGTGCGAGACAGTAGTAGCTTGCACGCTGAGAGACTTACGGTGCACTCAGAGTTAATTTTGCAAGTCATGTTAGATAATATTGTGTTCAATTGATATAGTTTTGTCTTTATTGTTAATTGTCTTAAATCAATTTTGTCTTAATTACCATTGTCTTAATTGGCCATTGTCTTAATATAAAGTTTCCTCTTAAAATATTTTTGTCTCAATTTGTTTTTGTCTTAAATATAAAGTTTTTTCTTAATTTTTTTTTGTCTTAAATATAAAGTCGTCTTAAAACATTTTTGTCTTAAATTGTTTTTGTCTTTAAAATATTTGTCTCAAAATGTTTTTGTTTTAAATATAAAGTTTTTTTTTTAAACATTTTTTGTCTCAAATTCTTTTTGTCCTAAATTTTATATTTAAGACAATTCAATTGATATTAAATTTTAATTTAAAATGACTAAAATAAAAAGTGATTTTTTAATGTAAAAGATTTTTATTGTCTTAAAAGTGCCCTTCATATAGTAGTGTTTATAAACCAATATAGTAACTAAGTGAAATTATAAACATATAGATGTAATGTTTATCCTTTTTTTTTTGCAATGTTACCAAATGCATGAAAACAAACATATTTTTAAATTAAAAATGCAAGTAAAAATATTACAACATTTTTATTTCCTTCTAAAATTTATAATTTACAATTTTGAACATTTTCCATTTTAGACATAAAATTGTAAACTTCATTTTAAAGTCCTATTTTCATATTCCACATGGCAATTATTATTGTGATCTTCATTTTCACTTTTAAATCCAAATGTCTAATGATATTTAGAATTGTTGACTTTCATACTCTTTACCATAATTCTTTTTTTTAATCATTTAAAATTTATAACTTATAATTTTAAAACATTTCCATTTTAAATATCAAATCAAATTTTATAGCTCAAACTTTTTAAAGTCCAATTGTTATTATGGCATTTACTTTCACTTTTGAAGCCAAAAGTTCTAGTCAATTTTAGAATTATTCATTTTCAAAGTCTTAACTATTTAATCAAAAGAGTTTATCGTTTCTTTAAATAAATTATTTATCTTTTGTATTAAATCTATTATTTATCTTTTTTCTATTAAATTTATTAAATTCATTTGTATAATATTAAATTTTAAAAAACATAATTTTAAATGTTTTATTAAATAATTTATTTAAAAAAATATATTATTCTCTCTACCTTGATTGTTATTAAATAATTTATTTTCCTAATTAAAAAAAAATTATTATTCTCTGAATAATTAATATTTAATATTCTAACCCTTATTTTAAATTTCTAAATTATTTTTATAAACAAACTTATGAAAACGATATGTCAAAAAAATCAAAATTTTTACTCGCGCAACTTGCAACTTGCGTGCAAGGAAAATAACAAGGTATCCAACCCCGTTCTAACTTACTTAATCAGGCCATAACGATTCAATATTTGGGGAACAATTGACCCCTATCCAACCCAGGGGCTTGCCCGCTATTCTTCTCATGCCAAAGAAGAGATGCTTGCTTACGGATCGAGGTAATAAAAAGTAGATTGTTGCGTTTAATAATAATAATAATAAAATTATTTATTTAAATAAATAATTTCTTGGATGCATGTGACTTAGGCATAATTAAAAAGACAGATATCGAATATTTTAGGAGACAACCTTTGTTATTTTAAATTAAGGGGTTCAAAATACAGCGCAGCGACGGATGCATGTGAATTGGGCATAATTAAAAATACAGATATCGAATATTTTAAGAGACCACCTTTCTTATTTTAAATTAAGGGAATCAAAATACAGGGCAGCTACATCTGCGAAGGTTGACCTGTCTGAAATAAAAAAAAAATGATGGTTAAGATAAAGATATTTTAATTTTAATGTGAAATATTTTCTTCAATGTTTTTTTTTCTATTCAATTAAGAAATTACTCCTTAAACACATCTGGTTACTCTATTTCTTTTGTTTTATATTTTTCTAATCTTTGAAGTGTACATGAATTATGAGTTATTGTGAGGGAAGTTTATCTGTTTAGTTTTAGAGAATTGAGTTATTTTGAATGGAGTCTTTTTTATTTATTTTTGAAAAATTGAAATTGAAAAGGAAAATAATTGTTTTTGAGAGAAAATTAAACTATTTCAAAAAAACATTCAAATTCAATCAAACTTTATGTTCACTATTAGTAATAACATACTAGTAATCAATGGACTAGCCGAATTAATGGACCGTTATATTTCTGCGGTGCGTTAAATATCTCTTGTGCTCGGTTGCGTTCAATCTCTGCGGGTCAACTATCGTTGCGATGCTTGGATGCGTTCAATCTTTGCGGTGTCATTTTGAACTTTAAAATATTTAATACATTTAACTCTTGTATCTTTGTGGTGCTCGGATGCGTTTAATCTTTACGGCGCAAATACCTCTGCAGTGCTCGGATACGTTCAATCTTTGCGGATATACATTAGTAGGAAAATACATTGAGCTCGCACATATTATATCTGACATTGCAAATATCAAATATTAAATCTCGCAAATACATTACATCTCCGTAGTCTTAAATTTTGATCTCTGCATCCACGGAACTATTAAATCTCGCAAATACATTACATCTCCGCGGTTCTAAGTTCTGGTCTGCAGTGCTGCGAGAATGGTGGTAGTAGGTCTGTGGTTCTAATTTTTGGTTTCATTAAACGGGTTTCGCATCTCTTCCATATCTCTTCGGCAGGGTTGGATAGCATCTCTTAGGCAGTATGACTCCCACCTTCGCAAAGATAATTGCTGGCCCAATGCTGTCCGCATCTGAGAGTCAAGCTCCTGGGCATATTGTCAGTGAAGCCCTAGCTCCTTAAAGTGCTAGGGCTTCAGTGAATTTTTCTGAAAGTGCCTTAATCTGCCAATTTAATGGCTTTTGGCCGCGGCTGACAGCTCTCCACAGTTGGATCTCGGAGGTATGGAAGCCTCTCATTTTTGATGGAATGAATATCTACCCCTATGCTAAGGGTTTCTTTATAGTAGATTTTGAAAACTTTGAAAGAAGACAATGCATTTTAGATTCCGGCCCTTGGTTTTGGGAAAAATCGGGTCTATTCATGAAGCCATGGAACCCATCATTCAATCCCTCAACAACAGTCATAACCTCAGCACTAGTTTGGGTCAGATTTCCAAACCTACCTTTGCGTCTCTGGAATCTCTCTTAGCTAAAATCCATTAGAAATGCAATTGAGAAATTTTATTAGCAGGTGCTCAGAAACAGAGGAGTCTGTCAGAACCACCTATGCACGCATTAGTGTAGAAATGGACTTCAGCGCTGGATGTTGAAATAATCCAAACAAGAAAAGACTGTATGGAACCAGAAACTTGACTATGAAAGTGTCCTCTTCAGATATCGATCCTGCTTTGAGACAGACCTCTAGCCAAAAATTACCCAAAAATCTCTCAGAAAAATTCTGCTAGAAAGAATCACCATAGATCTACATGGTGGGAAGGAGCACAAAAGGAACATTACACTTTCATCAAGGAATAATACTCTCCAGAAAACTCTGAAGCGCAAGAAATCAGGGAAGAAAGAAACAACACTCAAGACAAGCGAGGGGGAAGCCTCGCCCAACAACAAAAAAACGAACTCGAGAGCCCTTCAAGCATCAACAATTATGAGGATTCGAATATCGTACAAAAGAAATCTTCATTTAACAGCAATGCAGATCTCCCAGATCGCGAATCCCAAGGATCCGAAGAGATAAAGGAGTTGTAAGATAAAAGAAGTTGGAAGACCATAAAGAGGAAAAAGAAATAGGTCTGATAGACCAAGTTTGGTCTTAGTGGACGTTAACCATCATCATCATCATTTTACTAATAAATAAATCATTATTTTTCTATACCATAAACTAATCCATATTTAAACTTAATCTAATAATTTTCTAAAAATAAAATAAATTAAACTTAATCTAATAAATTTCTAAAAATAAATTAAAATAATAAATATGATAAAATGTGAAGATGAAAAAGGAAAAGAAAAGAAAAGAGATGATAATAAATATTAAACACGTTATGGTGATGGCCTCACACAACATTATTATTACGACAACTGAAATACTCTACCAATATTACGACTACTTTAAAACTGCAAACTGCAGGAAATTAAAGCTTTGTGTCGCTGAAATAGCCATAACAGATGGCATATGTGCTTAAAAATACCCACCAGGATAATGCTTTTTAAAATATTGCCGGAGGTTCAGTGTGTATTCGAGCACCGAGTCTGCAGAGGTAACGGAGGCCACCACATCGGGATTCTCTCGCATGGCATTCAGCCATTCGTGCATACGGCCGCACTGCTCCGGTCCAGGGAATTTCAGCTCCCCAAGGGCTTCAAATGAGGATAGCCATGGAACGAGGGGCGCAAGAACCACATCCGCCAAGCTCATTTTCTCGCCCAAGAAATAAGGCCCCGCCGATCCGATAGCCCTCATCCCCTCCTCCAGCGTTATAAACTGCTGCACGATATCTTTACGTGCGGTCGCATGCTCTTCCCCGAACCGCTTCATGAGCTTGAGCCCTGTCTCTATGAACTGCCGCGGTACAAACACAAGTAAGCAAGCAGAAAACAAGGAGGCGTCAGAACGGCCAACGGAGAACAGGGGCGGAATTATTTGTAAATTGATTTTAAACGCAAAGACTATTTGTAAATAGATTATAAACACCAAATTTCTAAAAGTGGAATTAGTGATAGGGATTTGTATTCATATTGTTTTATCCTCTTACATTAAAGGTGTATAGATAAAGTTTTTAGAAATTTAAAGACTAAGACTACTTGCAAATCCATTACCAATGTCCTAGTAATGAGAGAAAAAATAAAGATAAAAGAGAGGAAAGAAAAGAACCTTCTTGTTGATGATGTCTGCCCAGAATCGAGAAAGCGACCTGTCGTAAGCGGAGCCTGGCAAAAGTGAGGGCGTGGTGTCGGTGGGCGGCCAGGCTTCCTCGTTGTACTCCAGTATCACCAGCGACTGGGATACGGGTTTTCCATTGTGGATGAGCACAGGGACCTGCTTGTATACCAGATTCGATTGCAGTAGGAGGTCGCTCCTAGCTTTCAGGTCTTCGTGCACCTCCTCAAATTTGACGCCCTTGTGCCTGAGTGCAAGGGCGCAGCTCATCGCAAAGGGGCTGGCCCTTATCAACAGCAGCTGCACTCCTACTGAACCCATCTTTACCTCCTCTCGCCATCTCTGACTCCTTAACATTTATATATATATATATATATATATATATATATATATATATATATATATATAAACGAAGTCTTGCCGAATTGGCTGCTTCTAGGCGTTTTCCGGGCCTTGCTCATTTCTTCCCCTCCTATTTTTTAATATTGTTCCTCGCTCCGTGTGATTTTTAATAATTCAATAAATGTTTATGAATGATAAAATGTAAAATTTAATTTAATATTTTAAACATATTTTATAGTGAAAACAAATTAAATATTTTTAAATTTGAAATCAACATTTTATTTTTATCACCAAAATGGAATTTCGAGGGATTATTGGTGGTTGAATTTTGTTTTTAGTGTAACTGGCAAAGCTCTTGATCTCTTCTCAAGTGTTTCTATTTTGGTTCCTTTTGAATTCTCTTTCCAAAACAAGGAGCCCCTTATAAAGTTTTCTTGGCCTTGCATAGTCACACTATTTTATTATCCCCTCTACTTTTTTCATGCGTTAACCACCTTGTGTCAAAGACTGCTCACCCTCTAGTCACTTTCTCCTCTGGTCCTAACTTCCCTATATGATTGTTTATGGTGTTACCCTTATTTATCTCTTTACTCTTTTTCCTTTTCCTGAATGTTGCTACAAAGAGCTCCCTCCCATAATGGGGTAGATGATAAAGGGAATTAAGGGGGATATAGAGCTCAAGAAAGAGCTCAATAATCGACCATATTGTATTGTATGGAAGATCCAATAGAGAGCATGCAAAATGAAATCAAAGTGACAAAAGAAGAGATTATAAATTAAGGGAATGCTACTCTGATTCTACAATACTTACTACTATCACTAAGTGGGTGCTTGATCCTTTGCATACCAAAAATTATTGAAATTATTATTTTAATATTATACACCTCTAGTTGAATATTAAAAATCCTTATTGGGGAAAGTTCTCCTTGAGAAGAATGAGGAAAAAAATAAAATACTTCTGTAGTTGAAAAAAAGTCAAATGGAGCATAAGAAGATGAATAACCATCTAGCTCATGTTGAAGCCTCTCTCTTGTGAGGGAAGGGTCAATGTCTTTGGAAAACTATATAGATCTTGTTACTATTGAGGTTTCTACCTCGTCATGGTTATTTACATGATGGTCTCTAGATGTTTTTGGTATCTTACTAATTTTCAGTTTTTGCTAGCTTCTACAGATGGCAAGGCTATATATTTTTTACATTCCTTTCCTATACTCGGGGAGTCATTGCATTTCCTTCTGTTGTGTAAATCAACAAACCCCATTATTTTAAGCCATAGTTACTTTAGAAAATAATGGGGACCTTTTTAATTTTTAGAGTTTAAGCAAATAAACCCTTAGAGTATTTATTTTGATAGGAATAGGGGTCAAAAAGGGGATGAAAACTTTAAAAATTGGCTTTCCAAATACTTAAGCGGAGATAAATCGCATTTTGCAAATCACAAAATCATTTACAAAACGTATGTACTTCAAAAATAATGATTTGGAGCATCTTTGCAATCCGCTGAATATAACCAAAACACTTTTATATGAGGAAAAGCTATATTTATAAGTAAATCCAATAAATAATACCATGGGACTGACTTCTGCCACGTCAGCTTATCGCATTTCGCAAATTGCAGGTTCTCCCGACAGTCTTATTTTCTCCCGCTCATACTCGTTGATGTGATGAAGCATATCGCATCACACCATCCCAAAATATTAACCGTTCTATTTTTATACCACTTATAATCGCCAATGCAATAAATCATATTGCATCACACATCGCATATCACACCCTTATCAAACAAACACATATTGTGTATTATTAACTTTGCCAAAATTGCGATTGTGATGTCACGATCAACAGAAAAGCTAAGCTCATCCATATTTAATGAAGATATTACACACAAGTCACGATGTAATGCGATAGATTTGGTTTTAATTGAGAAATGATTATAATGGCACAGAAATGCATATCAGTTATCAATGTCATAAATTAACGGTTTTCTCATCCATACCGCCATAATCATTTTCCTACAATGAGCATTCAATTCATATCCCATTAGCATGCGAAGTCTCATCCATTTGCAATGTTCCTATTTACTATGGTATTTGTGTATATTGTAAAACTAAAAGGTTCATTCTTCCCACTTACTCTTTGTTACTAATTTATAGGCAATCTTGAGTAAGCAAAGTTCTCCGGAATTGTCTAAGGCTTTGCAGAAAGCAAAGAATCATATGGCTACTGTGAATCCTATGCCTACTACCTCAGAGAGAACAAATATGTTGCCCTTGTTTACAGATATGACTCGCAGACATGAAAGTGGATCCTCTCTATGGGAATCTATTTATAATTTGTTTGAAGACGAGAAACCTCACAAAATACACAGAAAGACAACAACTAATGCCCCAAATTCTTCTCAAGCTACAATTAGAGATGTAGCCAATTCGTTTCTTCACTGAATTGCAACAAGGACTAAGATAATACCATATATTGATATGGTAAGGTGTATTATCGACAATATTAACATCGGGGACACGAATTTCCTTACCAGTAGAGGAACAATGATTGGTTCCTTTAAAGCGGAAGAACTAAAGCAAATGTACCATCTTCCAGACCCTGATAAGATTTATGGTAAGGAATTCCTTGCAAATTTCGCTAAGGAAAATAAAATCAAATAGACACCAATAAAGCAATGGAGGAGCAATCCTAACAAACACAAGAATGATGAAAAGGTTATGTATTCTATTGATTCTCTTGCCAGTCCCTATTGATATATATCATCTATGATGTCAAGAATTTTTGGTGAGTCAGACATGACTAGATTTTTAGTAGCATGGGTCCCCTTTATGGGAGCGATAACATATGCTTATGTTATGGACTGGGGCAATACTCTATCAAATAATATTTCCACCCAAATTTTAGAATATAGAAAGAACCGCTCTATTTCTTCTAAAATCTTTCCTCAATTTTATATGAGTGGCTATATTATGGATGATGTATGTTGTACATCAGATTTTCCAGCCATGGGCTGGAAATGGACTACCCAAGATCAGATTCCCCTTCATGTATTTAATAGTATTCTATGGGAGTCCAAATATGAAAGTAATTTTATCAAAATTTGTAATGGAGTTATACTACCCCTTTTTGAAGTTGTTTTCAATGAGAAAGCCCCCAGACTTTCAAAAGAGGCCCAAGACGACCTTTATTTTATAGGAAAGTGGTTTGGTGAGGATTTATTCACCTATGTACGAGTATTTGGGAGTCTATCTCATCCACACGTCTTACCCCTGTATGTTCCTGATAAAATTCTTGCAAGAGAATCACATACCAAACTGTGGGAAATGGTCTAACCAAATTTTTGAAAGAAGCCAAGAAGGCATTATGGCCTTCCTTTCCAATTAATTGTGGTGTGTATGGATTGGACATCTACAAACATGATATAGTGGAAATTGGCCAAATAGAGTGTTTTAAATTATTTACAATTCCAAATAGGAAATATGATCCCCTAAAAGCGGCCAATAATATCACTACTCAAGTGAAAATCGGACCCTTTGTGCATGAAGATGATGATTTTGACGACTTATTTGAGTTTGTCGAAAGGTATGCTGCAAGTTTATGCCTTCACCCACCACAACTACTAAAGTTTCAGCAATACATAAATAAGAGACTGGAAACAATTTCACTCAAGATCTTGGATGTCTCTCAAACCATGATTCAGAAAGAAAGTGAATCAACTATTAAGGATACTAAAATCCTTAATAGACCAAATACAGAGAAGTGAGTTTAAGTTCAAACAATAGATATGGATTTCCCCAACAATAGAAAATATGTTCAGAAAGATTTTGACCTCAAACTCCAAGAAGAACTAACAACCATGATTATTGACCAACAACAGACTGTACAAACTCCTCCTTCTACAAGTCAGGACCTGTTTACTATTGGGCCCTTTGACAAAGTAGTAAGTACAAAGAGAATGGAATACATCCCAGCCTTCCCAACCTTTGAAATTATTCTAAATATTCAAGAAATTCCTCCCTTGGACATTTTTTATAGTACTAAGCACAAGGAAGTTGTTAGTAGGCAGAAGAAAATGAGAAGAAAAAATCATTCCCTTAATCTCACTCAAGAAGATATGTCAATGGAAATTGTTTGGAAAGATACCAAGTTAGATCCTTCATAGGATCTAACTCGGTTATCTTTAACTATTGACAAGGAATTAGATATTCATCAAATAATGAAACAAAAAGATGAAAATATCCTTCAACTTGAAACAGAGTTACAAGCAGAAAAGGAAAATGTTAGTCAGCGGCTACATGTACAAATCACACAACTTCAAGAGAGCCTGCACCAACTGAAAATTCAACATCAAGATTGTGTTAGTTTGTTTTGTGCATGTATGTACAAAATCACACCAACTTAAGGGGTGTGGTTTTCCCTATTAATTTATTGGTCATAGGCAGAAAATAAATGGAGTCAAGCAAGTTGGTGGAACATGCTAGAATATAAACATACTAGATAGAGAAATATAATGCACATTCAAATATAAAAATTAAACTAAAACTAAAAAAATAACACAAAATATCTAAATAGAGTCAAAAAAATTTAATAATCCAAACAACGACGCTTAGTCCCCTCTTATTGAGTGGTGGTAGGAAATGAGGATGAAAATTTAACCCACTTGCAAAGGGGCCCTTAGAACTAGGGGTTCTATGTCCTGATGCAAGGATGTCTTTACTTCCGAGCTGGTTTGGCACAAAGTCTCCCTCTCTCTACTATGGTGGACTGGAGTTGTTGGATGGCCAAAAACTGAGTCCCATCTATCTCTGCTCTGGATCACACACTGATGGTATCGCTTGGGAAAATTATGGCCAACATAGCAATGTGCTCTCTTGTTTCTCATCTCTTGGTGGCCTTTTATAGGATAATTCAAATCCTCCTTCCCTCTCTTGGTACATTGTGGATAGTGACCCAAGAGAGGAGGGTGATTCCATTGTGTGCCACATTTATTCCATTGTGTGCTCCCTTAATGTCCTAAGGAGGTTTGGGTGGCTGTCCTTAGGCTGCTTCAAGTGTGGAATCAATGTCTTGGAGTTTGCCTCGTTGTCCCGGCAAGTGACTTCCGCCACTCCCAGGATTGCGCACTTTTTGGGTCAAAAGGCGCACAAGGGAGCGTTTATTGAAGGATTTTGCGCGGAAAAGCACATTTGACTTGTCCTTATTGTATGCAATTTTATTTTTCCTCAGACCTTAGAGATTTTTAAATACTTTCAGATTCTCTAATGTCTCTCAACCCTGTAAATCATTCTGCTTGACATTAAATAATGTCACCTTTGCTTGTACGATTTTCCAGTGATAATAGATTCCCCCTAATGTGTGAGGTCTAGGAAGAGTTGTATAGCTGAAATACATTATATTTTATTTTTTGTATACTGTGTGTAGAGAGAGAGGCCTGGGTGTAGCTCAGAATCGGAGACACCCTGCACCAGGTCGAAGAACAACCATGTCCTGTGGGACCCCTACAAGCAACGGTATAATACAATATATACAAATTTTCTACGAGGTAGGAATGTCCCATGCTCGTGATGCTTTGGCTAGTTAAACAAATCTATTTGACAAATACAGATTCTGTTTGTGTCACTAATATGGTAGTGATATGTTGGTTGATGACGACGAATGCTGATGCCCTCAGGGGCGTTTTTTTCTTTGAAAATAGGTAGAATAAGGTACCCATATGCGTAAAATTGGTATGGCATGTAAATGCGCATTGTACGCATAGGTGTTGGCTGGGACCTTCCGTGTAAGCATTGCTGACAGAGACGCTTATAAAGGCACGGGTCTTTGACATATTTGATCAAAGTGCAATGGTTGTAAGGTACGATACCATCTTGACATGAAATCTTGTGTTGTGGTCGAATGTCAGGAGGATCAATGACATCTGTGGGCCATGATGTCTCCCATATTGCCACTCGAGGATGCCCTTTTTATGGAGAGGGGTGATCCAAGGTACCGCTTCCTTTTTTGAAAAGAGGTGTTGAAGTCGAAAAAAAGGAAGTGTCAACTGAACAAGGGGGCTGCTAATGTGGAGGATTAGTATCCTGGATGCGATAGGTTTAATGTAGGCATGATGGTGAGGGGGTATTCGGTGGCCGAAGGTCAGAGTATAAAAATCATCTTGGGGGCAGTCATAACAATTTCTGATGGGGAAATACCTGGAGTCGGCAGGACTTCCAGGGTGGGTATAAGCTGGTTATGAATGTCATAGTTGCTTTTGCTTCAAGGTTGTATACTCCGACCAAGGGTGGTCAGGGACTAATTATATGGGAGAAAAAATGAATGAGTGGGTGGGGGACATAGTGCACCATTTGCAGTCTTTGTACACTTACCAAAAGAATAAAATAATGGGGTTTGGTTTGTACAAAACACAAAGACGGGTGCCCCAAAATATGAAAGTGTTCACTCACTGATGATGTGAGGAAGGTGTTTTGCTAAGGGTGGGGGCCCCATTGGTTGGTCTCATGTGTGAGGTTGATGAAGTGGATGAAAAAGTATCGCAGATGGGTTAGGCTAATGGAGGTATGGTGGGCCAAATGCGAGGCGCGGTAGTGCGCTTTTGATCTGCTTTATACAACTTGGTTGTCTGGAAAGGGGTTTTATTTCATATGGTAAAACTTGACCTTATGCATGGTGAGCAAATGGGCATGAGGTGCTTCCCGGACTACAGTGGTATGGTCGTGGTGTCACTATAGTTTGTGATATATGGTCTACTATGGGTGACAAGTGCCATGGAGGGGAAGGTATACCGACCAACGAGAATGCTATTCATGTGCAAGGTGAGGTGATGATAAACACAGTCTGGTGTTTGGAACCTATGGTTAATTTTTGATGGAGAAATGATGTCAGGATATGCAGAGTTTCTTTGGGACTCTATCATGCTGGGGGTAGAATGATACCTACTCTGGAACTTTCAGTGGGTGGAGTTGTGGATGGTTTGCGTTTTACCTGAAAAAACAACTAACCCAAGTGAAAGAATCTTATTTATCAAATATTATTGAAAGAAATGTGCTTTTAAAAAGAAGATGAGAGATGGCATACCTTCTGGCGCTGAAAAATTATTTTTTCGAGGGTGAAAACATATGGCATCACCTTTGTGTGATATGGAGTGCTGATCACAGTGATGCTTTTGGTTCAGTGATCGTGCCTTCTGAGCTCTTGTTATGGTCCTCCAAATTTTTTGAAAAGGGCGATATATAGGTGAAAATGGCACTAATTCAATTCATTTGTGTGTGTTGAGTATTAAGAGGTCAGAGGCTTCTGCGGAGCAGTTCTTGCCATTACGGTCAGCCTGAGCACTAGGGATTAGCGATATCATGCCCAAGTAAACTCCTTGATGTCCTGTATTTAAATTTTTTTAGTCTGAGGGTGCCGGGGTCCGTACAATTCTAGTTTGTATGGATGTTGGGCTAGATTTACCCTAGTTTGCGCGGGCGATCAGGGTAAGGGCGTGTCTTTTATGCACAAAAAATAAGGATTGGTGCGCCTTATGTGCACTCTCTCCAGAATTTAGTGCACCTTTTGCACACCTGTGAGAGATACAGACACGCCTTCCGCGTGCATATCTGAGGGACAGGTGCATAAAAGGCGGAGGCACTTTTTGGCCAAATGTTTTGAAATTTTTTCCTATTTTTCATGTTTTTATACTACTAATGTGCTCTTGTTTTGAATACAGGTTGTTGTGGAGGGAGAGGGATTGGCCCGAGCTCTATACTTCTTTAGTTGTTGATGGTCAGGCGTGCCAATAGTTGGCATAATGGGGTCTCCAATTTTTTTTGGAGA
Organism: Pinus albicaulis; assembly: GCA_034641835.2. Taxonomy (NCBI): domain Eukaryota; kingdom Viridiplantae; phylum Streptophyta; class Pinopsida; order Pinales; family Pinaceae; genus Pinus; species Pinus albicaulis. The sequence continues at coordinate 1,011,809,715 of CM076572.1, read as the reverse complement.
ACGACCTTCTTCGGTCCCATGACCAACTCCTGTGTTACCTGATCGAGCATTGGAACCGATGACGCAAGGTGTTTGTGCTACGTGGGTGTGACCTTGCTATCCATCCTAAGATGGATATCTACTTTGTGACCAGGCTGCTACCTCAGGGTGAGGCATTGTGGTTTCCACTTCCTCCTGGGAAGGTGGATTTTGAGTGGTTTTGGATGTGGCACTGTGGCAGGGTGCCCCTTATGGACGGGTGCATATTCATTGCATCGGTGACATATTTGGATGAGAGGTGTGTTTTGGTAGCTATTGTGCGACTATCAGGGTCGTCGGCTCCACATCGGGCATCGGGCCCGCAGGTTGGGGTCTTGCACTGGCTAAGGGCCGCGAATTTTTTTGACTTTGCCCGTTTTTGCTATGACAGGATGCTAGCACAACTTTACAAGATCCGGGATGGATCGAAGCTATTTTACTACGCCAGTATTTTATGTAGCATCATGTATGAGTGAGTGGTGCTGCTGAGGCCGGTGGTGGCAGTTCTTGCTGGGGGGCCACGGGAGCCTCGCATGAGGAGGTGGGCCCCTGTGATACCTCAAGGAGGTGGTGGTATGGTGAGGAATTACTGGAACACCACTACTAAGGCTTGGTTTGAGGCAAACCCTCAGATGTTCTTGCTCTTCCCATATGCAAAGATGGACTTTCAGGGGGATCCAGAGATGGGTCTCCCTCCTGGCTATGCTTGGGGGCCATTAGGTATGTCTTTATGTTTCCTGCATTTATTTGAGTAGTGATTTTTATATGTGTATTTATGGTGACACTGACATAGTTATGGTTACTCTTGCAGATGTTGGTGAGGTTGGCTACCATGTGGCTCGATTGGCTGGGCACGATCCTATTCGGAGGCCTCGGGGAGCTCTTAGGGGGTAGGGAGGAGGTGGGGCTCTCGGTGGTGAGGCTGGCCCTTCGGGGAAGGGTAGCAACTTGGTTGTTGCTGAGATTGTAGCTGAGCAAGCCCATTCTGATGCAGTGGAGGATCGTATTGCTGAGCTGACCACGCGGGTTTTAGTTCTAGAGGATGCTTGGGATCGAGTGGACCACTTGACCCAGGGGATGTCGTCTCAAGGATTTTTAGATGACCTCGAGGAGGTATGGATGGAGACCTTGATAGCCTGGGAGGGGGAGTATTGACCAGTTTTACGTCGGGTGGTGGTCTTAGTGTTGACGGCGGCTCCAGTAGTGGTACTAGGAGCGGAAGTGGGTCCAAGTGCTCTGCCAGGGGGAGCACCGCCCTAGAGTAATTTTATACATGGGGAAAGCACCCATTATGAGGATGCTTCCCCTATTTTTGACGACTTATATGTGTATCTTTTTGGCCCCGACCGATGGGTCAGGGATACTATTTTTTCTACTCAAACACATATATTTTGATATATATATATATATATATATATATATATATATATATATATATATATATATATATATATATGAGATATTTTTTGCGGCTCTACATGGTGTGCCCCCTGTTTCTTCTTATGGATTATGTTATGCTGATGGATATCTATGTTATTTTTTTTGTATGATGGTTTATTCGAGATGCATTCTAGTTTAGAATATTGTTAGCTATGCGATCAAATATTTGGTTTTGACACCTTTGTACATGCGTGAATGTAATGTAGTTACATTGTATGCTTAAATTTTTTTGCACGTAAATATATGTGAATCTCATATCTCAAATTTTTGGTTTAAATGCGACACTACTAGCTGGGAATCGAGGTAGATATTCATACGGTGTATGCCTTGATGGAGGGCGTCTCACATAAGTCCGATAACGATGTCATATTCTACTTGATTGTTTGTTGATGAACCGATGCATTGACCATTAGTGCATATTGGTGATCGGTCAAGGTGATAGATGACCCAGGCGACCGCTACTAAACTTTGAGACCATCATGATGCTCCATTAGCAAATCCAAAATAAGTTTTTGGTTGGTAATCCAATGTGACACTCGAGCGCGTTTTGTAACAAGTCTTTTGGTAAAATTTTTTTAAGTGGTTTGGTTTGTATATGTTGACTCTAGTGTAGGGCCTGTTTGTCCCTTATGGGTAGAATTTTTTGAGGTAAATGCCGGCGATGGGGTTGCTGAGGTATGTCCTGTTCGGTTCTGTCAAGATGTATGCCCCCTTTAGGAGGAAATATTTTATGATGTAGGATCCTTTCCACAAGGTTTCAAACTCTTTTGGCCCTAGGGCCTCTTTTGCGACATCATAGCGGAGGACTAATTCTCCCTCGGTGAATGAGTGAGGGTTGATGTGGCAGTCGAATGATGCTTTTACCCATTTCCCGTGGGCCTCGTTGTGTTGCACCAACCATCGTCAATTTTCATCGACGAGCTCTAGTTGTACTATAAGTTTTTCTAGAGGTTGGGTATCATTGAGGAGTTCGATGGCGACATGTAAATTTGGTATCTCTCGTTCTATGGGAATCACAGCTTCAACCCCATATACCAAGTGGAAGGGAGTGGAATCAGTGGAGATCTTCACAGCCGTGCAGTATGCCCATAGGGAAGAGAAGAGAATATGGTGCTAGTTGGTTTTATGGTTATTCACCATGCATTGTAACATAGTTTTGAGTACTTTGTTTACAGCTTCTACCTGTCCATTGGATTGGGGGTAGTATGGTGAAGCGAATTCATGGTTGAATCTGAGGTGGTGAGATAGCTCCTCGAAAACTTCACTCTCAAAGTGTTTCCCATTGTCGGAGACTAGCTCCTTGGGGACCCCGAACTAGGCAATGATGTGGTTAAATAGAAATCGAGTGGTGGTTTCTGCGGTGTTTTCGTATGTGAGCATGGCCTCCACCCACTTAGTGAAATAATCGACAACCAATATGATGTATTTATGACTTTCAGATGATGCGGGGTTGCAAGTCATGAAGTCTATCCCCCATTTACAAAAGGGGTCAGCAATGATGACAGGGTGTAGAGGAGCAGGAGGGTCTCTTGCTTTATGAGCGAAGCACTGGCATCGCTCGCATCTCTTGACTGCTGTAATGCAATCGCGAAATAGGGAGGGCCAGAAATATCACGGCCGTAGGAATTTTTGGGCAGTGACCATCTTGGAGAGGTGGTCGTTGCAATCTCCTTAATGGCATTCATTAAGGGTCTATTTCGCTTGGTCATGAGTGAGGCATCGACGTAAAATGGTGTCGATACCCCGTCAGTACAAGACATCTAATATGAGGAGATATTGGGGGGCCTGTTGGCATATGCGCCACAGTCGTCTTGAGTGAGATGAGGTTTGAACTTTTGAGTTTGTAGGAAGAGGATAATGTCTCCATACCAAGGGTTGTTGGTTGCTACGAAGAAGAGATGTTAGTTTGGTAGTGAATTTTTTACTGGTGATCCCTTGGTATCTCTTAGGAACTCTGAAATGAAGTCTGCTAAGATAAGCGCCTTATTTATTTTAGGGAAGTGAAACTGTAAGTCATATTCTTGGAGAATAACTATCCAGTGGGTGTACTTATGGTTCATTGGGCGGTGTGTGAGCATATATTTGATGGGATTAATATCCGCAATGACTGTAGTGGTTTTTAAGATGATGTAATGACGAAGCTTTTGGATTGCATGTATTAATTCTAGGGCAATCTTTTCTTCGGGCTCATATCTTAATGCTGGGCCTGCTAAGGTTTTACTAACGTAATATATTAAATGCTCCTTCCCATCTGGGCTTTCCTGGATCAAAAATCCAGCCAAGGTGGACTCAGAAGCTGATAGATACAAGATGTAATCATTTTCATAGTCTGGGGGACTGATGAGTGGTGTTGAAGACAATGTTTCTTTCAGCGTGTCAAATGCTTGTTGGGCATGATCATCCCATTTGAATGGGATGTCCTGGTGGAGGAGGCACAGGAACCCTTGAGTGCAAGTGGCACAATCTGGGAAGAAGTGTCTTAGAAAATTGGCCTTCCCCTGTAGGCTTTGCAGTTTCCTAAGGGTTCGAGGTGAAGGTACCTCTTTGAAAGCTTAGACCTTGAGGGGGTCCATGCGAATCCCTTGCTGGGAAACTATAAAACCTAAGGGCCTCCCTGCTGTGACGCAGAAGACACACTTGATGGGGTTCAAGTGTAGGTTGTATTGAAAACATTGCTGGAATACCAATCGTAGATCCTCGAGATGGTCAAAGCGCTTCTTGAAGCGGATGGTTAGGTCGTCTAAGTAAGTGAGGATAAGGTGTGCCAAGTCATGAAATATTAATTCATGGCCCGTTGGAAGGTGGCTCCAGCGTTTTTGTTAACTTGTATGCGAACATGCCCCGGGGGTGGTGAATGCGGTTTTTTACCGGTCTATATGGCATAATTGAATTTTGTTGTACCTAGAGAATCCATCCATGAAGGAGAGAGCCTCATTTCCCGAACAAGCATCGAATACTTGGTCGATGAATAGGGTGTGATAATTCTCCTTGGAACAATCTTTGTTCAAATCTCGAAAATCGGTGCAAACGCATATGGTGCCTTTTTTTCCATGATAGGAACACGGTTGGAAACACAAGATGTGTAAGTGATAGGGTAGATGAATCCGACTTTTTGAAGCTTGTCGATTTCTCGTTTTATTGCTTCTGCCTTTGATGGGTGCAGTTGAAGCTATTTCTGGTGGACTGGAGGTATGTCATGCCAAGTGTCAATATGGTGCTCTATGATAGTGGGACTAAGCCCAGGCATTTCCGAGTAGTCCCATGCGAAGATATATTGATACTCTTATAGAAATTGGGTATAAGAGGTTATTTCTTCTAGAGAGCTTGTTTCCCCCAGTGAGATTTCTTCGACCTTACCCGAGTTTTGGGATATGTTCACCTTGATGGTAGGTGATATGTTTGACATATTTCCTTCCTCAAACGCATTGGGCACCGGGATATAATTCTTGAACCAATCGAATTTCCCTGATGGAAGGAAATATTTTGATTCAATTGCATATATCTCTTATTGTTTTGTCTTGTCAGGACTGAACATTTTCTTGGGGAGAAAAAGCGAGCGGTGATGCATTGCATCCCATGGATAATCTAGCTCCGTCATGGCTTCTAGGATGTCCTGATCTGAATGAAATAGGGATCCTAAGGGGGATTGATCATTCTCAAGGTTATGCTGAAGGGGTTTTATCTACACAGAGCTAGTTGACAAACACGAGAAGGATTCCATGATCGATGTGGTGGAACCAGAAGCGGTCGACAGAGTGTAGACAGATTGGGTTTGCACTGTTGTAGGTACAACTACTCTCATAGTTGTAGTTGAATCGACACCTATGGCAGATGAGAAGACAACTCGAGTATTAGTTCTAATATATGATGATATGAATCATATATGGTGTATCATGTTGTCGGCATTTGGTGGGGGAAGAATCTTCATGATGGGAGAAAGTGCAAGGTTGGGTTCCCTGTTAGGATAGTCAATTTTTTGTTGCTATAAATTGCGCCTGGTGCAGAGATACCTGAATGTGTCCATTAGTGAGCATGCCTCTGGTTCATGGTTCTAGCCAGTGCAAATGGTGCATGGTACCACTGTGCCAACTGAGTATATTGTGTGGGAATCAACACTACTTATCGTCCTAGATGTGGATGCGTGGAAGGGATTTGTGGTAGAAGACGAGGTCTTCTGCTTCCATTTTTGTATTGTTGGCTTGGGTGTGTCTAAATCTTTTTGGGAGTGTAGACTTAACTATGCTCTTACCGCTCCCAGATTGGGGAGATGCTCAAATTTAATTGTATGATGGAAGTGTGAACAAATCCGGCAATACATATGCATGATCTTCTCTTGGTTAGAGAGAAGTCTCTGTGGGAGAGACGAGACTGTGCGAAAAATGTTTGCGAGGGGCTTTAGTTCTTTGCACTGATTGACAAGGTGGTCATTCAGGTCACATAGTCCACATTTTATCCTATTTTGGGCTTGGGTCATTATTGGTTGGTGCGCCATCCCAGTTTTCCCATCACGACGATGTGGGTGTGGGGTTGTTGGCCTAGGGGTGATGCACTTTCTATATCGTTTGATAATATCGTCCTTTTTATTCTCTAATGTGTGAATCGTATCGATTAAAGGACGAACTTGCAATATATAGGAACATTTCTATCCACAGTGATTTCCTTGACATACTGGGAAAAATAGCCTAGATATGGGGGTCCCGTCGTGTTTAGTTTGTGATCTGGCAGGCTACCAGCATTGTAACACTGCTAAATTAGGGAAAGTGGCGATCACATGATTGGGTATTTTACATAATGCACATTTTGGTCTTCTCTGTAGAGAGCGGTTGGGGGAAACTAAGGTTTCCTTGATTGTTGCTTTTTAGATGAAAGGAAGAGGATGGATCTTCTTGTCACAACTTCTTGGGTTGTCGAGCTGTTCATGGATTCTGAGTCTGTGCCATCTTCGTGGGAGAGGCGGACTATGGTAGAGTGAAAGCTAGCTAGTTCTAATCGAAATCTGGGGATATAGTGGAATTTTTCCAGAAGTTGGTTGTCGGCACATAAAGGACATGTGAATTAGATTGCCTGCAAACCAACGTAATAAACCCGTTCTATGGGATACCATCTGTGTATGATTTCCAGGGATGTGCATTCTTCGATGAAGTGACCATGTTCATCACACAACATGTAGTGTATAATAGGATTGGGAAATATGAACAAGAGTCTTTCTAGTGACTGTCGTTCCTCATGTAGGTACATGATGGTATGAGGTTCATCTCCGGATGACTGGGTGGAGGGATCCTCTTGATATGATCACTCAATGGCATTTAAGGCATCCCTATATCACGAGATTTCTGGGCAATGATGGGTATAGTGCCTATAATTGCTGCAGATAACACATGCGTGATTTGTACGCAATGCTTTGCCTTTTCCTTTGGAGTTCCCTTTTTCTAGAACGCGGTGTTGCGATGTCTACCTTAGAGCCAAGGAGCAATATTAATTCATCCAGCTCTAGGCAGATATGGGTAGGGTGACCTACTATGTCACATATAGCACAACCAGGTGATTCTCGTTGTATGGCAGGGGTCTCCACCCTCTTTCCTCTCTTGGTTTTCTTAGTCATGATCATTGGTTTTGCAATGGGAATTTCCTTTGCAGAGGTGTTTTTGACAGTTTCCTGAATGGGTTGGGCCTCCTCGGGACTAAGGGGTTTTAACCCTATGGCAGTGACGTGTGTGGATCCTGTCCCCATAGGGGGAATGAGGTACCAAAATGGTATTGCGAAAGATATTTTTGGTAACACCACTATTGCCAAAACCTACTGGGATACGAAATCAGCTAGGGGGTAGAGGAAAAGGGTTTGGTAAGCAGAGTAGGCTAGAGAGGTTTTCGTGGCTGAGGACTCAACGTCATTACTTCTCATGTCCATGTCCTAGCTAGCTTCAGTGCTTGATGTTGACATCATGCACACTGAAGCTCCTATGACATCAGGTGATGACTCAGGTATGACAGGTGGATCTCATAGGAATGACCCTAAGATGGAAGATGGTTTGAACTGGTTTGGGCCATATTATTGATACGATGAAAGCGTGTCCGCAGATGTATCTACATAGGCTAGAATGAGATCAGTATTTGTTATGGGTCGCTTTTCGCTATGCATCAATTGGTTGATAGTAACGATGTGATCCTCATGGGGGAACATCATAGTGTGGAAGATGGAGGGGGCGGCGGCTGACATGGTGTACATATAACTCCGATTATGGAGTATATTGTAATCCAACTAGGCATCCAAGACTTCAATTTCTATAAGGACCATCTTTCCCGCTAAGCAGACCAGGACATTTTGGTAGAGGCAGATGGGGGTCGAAGGGCGACCGTCATATGCTCTAAGCGTGATGACTGATGGCTTTAGTTCGGGGGACCCTAACTTTTTCCAAACGTTCTTTGACATGTTGCACGTGGATGCACCTTCGTTAATGATACATCAGTGAATGGTAATGTTCTGGACTGATACTGGTATTTGGAAGGCGACCACTGAAGGAAGCCTATGGGTGGCTTTATCTAAATCGAAATCCATTAGATGCGAATCAGCAGGGTCGATGGCGCCTAGTGCGGAAAGTAAGGCTTTCTGCTACTTTGGGCATGACTGTAATACTTCGAATGCTGACATAGTGGTGGGATATTGAGCTAGATCATCCATAATTCTATAGTTATGGGTTGTTTTGGAATAGTTTCTTGCTCGCCTAGTTGGTCCCTTAGCCATATTTGGAAAAGGTTCAATATGCATATTTGATATGGTCAAAGGTGATGTTGGTGCACTGGTACTAGCACCAAACATGTTGGAGTCCGGTGGGGTGTCATAGTTTCGGTTCCATTTTTGGAAATACATTTATTCACCAGTAATGTAGATTTCGTGGCTATTCTTTCCAGAGTCTTCGGAAGTTTGTTTCTGTGTGTTAACTGTCCCTTGATGGGGGAAAGGTTCCTGTATCACTGCTATCTACTGGGAAGATCCCCCTTTTCCTCGGTTACTCTGCAACTTCTTCAGCTTAGGGAGGTCAGAACAGTGGTGAGTGTAGTGGCCCTACTCACAACATATTGAACATGAGTGGATTGCTCAAATAGGTGGCCTTTTGTTCTGCCTTTGGGTGTTGCTTGGCCCTTGGTTTTGATTTCGGTTGGAGTTGCCTCCAGCCTGATATCGTGGAGGGAACTGCTGATTGTTGCCCCCTTATACAAGATTTCCTTTAGGCTTGCTTTTCCCTTTTTTATTAACTGCGTTAGGAGGGTAGTTATCATGGGTATATGGTTGGGAGTGGTTGGTTTTGGGAGGGTTGCACAGAGTTTACCTATGCATTATTTAGCATGGACAGGTCCTGTGCTAGGGACTGAGCATAATGCGGTCCCTGGTTAGTGAATGGATGTTGTGGGGGGATCTTTCGTCACCATTTCTGTCTACATACTGGGTCCCCTAAGCTGGAGGATAGGGTCCTCTGTGCTGATGGTTATACGACAACACCCTACTAGTCAAATTTTGGAGAGGCATGTGATGAATTTGGTAGCCGGGTTGTGGTACGTTCTGGATAGAATCATACATGTAACCGGGTTTTGAACGCTTTTTCCTGGGTAACTTTGGGTCAATGACCCAATTAAACCATCTACAGAGTTTGATACACCTAGGAATTCTTTGTAAGTTTACAAGCGTGGGGCGTTCAGTAGGATATTGTAAATATACCCTGACTGCGTGTAGATCAGCTCGAACTATTGGGCCTTACTGATGGCGTCCTCTTCGGATATGGGCCTTTTTTGTGCCACATATTTTGAAATCTCTGTAGTGAGAGTTTTCAAGAATAGTTCTAACATAAATCGATCGTCGATTTTGGATTTTCGCAAACTACGACACTGTCGCCATTCGTGGAGATGGTCTGAGATATGGACGGCAGGGGTTTTCCTAAAGTGGATCAGTAATTCCATTCTAAAATTGTGGTGGATGGGTAACTGAAAAATAGGTTAAGAACACATTGGAGAGGGCACTAAAGGTTCCATGTGTAGCAGAGGGTTGCTCCACATACCATTTCGCTACTACTCCTGTTAGAGTGCGTTGAAACAGTCTTAGTTGAATAGTATCACCAACAATGTTGTTCGATGAACACCACAGGTGGAAAGTCATAAAATTATTTTTGGGGTCTTCCACTTTCTTTCATTCTAAGTTTGGAATGTTTGAAGGGAGCTTCGTGGGCGTGGGAAGCCATATGGGGTTGTGTGCAATGGGGTCGTTTGTTAACTTGGTTAAATATGGTAAATTTAACGAAGCTAGAAAAGGTGACTGCGAGGTTGTAGCCATTGCGAATTGTGAAAAAAAAATGTTATGGTAGGGAATAGGGTGTATCTATGACATACCCTACTGTAATATTCTTGTTTAGGAATTTCTGCACTCTGGACAGTGAAAATGCTGTATTCAGAAAATTATGCTATAAAAACATGAAACATGACTTGGATCCTCTTATATATGTTGTATGTGACTTGCATACCAAATGGCATCAGAAAAAATTCGTCCTAGCTACATTAAACAGATCTCCCCATCTCAATACCGCTTAAAAACACTCCAATCCCATGACATACAATAATATAATTTCTGAAGATTACCATAGCATAATTCACATGAGGGTTTCTACAGAAAATGATGAATCAATACTGATATGGAGGTTATATTAATCATAGAGCCAAGAAATGGAGGTTTAACCTCTTTTACACAAGAAATAAGGCAACCCGGCAAGGGTTTCCGGTATTACACAAGTGTAAAAAGCAGTACTGCAGAAAATAACGCAATCTACTACAAATCTGTATTTGATATGATAGAATATGACATGAAAGAGCTGATAAATACATAAAATGGCCAAAGGCCCTCCTTATTAGACTTTCCGGAGGGAAATAGACACCTCCTCCTCAAACACTAGCACAAAATCAAGGGGTTCAACCCTGCTACTGCTGCAGCTGCATAAAAGACGCTGTTTCTAAAAGTGACTGCATTGTAGATGATGATGGCTGATAGAACCTAAGTCAGAAGATGAAATTGAAGCTCAGAACATTCCCTTTAGATCCCTTAAACAAGTTGATCCAAAGAAGAGGATGGAATTCCCGCATGAGAATTCCTTGCACTAAATAGTGCTGCAAGCACAGCAAAACAATTGAAGCATGCAAGTAGTCATAAGACCAAAGATAGATGAATAATGAATGCCTTCCTTGCTTCTATCCCCTTATTCTTATCCTTGGTGAGCCTCCTCACCCATGACCCCACTCATTAATGAGGTGACTTCCTAGAAAAGATTCCTCCTTCAAAACTGTGCTGTCCTTGTTGGTTTCCCTCCTCTTGTAGCAGCGCTATTGACTTGGTCAACTGGATCTAGTTCACATGCATTGACCCCCTTTCATACTAAGGTGGCTTTATTTTCCCTCCTAATCTAATCCATTTTCACACTGGGATTGTTTTATTGTCCTTTTATTCTTCTAACTGCAAAAATGGAGCAATTATAGTATTCCAACTAGCAGTAGCTAACTGGGAATATTACAGTCCTCCCCGCTCAAAAGTTGCTTGCCCAAAAGAAACAGTAAAGAAGGATGCTGCAAGATCTTCTCTCCCTCCCAAGTGGCATGCTCATCTGGTAGATTCCTCCATCGAATCAGATATTCCTTGATAACTCTGCTTCTTAGCTGCCTCTCCCTTGTGTCTAAGATTGCTTCTGGTTGCAAAATTAGGTGGCCCTCATCATCAATGGGGGGGAGATCCATGTTGGAAACTACATTCCTCCCAATGGCCTTTCTGAGGCAAGAGACATAGAAGATATTATGGATATTGATTCCCTTGGGAAGCTCCAGCTCATATGCTACCTTACTAACACAATTGATCACCTTGTATGGCCCATAGAAACGTGGTTTGAACTTCCCAACTCCCTTCTCCTTGAGTGTGGATTGTTTATAAGGCTGAAGATGCAGATAGACTAGATCTCCCACCTCAAACTGTCTCTCTATCCGACCACAGTCTGCATATATCTTCTGTTGGTTCTAGGTAGTAGCAATGTTGTCTTTGAGGGCTTTAAGTATGTCGTGATTCTCCTGAATCCATTCCTTTGCTCTTGGAGCCTTACTTGCCCCAAACACAACATCAGAAATGAGAGTGCCTCATACCCATATAAGGCCCAGAATGGAGTCATGCCAATAGAAATATGGTGAGTAGTGTTGTAACAATATTCTCCCAAGTGGAGCCAACGCAGCCAAGCCCTCTGTTGCCCTGCAACATAGTTCCTCAAGTAGCTTTCCAACCACTTGTTCACTATCTCGGTCTGTCCATCGGTTTGTGGGTGATAGCTAGTGCTGGGAGTCAAATCAGTCCCCACTAACCGGAAAATTTCTTGCCAAAAGACACCCTTGAAGCTGCTGTCCCGATCACTCACTATGGTCCTTGGGAGACCATGGAGTCTAAATACATCTTTGAAGAAAAGCCCAGCTACCTGTGAAGTAGTATAATGTGCAGAAATGGCAAAGTTATGAGAGTAATTTGTTAGTCTATCAACAACTACAAAGATACAATCCTTACCCTGTACTGTCAGTAGGCCGGTGATTAAGTCCATAGAGATGTTTTCCCACTTCCCATCTGGAATAGGTAGTGACTGCAATAACCCAGCAGGGTGGGTGTGCTCTCCCTTGTTCTGCTGAAAAACTGTGCACTCCTTGACATGTTGGAGCACATCCTCTTTGATACCCTTCCATGAGAATCTCTCTCTTATGGCCCTATAAGTCTTTGTGAAACCTTGATTCCCTGCAAGTGGGGAATCATGTGATGCTAGTAAGATCTTTTGCTTGAGATTGGAATTCTTAGCCAAGAAGATCCAGTCCCGGTAATAGATGATCTCATCCATCACCTTATACCTCTCATCCAATACCACCCCATCAAGTATCTCACATGCAAAGTCATCTTTGGAATACTCAACTAAAATTTGAGCCTTCCAATCTGTGTCCATACCCCTCAAAGACAGAGCTGTATGTCTCCTGGATAGAGCATCAACCACCACATTTCTCTTCCCCTTCGCATACTCTATGTCAAATTCATATGCTTTGACTTTGCTCACCCACTTTTTTGTCTCTCCTGGAGTTGCTTCTGTTCAAGGAAGAATCTAAGACTGTTATGATCAGTCTTCACCTTGAACTTATTCCCCATCAAGTACTTCCAGAACTTAGCTAATGCATGCATGATAGACAACATTTCTTTATCATAGATGGGGTATAACCTTTCATGAGGAAGCAACTTCTTGCTCTCAAAGGCTATAGGATGCCCTCCTTGCATCAAGATTGCTCCAATTCCTTCACCTGATGCATCACATTCTAGAACAAAAGGTTGAGAAAAATTAGGCAAAACCAATACAGGAAAACTAATCATTACCTATTTGAGTTAATTAAAAGCCCTCTACGCTGAAGGTGTCCAATGGAAAGCTCCCTTCTTGGTCAAGTCTACGAGTGGTGCTGCTAGCTGTGAAAAAACTTTCAGAAAATTCCGGTAATAAGTGCATATGCCAACAAACCCTCAGAGTTATATGACATTTCTGGGCTCAGGCCAATCTCTGATAGCCTGGATCTTCTCCTAATGTAGCCTCACTCCATCCACTCCTATGATGTTCCCCAAACACAACATCTCTGTGAGGCCAAATTCACATTTGGAGTGCTTGGCATAGAATTGCTGCTCTTTGAGGATATGTAAAACTGTCTCAATATGCTGTAGGTGCTCCTCCCAAGTGCGGCTGTAGATAAGAATATCATCAAAGAATACCAATACAAAATTTCTCAAATGAACATGGAAGATGTGGTTCATGCAAGATTGGAAAGTTGCTGGGGCATTGGTCAATCCAAAGGGCATCACCAAAAACTCAAAATGCCCATAGTGACATCTGAATGTTGTCTTGGGGATATCTTGATCCCTCACCTTGATTTGATGATACTTAGATCTCAAATCAATCTTGGAGAAGTATTTAGATCCCCTCAACTCATCCATTAGTTCATCGATCCTGGGTATGGGGTACTTGTTCTTCATAGTCTTCTTGTTAGGCTCTATAATCAATGCACATCCACAATGTGCCATCCTTCTTCTTTACCAAGACCACGAAAGAAGCAAAAGGAATAGTAATAGGCCTGATGTGTCGTAGAGCTAGCAACTCTTGGATGGCCCTCTCAATCTCATCCCTATAAGCCTTTGGGTGCCTATAAGGAGTGGTGATTATTTCTTGGAACCCTTGCTCCAACTCAATAGTGTGTTCAAACCCTCGGTCAGGAGGTCTCCCTGGTGGGATATCTCCAAATACTGTAGAATACCGATCCAAAAGAGATTGAACATCTGTATGCACTGGTGAATCCTTTCTCCCTACATCCGATATATGCAGCTCCACTTCCCATTCTACATCTCCTTTGCACAGATATGCTTCCATCCTGTGTGTTGAAACAACCTAGGGGGGGTATTTGTTTATGCCCTTGATCTTTTGATTCTGACCACTCTTTCCTTCTATCCGTTCCATCTCCAAGGTTTTCCAATTAGTGGTAACTCTCCCAAGAGTGATCAACCACTGTACTCCCAATATGACATTGGTGTCTGGAATATCTACCACATAGAAGTGGTCTGTCAAGGTATAGGTCCCCATGGTAATGGATAGTGTCGGAACATACTTGGCACACTACAGGGTCATAACTCCTGGGACCAAGACTGAGAATCCCTCAAGCTCCTCCATGTGGATCCCTCTCCTTTGTACCAGCTGTGCATCAATAAAATTATGAGTTTCTCCACTATCTATCAGTACATACACTCTTTGCCACATAATAGTACCTCTTACTGTCAAGGTCAGATATTTTGGGACCCCTCTTAACGCTGCAATAGCTCCCCCTCTTGGAGCAAAGTCTTCTTTGGATGGTACAATGCTGGCCTCTTCCCCTTCCTTGGAGAAGGTCTTAACATAATGTGCCTCTCCTGAAACACATTCTTCCTTCAAATCATGAACAAGGATTGTCTTCTTTGGCCCTGAAGAGGTCTCCTGTTGCAGTAATGTTCTTGCCCTGGGCAAGGTGTGTTGTAAGTCTCTAGCTTTCTCCATAGCTTCAAGGAGAGTGGTTGGTTTAGTGGATTTTACCAACCCATGAAATGGTTCAGCCACCCCATCAATAAAAATTCATACCTTCCTGCTCATAGTGAGGTTGGATACCATCACTGAAAGCTGCAAATATTTAGCAATATAGTCTTCAAGATCTCCCTCCTATTTGAGCTTGGTTAACTTGACAAAATGGGCTTCCGGATCTCTCGGATAAAATATTTCCACTAGTATTTTGGTGAAGAATGAGTATGAAGTGATGTGATGATGCCCAAGTGTGGTCAATACATGAAACCAACATTCATGAGCCTCCCCTTCTAAGTGCAACGCAGCTATCTTGATGGCTTCTATTTCAGAAACCTTGTTGAGCTGAAAGTAAGTGTCCAGCTTGTCCACCCAAGCCTTGGCTGTACACTTAGGTGTTCCATAATATGTGGGTAAGAATAACCTCCCCATACTGTGTTGTAGGTCTGATCCCTGCATAAAATTCTCCTCCTTTTGATGAGGATTAACTCTCCTCCCATCCTTGATCCGACAAAACTCCTGAAAGCTCAAGTGTTCTTTGAAACTTTGAGATTGGGATTCATATTCCTCAAAATAATTTCCCAGGGTTTCCTCCTTATCTTATCTAGATAGAAATGAAGGCATGGTAGAGCGTTGTGGTGTAGCTGAGTCCTCCATGCCATATGACGTGCTAGTGCTTGCCTCATGGCAAAACCCTATAGAATCCACTTTATGCCTCATCTCCTTGAGATCCCTTGCAATTTTTTGCATGGTATGAAGTAATATTTTTGAGATATATTCCTCCTTCATGCTATAGATATATTATCCCCACAATCTGAGACAAGAGCAGAGCTCCGATACCACTGTAATATTCCTGTTTAGGAATTGCTGCACTCTGAATAGTGAAAACGTTGTATTTAGAAAATTACGCTATAAAAACATGAAAAATAACTTGGATCCTCTTATATATGCTATATGTGACTTGCATACCAAATGGCATCAGAAAAAATCATCCTAGCTACATTAAACAGATCTCCCCATCTTAATACCGCTTAAAAACACCCCAATCCCATGACTTACAATAACAAAATTTCTGAAGATTACATGAGGGTTTCTATATAAAATGATGAATAAATATTTATCTAGAGGTTATATTAATCATAGAGCCAAGAAATGGAGGTTTAACCTCTTTTACACAAGAAATAAGGCAACCCGGCAAGGGTTTCCGGCATTACACAAGCATAAAAAGCAGTACTGTAGAAAATAGCGTAGTCTACTGCAACTATGTATTTTATATGATAAAATATGACCTGAAAGAGCTGATAAATACATAAAATGGCCAAAGGCCCTCCTTATTAGACATTTTGGAGCGAAATAGACACCTCCTCCTCAAACACTAGCACAAAATCAAGGGGTTCAACCCTGCTACTGCTGCACCTGCATAAAAGATGCAGTTTATGAAAGTGACTACGCTGTAGATGATGATGGCTGATTGAATCTAAGTCAGATGATGAAATTGAGGCTCAGAACCTTCCCTTTATATCCCTTAAACAAGCTGATCCAAAGAAGAGGATGGAATTCCCGCATGAGAATTCTTTGTACTAAACAGTGTTGTAACCACAGCTAAACAGCTGAAGCATGCAAGTAGTCAAAAGACCAAAGATATATGAGTACTGAATGCCTTCCTTTCTTCTATCCCCTTCTTCTTATCCTTAGTGAGCCTCCTCACCCGTGACCCCACTCATTAATGAGGTGACTTCCTAGAAAAGATTCCTCCAAAACTGTGTTGTCTTTGTTGGTTTACCTCCTCTTGTAGCAGCGCTTTTGACTTGGTCAACTAGATCTAGTTCACCTACATTGCCCGCCTTTCACACTAAGGTGGCTTTATTTTCCCTCATAATATGATCCCTTTTCACACTGGGATTGTTTTATTGTCCTTTTATTATTCTAACTGCAAAAATGGAGAGATTATAATATTCCAACTAGTAGTAGCTAATTGGGAATATTACACCTACTGTGTGTTCAACTGGCTTCCCGAATGGGTAACACTCCTCTGCCCTCAAGGGGTTGTGGGAGGAGTGGTCTGTGGTGAACCTGTGGGGGTGTTCATCAGTGTGGCATTGGGAGACCTACTAGGGTTCCCCACTAAATATGCCCCAATAAAGGATGAACCAATAATGGTGGTTGTGTTCCATCTCTAACACCTAAATGGCGAAAGACCTGGAACCCCTCCCGGTAATGGGGGGAGATCCAAAAGATTTCTATATTAACGAGGTCCCGTTGGGTCCATTCTGGCATCGACTAGGTATGGCTTTGGAAATATTTGAGGGGATAGAGATTACAATCAAAGAAAAATTTTGATCTCATACATAAAACAAAGTGAAAATAAAAAAAATATTTCCTTTTAGATTAATCCTATGTGATCAGTCAATAAAAAAAAATGTTTTTTTGTTGCTTGCGTATGATACTCAAATCCTAGAAGACCTAATTGTCCTCACACACTCAAATGTAACTGGGCCTTGAGAATATATCTTGCGAATGATGGCACAATGTCCCGTAATAGCTAGCGACGCCTCCAGTCAATCGAAGAAAATCCACCAAGGTAAGGGTAGAGGATCTAGTGCTTTCTTGCACCGTCACCTATAGGGAAAGGATGCCCTAATTTTTGGCCACTAAGCACCACCGTACCATGTGAGAGTTCGATTCTTGGTAGTTCAGCTAACAGTACCGACTATCAGTCGGGTCAGGTAGCCCCAACAGTGATACCGCACGCATTGCGCCTAAGCCTAACCCCTTCTGAATCAGGTCTCTACCATGCTCAGGTTTTCTTTTCTGTGGGCTGATAGGTGGATTTAAAAGTTCCATAAACAATCAAATTCTATGTTTCAAGATGAAGAATGATCAAGGCGGCTTATTATATGCCTACCCCCTTGATCCTAACTTAGACTATAAATTATTTTGTGGCCCCTTTGGGGAGAATTTAGTGAGTTTTGTTAAGTTAGTTTTAGGTGTCTTTGATTTGCTTAGTGTGTGGATGCATGTGAGAAAAAGGTGAACAAGAATAAAGTTTGACCGTGTGGATATGCGATGATCCTTTTAAAAATCCCCTATTAAAATATGTTCTATTGTTCATCGCTCGAAAGAAGAACATGTGTGGATATGGGCTGCTTTCTATATTTCCTAGTTAATCTATGTGATCAACTATAGGGAGATGGTGATTTTTGAATAGAGAATGTTCATATTCTTGTCTAGGATCACTAGAGGGTGCAAAGGAAACATAGATTACTTTCTCTTCTATCAACAATTTGATCTTGGTCCCAAAATCCTAGTGCAAAAATTGAACTAAAATAATGACTTTTACACTACCAAAAGTACTAGCTAAGCATGCGTGGACTTGGGCCACTTACTTTGGCTAATTATCTAGGTGTTTTGGTACCTAAAATTGAAAAACATAATTTTTTCGGAATGCAAGTTAATTTTCCCCTACTTAAACTATCTGTGTAACTTTGCAAAAATCAACTTGAATAAAACTAACACCAAGCCTAGCAAAAGACGCTAAGAGTGAGTTTTAGCAAGCTGCGGGGGACCTCAACCTGTGCTGGAAGATGTATTATGGGCCACCAGACACCTTTACAAGTAGGCAAAGGTGGAATTACTGGACAAAAATTCTCATTATGTTTTTTGCGTGCAAAAGACCGAATCACACACTGTTGGTATCACACACTATTGGTTTTTTGCATGCTCTGGATCACACATTGTTGGTATCACTTGGGGCAATTCTGGCCAGCATAAAAATATGCTCTCCTGTTGCTCATCTCTTGGTAGCCTTTTATAGGAGAATTCAAATCCTTCTTCCCTCTCTTGGTACATTGTGGATAGTGACCCAAGAGAGGAGGGTGATTCCATTGTGTGCCACATTTATTCCATTGTGTGCTCCATTGATGTCCTAAGGAGGCTTGGGTGGTTGTCCTTAGGTGGATTCAAGTGTGGAATCAATGTCTTAGAGTGTGCCTTGTGGTCCTAGAAAGTGACTTCCGCCACTCCCAGGATTGAACGCTTTTCTGGTCAAAAGGCGCGCAAGGGTTCATTTATCGAAGAATTTTGCGCTCAAAAGCACATTTGACTAGTCCTTCTTATACGAAATCTGATTTTTCCTCATACCTTAGAGATTTTTATTTACTTTCATATTCTCTAATGTCTCTCAGCCCTGTAAATCCTTCTGCATGACAATAAATAATGTCACCTTTGCTTGTATGATTTTCCAGTGATAACAAAGGTGAAATTAATTCTAAAGATACTCAACTTCATCAATTACAACTCTCCATTGAGAAAATGAAAGATGTTCCAAATATTGATGAGCTTAGGAAAGAATATTTAGAATTAAAAACCCTATTGGCACAAAAAAATGTCATCTTTTGCCAGAAATTAACAAGCATCCTTGAATTATTTGAGCAAAGCGATTCACTTTTGAATCACATTTTTGATATGAGGATTAGTTTCGATGACATAGATGAGAAGGTATCCCAATTTTTTACTTGGTAGGATTCTTCTGATAGCCGAAAGGCTAACCTGCCCAGAATTGAAGAATCAAATAAAGAGATATTGTTCACAGACTGGGATATACAACTAAAGAAATCAGAAAGGGCAATAACCAAAGCCAAATACATGCCACAAACATTGTGGAAACTGTTAGCCAGAACATGTTTGCAGCAAATCTCATAGATAGATGTCCTCCTAGTGCATTAACCTGGGTAAAATATTTGATAAGACAATGGCAGGAAGTGTAAAATGTTAAAGAGGAGCATATTATGAAGATAGAAAATTTATATTGGGAAAGATACTTGAGATATCTAGTAAAGCCTCATAGCCAATGGATCATTATTCATTGTCTTACATATACATCCTCATACATTATTCCTCCATTATTTGATGTTTTTTTTACTGGACACCTATGCATTAGGCCAGGCCAAAGTCCCGAGGTTAAGACTATGCTTAATATTCTTCAACTCAAGGAGAAAATGGAAGAAGGGACAACAGGACAGTCCGCTAACAAATCACCCCTTTAATTTCTATTTCTGTTTTAATTTTACATACTTTAAGGAGAGTTGTTTTAAACCTCCTGAGTTTTTAATGTAATGAATATTTTAAGGCTTATTAGTTTTATATTTAAACCCCTTCATTTCTTTTAGGAAGGGGTCCTGAAATTTTGAAAAGAAGACTTTACTGATGTTGCACTTTTGTACTTTGAAAGTTTTCTGAATAGAAAAGGTTGGACCGAGAGTTATTTCTCAAATGAGCTGAGTAAATATATATATGCTACTTTTATCTTATATGTTTAATTTGAGTTTCAAATGAGAAGTAGTTCATTGATATTATGATGTGTTTTTTATATGTTTGTTTGAACATAGTTTGAATTAATTCACTTTTGAACGTGTTATGTTGTTAACATTTATATGTATATGAAATACATGCATTTTGTAAAAGTTGCGATATAAGCTTCATTAAATTGATTTAATTAACTTCTTAACTAAATAAATTATCTTAAATGTTTTTCATATCTATAAATGAATTTATGATATTTATTTGCAATCATTGAAATATTATTTTGTAGATTACACAAAGAAAAGGTTTCATCCCGCGATAGATAGAGATAGATCTAGATATATAGATATAAATAGATAGATTTATTGTTTATTGCAAGCTTGGTTATTTTCCCATCTATCAAATTACACTTAGAGATAAAATCATTAATTCACTCCAACTATATTAAATTGGGAAATTGGTCCCACAAATCCAGTAGGAGCCACCATTCCAAATGGAAAAGGGACCGTTTTTTCATGTCTCCGACCGGGTGGTTTTCCTCAATGTTGTTGCACCGATTTGCGGGGCCTCAACATTTTTGGCGCTAGGAGGGAAATCGAACTATGAACGGCACCAAAGCTTAAATTAAAAAATAAAGACCATCACTCGAGTCATTCTCCCTCTGAATCCACAACTTCAGGTCCTATTTCAAAATCTCTTGCTCATAAATCAGAAGTTATTAATTCTCCTCCTCAATCTCCTATTTCTGTTCATAAATAAATCCTTTTAGAATATACTCTAGATTCACCTAATGTACAGATGCTGATAAAGCAATTATAAGAAATTTCAATTTCATCAGAAAAACCTATATTTTCAGAAGCCTCAGAAGGAATTGTCACTTCAATTTTTGAAGCCACTGGTGTATTAACTCTATCTAAGAGTGAAAAAATTGGACTTATCCCTTCCAAATTTCCTCTTCATTCTCATCGAAGGAAAACTCCTATTTCTGAAGCACAATCATCAACTAGTGAGATTCAATCTGTTTCTACCTCTCAAACAACATCAATCATTCTTCCCTCGCTTTCATCTTCTCAAACAAGTTCTTCATTTATCAATACCCCTTCTTCTTCTTCTTAGTATACAACTACTATTACAAGTAATATTAGTTCAATCGTCTCTTCTACACCTTCAACTATTATTGGAACCACTTCTTCTACTTCAAATCCTCCTTTAGGACCACCCAATCCTCCTCTTCATACAATGGCTAATAGACCTTGGAAAAATCCTGGAGCTGTTCAACTACCAGGGCCCCTTTATCCTTTACCTAAAAATCCTGAAATATGGTTGCCTAAGTATAATACAGATGATGGATTACCTGCAAAAGAGCATCTCCATAATTTCATGCTTGCCATAAATCTTAATGGAGTTTCAGATGAAGATTATGTAGTTATATTATTTCCTTATACTTTTCAAGGATCAGTTGGATCATGGTATTTCTCACTTCCATGAGGCACAATTACTAGTTGCGATATTTTTGAAGAACAATTCCTTACTAAATTTGGAGATGATCGCACTACTGCTGTTACACCATTTTTTGGTCATCTAACCTAATATCATTAGATGGACCCAAGTACACCATGTAAGACCAATTTTACCCTAAGTAAAATTGCTTTCACTATGTAAAATAACTTAATAAAACACATTTATTAGGTTGTTTATGGTCTAAACAGGAAACCCCAAAAGGAAATATTAAACAAACCTATATTTGTTTGATTTTTCTCAAGGAATAATTAATTAAACAATAATTCAATTATTATTCCTCACCATGTTTAACCCAAAACAAAGAAATTAATTAGATAAATCTTTATTTATCTTATTATTTTCTAGGAATAATTATTTAAATCTTATTTAAATAATATTCCTTGTTAAATATGACTAAATCACCCACAAATAATTAAATAAATCATTATTTATTTGATTATCATTCAACCACTTCCTTAAAATGATAAATAAATCATTTATTTACTTATTATTTACAAATAAAGGGATTTGACCCAAGTCAAATACCTTTTCCCTCCAACAAATATAATAAAATATTCCATAAAAGGTGGATCTAGATTTGGTTAATGTTATTTTAATCATGCACCAAGATCTAGAATGACCCAATATTTTGTTATAAATAGGAGGGGTTTTCCTACCATTCTTCACCTTTTGTTGCCTATTAGATCACTCTGGATCTAAACTCTTGGTTTGACTTTGAGCCATTATCATTGTCATATTTTCCATTATTTGCTGTGTGAGCTCCCTTTGAGTTCTATCTTTGTCTGGGTTTTCTACACCAACAAGAGAGAGAAATGCTAGATTTGAAGTGCTGAGGACTTCCAAGAACCCATACCATTGAGGAGAATTGGAAACACCTTGTTTTCCTCCCAGGTGCCTTTAATACAAAAATTCTTTCAAAAATTTTTTCTTGTCTTGTCTATTGGATGTATGGAGCAAAAAATTATTTTTACTTCTTAATGTCTCTTTTTGCATAGATCTGGTTTTTGCAACACTTGTCTTGATCAACTAACTTCTAGAGATCAAAAGATATTGGCAAATACATTTGATGTTAGTGCTATAAGTTATCGTAGGTGAAGTGGTCTTTTTTCGTACACTTCGACAAAAGATTCATACTAACAACTGGCGACTCCACACGAGTTTTCAATTACGACCGATGTCGTTTTTCATATTCTTGCATATCAAGCTACTTTAGAGCCTAGGGTTTCTTTTCAGATTTTTGTTTTTCCTATTTTTATGTTTTTTTTCACCTTATAACCCTAAAACATTAAAATTTATAACTTCCGCGTGTTTCTGGCCCTATTGCGCAGGTGACAGACATCAGCCGCAACTGATATGGCAACTTTTTCGGAAATCTGCCGCCGGGACACCCGGAGCTTCAAGTCGCACTTTTCAGCCCAGAAACTGCGACCTGGACTGCAGGACACACTTTTCAGCCATTATGCGACACACGGAAAACGAGTCGGGAACCCTGCGTACTGCCTTAATTTTACTTTATATTTTTACGCAATTTTTAGGTTTTACGAAGCACGTCGGGGGTTTTCCAGCCTCTGTCTCAGCTCGTTTCGACCTGTTTCTGATCTGTTTTGCTCATCTAAGTGGGAACATAGCCCCCTAGGGCTTCAGTACCCTCCACTTTTGGTGGAAGAGTTTTTATCTGTTTCAGGTGTCTGTTTTTTCAAAGTTTCAGCTCCCCCTTTTCCAGATCTGATACCTCCTTTTCAGATCTCTTTTAATCAGATATTCTCCCTTTAAAATCACCTCCTGCAGTTTTTTTTGGATCTACCTTTAGGGCTTCCTCCTCGCCCCATCTGCTTTTTGCTGATTTCCTCATTTTTTCCAGCCACCTTGCCTCTGCCTCTTGGCTGTGTTCTGCACCTCTTTTCAGCAGATTTCTCCTCTAGATCCCTGTCCCTCCCGACCCTAGATCTATTGGCCTCTTTTTAGTGTGTTTTGACTAGATTTTTTCCCTCTGTTAGACTAGTTTTGAGAGACCCACCTTTTTGGGATAGATCGATGCATTGTTAGCTGTTAATTTTCTGTTATTTCAGCATTATATACTATTCTCTGCAACATTATTTTCAGTTACGTAGCACACTTTTTATCTTGCTCTCAAAATGAAAAGGGTTTAAAAATTAAAATTAACACATGCCACACACTCACCTTAAGCAAAGAAGAGCCTGGTTTACACTGCCAGGCAAAGACTTTAAAATCCATTGACACTGCACCTATCTGCCCTTGTTTCGATAGTGTACTCTCTTGATTCTACACCTCCCTGCCTTTGTTGATCTTTCTTATTCCCCCTGTGCCGTGTTTGTGTTGTCACCATTGCGCCCCCAAGGCGCGCATCCCGGAGACTTCTTGGCCTTCACCCTCAGTTCGGGTCGGTCGACCTACTCCCTCCCGTCGTCGACGAGTTAGTCCTCCTCCGAGTCCGCACTCCAACTCCTCTTCTGATTCATTGGGTTCTCCTTTTTCTTCTGGTTCTCCCCCTGTCACCTTCACCATGTCTGGTCCAGGGCCTAATGCTAGCGGTAATCCCAGCCCTAATGCCGGGACTACTAATAGTGGAACCGCCACAGGAACTACCTCGACTGCACCTTTGCTCCCTTACATGGCAGGCCTCAGCCTCCCCGATCTCAATCAGTTGATCAATGACCCTATCCGCCACGATGTTGGTTGGCCTGCTATGCCAACCAAGCTCCCCTCTGACATCCCTAAGTTCGAAGGTCTTGCTGGAGAAGATCCAACCAACCATGTCCGATCTTTCCACATGTGGTGTTCCTCCAATTCCATTACTGATGATTCCATCCGTCTTTGGTTGTTCCAACGCATGCTTACTGGCGAAGCTTCTAAATGGTATGTTGACCAAGCCACCTTTTCCCATACCACATTTGCGACCATTTCCCAAGCCTTTTTATCTTATTTCCAGCTCCCTCTCTAATACGATACTGGTATAGAGCTTTTGACTTCTTTTAAGCAAAACTCTTCAACCCGCCTTTCCACTCATGTCCAGGAATGGCGGAGAAGAAGGAGCTTATGTCGAGCCCCCACCTTCGAAGATCGGGTTTATATGGACTGGTTCCTTCACACTCTCTTACCTCCCATTGGCAAAGATGTCGCCTCCCATTTCCCTCAAACCGAAGAAGCCGCCCTCCAAATAGCCTTGAAATATGACCTGATCTACGCTCAGTCTGGTTATGTTTATACCGTCCTTCCTGACCTCCCCAGGCCCAGTGGCGCTAACACCCCGGGGGAATCTCATTCCGCCGACGGTATCATTGGAGCCCTTTCTCATCCGTATGCTCAACCCCCTATGGTCTATGGTCTCCCTCCGGGAGGGGCCAGCACCTCTAGCACTTTCCCCCCTCCAGGTAGCATGTATCCAGGATACGGCATGCCTCATCCTTTTGCCCAACCTCCTGCTTACCTCAATGTTGCCCAACCTAGCCATTATCCTTATCCGCAGCTTGGTGCGCCAGCTCCTCCAGCATATGCGCTTCCACCTCCCTTGCCTCCTCCACCCCCGCAACAGCACATATAGCCCCCTCCAGGGCAAGTATTTGCACAGCATGGCACGACTAATCCCCCTTCTTCTCAAAGAAGGCGGAGAGGAAATCCAAATAAATCTGCCCTTGGTACTCGTGGACCCAATCCCCAAGGTACTGACCCTAACACTGCTAACCAGCAACAGGGCACTCAGCCCAAGCTGGACAGGCCTATTCGCACAAATAAACCTTGTTCGTGTTGCGGTATTTATGGTCATTACACTCATGATTGTCCCCTCCTACCACAGATGCGGCAGCTGTGGGTGTCTCAAGCCACATTGCGAGGACAACATGCCTCCCCTCATGCTCCCCTTAATGTGGCCACTACTCAACCGGCTGTGTTTACCGATCCTTTCCCTCAGCAAGGATTCGTGGCTACCCAACCACCTGACGGACAGGTCGCCAATCAACCTTCCCCTTCTGGTTCCTTCGATTACCAGATCCTCATGATCAACTCTGATCCATCCCCAACCGTTGACCTTAACCTTCAAACTTGGTCTCGCTAGTACCCCAAGCCTCTCGCTCAGTCTGCCTCCGAGTCCCCTTCTTCAGGTTCTACCGAGCCTCTTTCGACATCCAATGATCCCTTACATATCCCTCAACCAAAAGTTGAGGTTCATACCAAGATTCCTAAAGTACCATTACGCCAAAATGCTGCTCCTGGTCGAGCTGCTCATTCGTATAGCATAGTAGATGATTTGGCGCAGTCTCCTTCTACCATTTCCACATTGGAACTCCTTCAATTGTGCCCTTCCCAAAAGAAGGCTCTTCTATGTGCTGTGGGCGCTGTAGATCCTGCCAATGACCAAATGATTGTTTTCGATGCCCATCAATCAAAACATCCTCCTCTTCTTGCTTCCGTCGCCTTCCAAATCCCCGTCAAAATCCGGAATGCCAATGTTTCTCGGTGTATAATTGATGAGGGGGCATCCACTTGTGTGATGTCCGCTTCGGTTTGGAAGCAACTCGGATCTCCTGAGTTGGCCCCTTCCACGATCACCCTTCGAGCGTGGGACGACCACGCTTCCTAGCCCATTGGCCTTTTCCGTAATTGTCCTATCACTCTTCCGGGCAAGACTGTTTGCGTTGACGTCGAAGTCATCGACGCCCCTTTAGATTACAACATTCTATTGGGGTAAAGCTACACCTATGCCATGTCTGCTGTCCCATCCGTGGTTTTTCGCAAGATGTCTTTTCCTCACAATGGAAAGATAGTCACCATCGACCAATTGACTTATCATGAGCCAAAGTCTCAGACCTCCCCTGAGACGACCATCTCTTCTGTAGCCAATAAGAAAACCGTCGATTCCTTGACCAGTGTCTCTCCCGGCATCTACAAAGACTCCTCTTTGCTTGGAACTTTCCCTGGTCTCCCTCCTCCTCCTATCTCTGATCCCAGCTTATTGAATGTTTGCATGATGCAATCGTCTTGGGCTGCCCTTAAGCGGCTCGCTTCGGCTAGTCAGCAACCTCAGACTCAACCTCGCCCACCGCAACCCGCTCCTAGCCAGTCATCTCAGCCAGCCAGACCTCCTCCTTCTGGCCCTTCTCCTACAGCTGGTATCCCTTAACCCCTCTATCCTCCGGGTCGGTTCCCACAGGCCTCAACCACCTCAGAGCCATCCCTCTTGGTAATTATCCCGCTGGTCAGATACCTTTCCTTGTTCCCCTTCCCAGAGTCTATATGGTTTCCGTCATGGCCACCCTCTCTCTTCCTAACCTGACCCTGGGCATACCCGTCTGGTACCTTGACCCTCCAGCCGCTACCCCACTTGGTCGCCCCAAACCCTATCTTGCTTTGACACCGGTTCAACCGGTCCCCCTCGCTTCCCTCGTTTCCACCATGCCCCCCGCACCTCCCCAGGACCCTGCCCCTATGGCAACGGCTTCAGGAAAGAAAGGCAAAACTCACAAGGGGGCAGCCAAAGACAGGGCCACCTCGACTGACCCAGCTCCTCCTCCGCCCGCAAAGCCTTGCGCCTTGTGTGATGTCGTCGGTCACGCCACCCATACTTGTCCTGAATTGCCCCGTATTCAACCCATGGTTAAAGTCGCGTTCCCTGAGTCTATGGTCCCTGACCCCTCCATTCCGTCCTCGTCCGTAACCAAGAACCCAAAGATTATCCACACCAACAAACCCTGTGTTTTATGCGGTGTCCATGGCCATTACTCCCACCATTGTCCTCACCTGACGCATTACCGCGCCTCTTTAGAGGTAGTTCGAGAGTATGAGGTTGAACAAAATCAGTCCGCCTCTCCCATACTTATGCAGTATGCTTCAGGTCAGCTTGAGGATCCCTCCGCTCCCATTGACATTCCCCCCCCTGATGTCCAGATGACGGAGTCTACTACCAACATTCTCTACCTATCATCCTCTGTGATAACTTTGGAGAACATTCCCTTTGAATCCTCCCCTGTTTTTTCGCTCGCTCCCCCTCCAGCGACCACCCTGGGCTTAACATCCTTTGACCATCTGTTTATCTGTTCCTCTGTCATCCCTCATGATGATTGGTATGTTAGCCTTTCTTCCCATACAGATGATCTAGGTAGCTTTGCCATGACATGTGGTTTCCCTTCCTCTCGTCATCCCCTCTATTCCCATCAGGATGTCCTCTTGGAATCCCTCTCCACCCATCACCTGATCCTTCCTGCCCATAACCGAGATAACACCACCCCTATCCATGTTGACCTCTGTAGCCCGAGTCCCATCCATTCCTCCTATAGCCCTCATATACCACCACCTCGTTCGTATATGAGTCATAGCCATCCTGCCCATCGCACTACCTCCCGCAGTTGCCACTCGATGTCTCCTATACACTCACGCTGCCGTCATTATTCCTCCTCCTCTCATTTTTTGTCTTGTACCACCATTCCGCAGGACATCCCGTCCACACCCTATATCGGTTACGCCGATGGTGCAAGTCGTTACTCCCGGAATCTCGCCTCAACAAGTTGGGCCATTTTCACCCCCTTGCATGCCCTTTTTCTCTCAAACGGGGTCTGCACTGGTCCTGCCACCAATAATCAGGCCGAATACGATGCAGTGCGAGGTATTTTAGCTGATGCCCTTTCTCATCGCATCCTCCATCTGCATGTTCGTTTAGATTCCATACTTCTTGTCATGTAACTAAATGGTGTCTATCGTGTGCATAATCCTGTGCTGTTTCGACGATATTTGCAAGTGAAACTCTTGATACGTGAATTTGAAACCATAACTTTCAACCATGTACCTCGAGAAAAAAATCACTATGTAGATAGCATTGCAAACCATGTTCTAGATTGGCATTTATCACATGCATTTTATACTATACAATAACAATCATAATCATTAAAAATATGCATATCCATAATATGTGTCACAAAACATGTGTTTAGAGTCCATCTACTCTGATACATATGACATGCCCATAGCATGTTACTAAAAACTCAAAACTGGGGGCACCACCTGTCCCACACCTAATCACTATCTGGCGGATCCCGAGCCAATGGCTCTACTCCTGCAGCTTGTAGATCACGTATCCCTTGACCGGCCATTGCCATGCGCCGCATGACCCCTCGCCATTTCGAGGGTAGACCAATACATGGCTCTATGTACTGGTCGTCTAAGTCTTGCCACCCGCGCTCTAAAACACTGGTCAGCAACCTCCTGTCCCGGATGTCCTCGAGGGCAGCGCATCCTCATTGTACACTCTGGGCCGCAGCACGGCTCCAGATGCTGCCGGTCGTCCCATATATCCGGCTGATTTTACCAGAGCTATATTTGCATACCAAAAGTACATGAATCAATACCCTATCTACGATTCACTAACTTTAACATGCCAAAAAAAGAGTAGTTACTTGTCACTTACCATCGGGTCCCCATACTTGACCAGGCAGAAGTGGTAGGTCTGGATCCCCACAATAACTCATCCCACTATAGGGATAATCGTCTATGTATAACGGCATCTGATCCCAATGGGCAAAGAACTCAGGTCGAAACACTCGTCCGACCGCCCCTCCTCCTCCCCTGCACAGTAGCCGCCCCCACCGGCGCATCTTGGGCTCTCTCGGGCCCCCATCTAGGAGCTATATATGAGGTCGTAAGGTCGGGATCTTCTCAAAGAAGAAGGCGCACAATAAAGTCCCATACGAGCAATCATGGTTCACTTGCCACTTGCAGAGTGACAACTATCGTTTTAATGACACCAACATCATTTGGGCCCATCCATAGTAGGTCCCACTCAACACACTCTCCACAATCATCATCTGCCCCCCTGTGATGTGATGGAGCGCCTGGTTGCCAACGATCCGCAGCACCGCTGCGGCCACCGCACGGGTCTCTAATCTCTCTAGGTCCCCGATCGGTATCCGAGTCCCTTTGATTTGGAGACCCAGTCGGCAATGTCACTCCACAAAATCCATGATATGCTGCCCTCGTGGTAACACTAGCTGCGTGTTTCCCACCATCCCAAGTGGCGGGAGACCCGTCAGGAAATCCAGATCCTAGACTGTCAATTCGATCCTGTGCCCCTGCACTATAAAGACCTCATGATCTGGATCCCAATAACTGACAATCCGGGCCAACAAGGGCTCCCCATCTCTCATCAGAGGGTTCTCCAAAAACTTCAAAACCCCAAACACAGCGTGCACAATGAACACCTAATCCGCTGGATTCTGCCCATAATGTACCCGGGTCTCTCTCTCCCGGTTGACAGTATATACGCCATATACGCACCAAAACACCATCTTTGTCGGCATACGGATAGGAAATGCCCCGCCACCATCTAAAAACAAATCTCGGCCCCTAACACGAGCACTAAAATCCCCCTCCATCTTCGAATTACCGCCTTTTTCACGCCGTCACGGGACGGAGTCGCACTTTTTTGCTCCAAGCCTTTGAGTCCTGGATATTCAAAAGTGCGACCCGGCCGTAGAGATCATAGAGGGCCTGTTCCTAAGATTTTGGACCCTAAACTGAACTTTCAATCCATCAAAATGAAAGAGTAAGGTTAGGCCTCTTACCTGCAACTGACGGATCTCGATTCCAACGGTCGGTTTGTCCGCTACGCTCGCCGCAAGATTTAGGGCCTTTTTTCCTCTCTACATTCACCACAGCAACACTAGCAAATGAGTGGATTTGGAGGGAAAACTGCCTTATTAAAAGAGAACCCTTGTTTCTTCTTTCGCCTGCTGCGACCATACCGTAGCTCCGTTTGACAAACCGTCTACACCATTGGAAAGCTCTCATCGAGCCCTCAAATGGGTAGCTATTAGTTTTTTGTGATTTTATACTTCACCAGGACACATTTTGTCCAAGATGGGTCACTTCACCTCCCCCCAAAATCGAATTTCCTCACTTACAACACTTGTACTTGGGGCACCACTTTGCTTCCATACTTGTCTTTGTTTGTGTCGATTTTCGTCATGAGATACCATCTTGTACTCATGTTTTTCGGGTCCCCCATGGGATCTTTTTTGTGTAGTAGCACCATCGAGTCGCCCTTGTTTAGAGCATCCAAGTTGAGTTGTCATCGCATTCATGGTGTCTATCCCGAGTCCCATTGTACCCCGCTATAGTCCTCCATCCTTCCTTGCTTGGCATCTCTCTTGTGTCGCAGATTATGGCTTTTAGTCCCACTGTCCCCTATCCCTTATGATATTGTGTCAGTCACTGCCATGTCATTCACGTCCTTTATGCTCTAGCAAGGGAAGTCGTCCATTTGCTACTCAGTCCCCTCCATTCCATCTTCATCATTGGTATTAGTCTGTCCGTCGCTCTACTATTTTCTCTCGTGCCTTAGTTGAGGATCTCTCATTGCCTCACCTATGGCGGACCTCCTTCTGTCGACATCAGCTCCTTCATTCCAGAAGACAGGTCTAGAGGGCGGTGTACCTTGGTTCCAGCTTCCACTCTTGTTCGGTGCCTCGGATTAGGCAAAGGGATCTCTCATTTCCCTTTGACTTGATTGTTTCTCCTCTCCAGCTCCTTTCAACATGATCGAGATCTGTATAATTGATGGTTCAGTGATGCAGCAGCAGCTCTTGGTGATTCCCGGGTGTGTGTGAGATGTCTCAGCCCTCATGAGGGGGTGGCCCTGCAGGTAGCCCCCCACATGCCTGGATGACCCCTTCATTGCAGCCTTAGATGCAGCTCCATATATTTGATGATGTCGGCCTTAGCCGCTTGCAGCGCCTCTTTGATTTGCATGTATCAGTCAGATTTTGTGAGCCCTTCCCCGCTTATAGGGGGCATTTGGGTTGTATTTGTATCTCATGTACTCAGATACGTTAAGTCCCGGTCATGGTCTGTGTGCACGCATGTATGTGGGATTCCTCATTGTATTTGTATCCGGCTCATGTTTATGCCTTTCTATCATCTGTGACTTTATGGTTCGGTCCCTTGTTTACTGGACACACTATTCTTTTGTACTTTGTCTCGGCGAGCATAGGTATGCCTCCCCCGCCACCTTTAGCACAGGTACCCTTTCATAAAAAGAGACTTGTTGCACCTGTAAGTCTCATCTCCTCAGGGTCTAGTTCTTCAACACATTAGTCTACCTCACATTTCTCTCTCTCACTTCCCTCTTGATGTCTGGTGATTGAGTTCTTACAACGTACTTCAGTCATATGATTTGCTCCTAACACTCGCACGCTAGGGGGCAATCTGTTACACCATTTTTTGGTCATCTAACCTATTATCATTAGATGTACCCAAGTACACCATGTAAGACCAATTTTACTGTAAGTAAAATTGCTTTCACTATGTAAAATAACTTAATAAAACACATTTATTAGGTTGTTTATGGTCTAAACAAAATGAAACCCCAAAAGGAAATATTAAACAAACCTATATTTGTCCGATTTTCCCTCAAGGAATAATTAATTAAACAATAATTTAATTATTATTCCTGGTCATGTTTAACCTAAAACAAAGAAATTAATTAGATAAATATTTATTTATCTTATTATTTTCTAGGAATAATTATTTAAACCTTATTTAAATAATAGTCCTTGTTAAATATGACTAAATCACCCATAAATAATTAAATAAATCATTATTTATTTGATTATCTTTTAACCACCTCCTTAAAATGATAAATAAATCAGTTATTTATTTATTATTCACAAATAAAGGGATTTGACCCAAGTCAAATACTTTTTCCCTCCAAAAAACATAATAAAATATTCCATAAAAGGTGGATCTAGATTTGGTTAATGTTATTTTAATCATGCACCAAGATTTAGAATGACCCAATATTTTGTTATAGCCAGGGAGGGTTTTTCCTACCATTCTTCACCTTTTCGTTGCCTATTAGATCACTCGGGATCTAAACTCTTGGTCTGACTTTGAGCCATTATCATTGTCATATTTTCCATTATTTGTTGTGTGAGCTCCCTTTGAGTTCTATCTTTGTCTGGGTTTTCTACACCAACAAGAGAGAGAAATGCTAGATCTGAAGTGCTGAGGACTTCCAAGAACCCATCCCATTGAGGAGAATTAGAAACACCTTCTTTTTTTCCTCCTAGGTGCCCTTAATACAAAAAATTCTTTCAAAAATATTGTTCTTGTCTTGTCTATTGGATGTATGGAGCAAAACCTCATTTTTACTGCTTAATGTCTCTCTATGCATAGATCTGGTTTTTTGCAGCACTTGTCTTGATCAACTAACTGCAGATCTGAAGATATTGGCAGCCACATTTGATGTTAGGGCTATAAGTTATGCATAGCTAAAGTGGTCTTTTTTCGTACACTTCGACAAAAGATTCATACTAACAACTGCAACCCTTATCAATGATATTTCCAATTTGAAAGAAAATACACCTGCGAAAAGATCAAAGACTTCAATTCCAGATTTAATAAATTACTCAAAAAAATCCCAACCACATCTAAGCCGCTTGTATATGTGCAAATAAAATGGTATATATCCTCTCTTCCTTCTAATATCACCATTTTTGTAGATAGAGCCAATAAGGCTACATAGGTAGAGAATATGAAAGAATCTCTTTTTGTTGAAAAAATAATACTTTCTTTAGAGAAGAAAACTCCTCAAGAATATAGGAAAACCAAGAAAGTTTACTTTAAAAATGAGCCCAAAAGGAAATTATCTAAATATCCTTACAATATTGAAGGATTACAAAAGGTTCTCAAAACCATGTCAAACGATATGGTTGACATAAAGAAACAAGTAGATGAATCTTCTTCAAAGAAACCTTTTATATATTTTAAGAAAATTTAGTCTTCTCAACCCCCAAATGTGATCTAAAATGTTGAATCAGATGAGATGAGGATAATGATGAAACAATATCATATGCTGAAGAATATCAAGAAGAATAACTAGTTGAATTTCATGGATTATGGGACTTTATCCTCCCAACCTCTTATGATGAAAATGAACATGAGGCACTTCCGATAAATACTAGGAGTAAAAATAATGTCGATCTCCGTTAGTCACCCCAAAATAAAAAAGCTTCATCCTTTGTTGTTAAGGATAAAGTAGTCAATAAAAATACTTCTTCTTCTTAAACAAATCCAAATTATTCTACTATTCCATCTACCTATAAAACATTAGTGGTTTATGATACCATTGAATACAATATAGTGGAATATATGAAGAAAATTATAGCAAATATTTCTCTCCATGAGCTAAGAATATTAAAACATCAACATAAAATTTTGCTTAAAGAATTGAATGCAATTCCCACGACACCCTTGCATGTTCCTATAAATTCGAAAGAAACTAAAAGAACAAGTAAGCCTCCTAATGATTCACCTGAGAAAATTGATGAAATTAATGCTATTTTAATAGGTGACAGATCCAATTCACATACTCCTCCTTTTCTGTTAACTTTTGAATTATTCAATAAAAATGTGCATAATTTTTTAATTGACTTTGGAGCCTCAAAAAAATTATGCCATATTTTCTTTGTCTAAAATTGAATATATCTCCTCAGAAGTCAACAATACATATTGTACAATTAGACAGAACAAGAGTTAAATTATTAGGAGAGATGAATTCAGTCCTTATCATATTAGCATCCAATCCAAAAGTCCATCAACTAATTGATATCTTAGTTGCTGATATACCAAATTTTTATGGTATGATCTTAAGTATAGATTGGTCAGAAAAGCTTGATGGATATTTTGTTACTGACTCGTCTCATATGTGGCTTCCCTATAATGGTAAGCCAAATCAAATCAGGGTTGACCATGAAAGGTATTTAAAACATTCAGTAACTGAATTCGAAGAAGAAAATAAACCCATGGCCTTTACTAATAATATCCTTGGCAATTACTCTATTGAATCCGCTTTAGGAAATTTCAATGCTTTAAAGTCTCCATTTCTTACCAATTAAGTTAATTCTCAGATTAAAAATATTCTCATACTGATTCTTCCAAGTGTGTAATTACTATAGATAAACCTTGTATAAATACTTTATTTTGGACTTTATTTCAATGGGTCAAAATCTTGTGAAGGAGCAGGAGCTGGTTGTATATTAATCAATCCAGAAGGCGAAAAGACTATGCTCACATTAAGACTTGAATTTGAATGCATAAATAATACTGTAGAATACGAGGCACTGGTTCAAGGCTTAACCAAAGCAATTTATCTTGGTGTTAATTATCTTAAGTTATTTAGAGATTCTGAAATAATTGTTAAGTAGGTAAGAAATACCATACACTATATTTCCGGCCATCTTAAACATCATCAATCATTAGTACATTCTTTTACCTTTAATTTTTTAGAATTCAATATCTCGTCTATTCCAAGAATTCAGAATGCAAGTGCAAACCTTCTAGCAAATGTAGCATCCAAGCTTATTAATAGAGTTGATTTTTCGCCCTTCTATTCCTGATCATATCATTAATTGGAGGGTATTCAATGATGATGATGATGATGTTATTACTTTTCGTACATTATAAGGATCATATGAAGATCAATTAATTGATGAATATGAACATGAAAGACAATTACAACAAAAATCTAAAGAAAATTCTATACCTAAGTCCGTGGTCAAACTCAAAGATCTTTATGATCTTAAAGATAGATTAAAAAATATTACTAATTATAAACTCCAAAGTTAAACTTTGAGGTTTGAACTGGTAAATATAGGAACAGATCTAAATCCTTAGAACATCAACCTAGGACTTGATCTTTCCTCTGATAAAAGATTAGCATTTATTCATTTATTAAAAAAATACAAGAATGTATTCACATGGAAATATGAATACCTAAAAACTTTTGATACTTCAATCATTCAACATACTATCCCAATGATATGCACTGAAAAACCTATACAACAAAAGAAAAGGAAAATCCCCCCTGACCTTAAAATTCAAATCAAAAGTGAGCTTAACAAACTCCTTAAAACTAAGATTATCTTCCCTGTTAGGCATTCTAAGTGGGTATCAAATTTAGTTTCTGTTAGGAAAGGAATGACTATATTTCTATTTGTATTTATTTTCAAAACTTAAACAAATATTGCTTGAAAGATAATTTCCCGTTACCACCGATGGAACAAATTTTGCAATCAATTGTTGGTTCTGAATTAATGTATTTTATTGATTGATTTTCAGGTTACAATCAAGTTTTGGTTCATCTTGAAGATAGATAAGAAACTACATTTAGAACAAAATGGGGCACATATGCCTATCAAAAAATTTCATTTATATTAACCAATGCAGGAGCAACCTTTCAAAGAGAAATGGATATTTCTTTTAGAGGGTTGATAAAAAAAATGGTAGTTTATCGAGATGATATAACTATTTACTCCAAGAAAATGAGGGACCACTATCATGATCTTAAACAAATCATTCAACGTTGTTTGAAATATGGAATTTCTTTAAATCCAAAAAATTCTTATTTCGCTTTAAGTGAAGGAAAACTCTTAGGATTTATCCTTTCAAAACAGGGAATTTGTATTGATCCTGAAGGAATTAAGGCATTTTATAAACTCTCACATCCCCATAATAAAATATCCATGCAGTCCTTTTTAGGGTAGATAAATTTTGTTAAAATATTTGTTCCAATTTTTTCTCAAATTGTTTTACCTTTGCAAGTGATTATTAAGAAGAATTCACTTTTTAAATGGGGACATGATGAAATATAAACTTTTTTGTTTGGTTAAAGAAGCTATCATTAATGCACATTCTCTGACTACCCCAAATTTTCCAAACATTTTATTTGGTATAATTTCGCATCAGATAAATCTTACGCTGTTGTATTAACACAGATTGATGATCAAAAGATCAAAGAACCTATTTCATTCTTTAGTTCAAACCTCTAAGGTGATTAAATAAATTATTTTGAAGTAGAAAAACAAGCATTTGTTGTCTATAAATATTTAAAACATTTTAGACCTTTTCTCCTTAAAACACACACTAAAGGAATAGTTCCATTCTCAGTTGTAAGGAAAAACTTATACAGAAAGAACTAGGACAAAAGAGAGAAAATTGTGTAACTGATTTTTAGGAATATGGCATTGAAATAAGACCAGCCAAAATCATTAGAGGACAAGGTCTATGAAAACTGCTGTCCGGAGCATCCGATTTATTGAATGATGAAGAGTCAGGTAATACTGTACAAATTGCTGAGGTAAGCCTAAATTATTTAGAATCAAAATATAATGATTTAATATTTTACTTAAAGAATGGATACACTCTGGTAGAACTCAATCATAAAAGAAAGAGAGATTTAAGATTGAAATCTAATCAATACCAACTCATAGACAATGTCTTGTTTAAAAAAAAAACTATGACTCTCTACTACTAAGATGCGTTGAGAAATTTGAAGCTCAGAGGATTTTGTAGGAACTCCATGATGGACCTACAGGTGGAAAATTCGGTGGATAAAATACTGCACGTAATATCCTTCATGCAGGTTATTGATGCTCATTCATATGTGATAAAATGCAAACATGTCAAACTACTGTTGGAAGATAAAGAAAACCAGCCATGCCATTGCAACGAGTCAACATTCATCAACCTTTCGAGAAATGGGAATTAGATATCATAGGTGAGATTGTTCCTAACTCATCCAAGCATAATAAATACATTCTCACTGCAACAAATTGTTTTACTAAGTGGGTGGAGGCAATTCCACTAAAAGTAGCTAACTCTAAAGCCAGAATTGAATTTATTGATCAATTCATTATTACTAGATTTGGCCTACCCAATGCACTTATGTTTGATAATGCATCTTATTTTTTGGGAAATAGTATGACACACTTCGCTCTTAAAAGAGGTTTTAAAATTAAATTCTCTGCTAACTACTATCCCCAAGGGAATGGTTTATCAGAATCAACAAACAAAAATCTCATTAGAATCATCAAAATAACTATTGATCAAAATTAGAAAAAATGGAATAAATATTTAACATTTACACTATGGGCATATATGATTACTCAAAACGCCTACATAGGAACTTCCCTATTCTATCTAGTTTATGGGAAAGAAGTTGTAATTCCTTCAAACTTAGTTCTTCCCTCACTAGCCCTAGTTCAATTTTTTGATGAAGTACCTTCTTCTTCCCTACAATTAAGAATTTTAAAGATCCTTAAAATGGAAGAAGAAAGGGAAAAAGGAAAAATAACTCATGCTCATCATCAAAAAATAATGAAAAATTATTTTGATGCAAATTTTTTTCCCCCAAAAAAACATCCAAGTTGGAGATCTCGTACTCAAATGGGATAAAGCAAATGAGGAAAAATGTAAGCATACCAAATTCCAAAGAATGTGGCTTCGACCATTCCAAATCATTGAACAAATTGGCCCATCAACCTTTATGTTACAAGACCTTCAAGGGAGAAAATACTTCATGTTAGTGGGCTAATCCTAGAAAAATTCTTTTCTAAGAAGAAT
This sequence comes from Pinus albicaulis, assembly GCA_034641835.2. Taxonomy (NCBI): domain Eukaryota; kingdom Viridiplantae; phylum Streptophyta; class Pinopsida; order Pinales; family Pinaceae; genus Pinus; species Pinus albicaulis. Next base: position 1,011,771,904 of record CM076572.1, on the reverse strand, counting down.
ATTTTCTTCTAAATGTATTATATCCTTTTTATTTTCTTTATTTTTAGAAAAATAATGTTTGATTACATAATTCTGGTTGTTCACAACACCTCTAAATTATTTTATGTTTTTATTTTTGAAGAATAGAAATTTTTGAGGAAATAACTACCAACCTAGAAAATTGAATGAATACTATAGAACTCTTAAATTTGTTTCCATCAAAATTGTAAATTTTGTAAACTAAAAATTTGTAAAGTATTTTTAATCTATTTCCAATCAGAAAAAAGGTTCATCTTTACATAGAAAATATTTTTTGTAACTAAGCATCTTTAACTCTAAACTATCATCCAAAACTCTTAAGGAGTCAATGAGTCTCCCCATCCCTTGAAAATACCCTTTTTACAGTGTAATTCAAAAATATAAAAAAATTAAAAGGATAAGAAGTCTCATCACGAGCTTGCTTACCATGATCATCAGTTAATGATTAACTGACATTACCATAACTTCATACCAAATCAGGTAATGGCTCATGATTATTAAAATCATAAGACAAGGGGTCACATCATGAGCCAACTTGTTCAGTCTAAATCATAACTAGTGAATGACATTGTCAGTTTCTGGTAATGAAGTGAGGACAATGAATTTTTAAGAGAAAAAAGAAAAATGGGTAACTAAGGAGTTAACTCAAAGAAACTGTAAATAAATGGATGGGACACTGAATCATTGATGGTTAAAGGGTAACATTTCTTAAGCTATTAATATATACGAGCAGTAGTTGCCATTAGGGGAATTTTGAGGTCTAAAATGGGCCTCCTAAGAAAAATGTACAATAAAAATAAACTTTATAACAACAAATAGGATTCAAGATGATGATGTTAACCATGGGGGATGATTTACCATTTTTTAAATAAAAGGGTAAAAATATTAAAAAATAATAAAATAATAAAACTACTTTTTCAACTCGTATTTTCAACTTATCTCCCAAACATTTTACTCAAATTTCGAGTGGGAGTACTCGTTGGATGCAAAATTTAATTCCTCATCCAAGGAGTACCCATGTTGCATACTTTCGATGAACCCTACACACAAAAAATGAGAAATACATAAAAAAACGTGATTGTAATCACGTTTTTTTATGTATTTCTTATTTTTCATGTAGTAGGACTCATCGAAAGTATGCAACATGGGTACTCCTTGGATGAGGAATTAAATTTCGCATCCAACGAGTACTCCCGCTCGAAATTTGAGTAAAAAATTTGGGAGAGAAGTTGAAATTATGAGTTGAAAAAGTAGTTTTTTCATTTTTCCCTCTAAAATTTGATGATGTCATCAAATCTTATTTGATTTTTTGCACTATTATTTTATAATTTCCTTAGGAGGCCCATTTTAGACCTCAAAATTCCCCTAATGTCTACCTATGACAAAAGGAGAAAATTAAAAATCCTAGTTACAAAAAGAACACTTACTTTACCTTTTAAACCATATAATGATTGATATAGAGCAAAGGGGATATTTATTTATGAAAGGTTTATAAAATATTAACGATATGGATGAGTTTGAATTTTATTTATTTAAATATTTTGAAAATAATTCTTCTTTCCTTAAATTATTTCTACTTATTTGAAGATACTAAAGAAATTGTTTTTCGGAGATAACGGGTTCTTCTAGTGAATCACCAGTTGTTGTGTAAATCAACAACCCCCATTATTTTAAGCCATAATTACTTTAGAAAAATAATAGGGACCCTTTTAATTTTTAGAGTTTAATCAAATAAACCATTAGCGTATTTATTTTGATAGGAACAAGGGCCAAAAGGGGATGCAAACTTTAAAAATTGGCTTTCCAAATATCTAAATGGATATAAATCGCATTTTGCAAATCACAAAATCATTTACAAAACGTATATAATTCAAAAATAATGATTTGAAACATCTTTGCGATCCAATGAATATAACCTAAAAACTTTTATATAAGGAAAAAACTATATTGATAAGTAAATCCGATAGAGAATACCATGGGACCGACTTCTACCATGTCAACCTATCACATTTCACAAATCACAGTTTCTCCTGACAGTCTTATTTTCTCCCACTCATACTCACCGATGCGATAAAGAATATCGCATCGCACCATCCCAAAATATTAACCATTCTATTTTGTTACCACTCATAATTTTTGATGCGATAAATCATACCACATCACACATTGCATATCGCATGCTTATCAAGAAAAAAAAATTGTGTATTATTAACTTCGCCGATATTGCGATTGCGATGTCACGAATGGCAGAAAAGCTAAGCTCATCAGTATCTAATGAAGAGATTACACATGAGTCACGATGTAATGTGATAGATCTAGTTTGAATTGAGAAATGATTATAATGGTACAATAACCCATATTAGTTATCAATGTCATAAATTAATGGTTTTCTCGTCCATACCGCCATAATCATTTTCCAATAATGAGCATTCAATTCATATCCCATCAGCATGCGAATTCTCATCCATTTGCAATGTTACTGTTTACTATGGTATTTGTGCATATTGTAAAACTAAAAGGTTCCTTCTTCCCACTTACACTTTCTTACTTATTTACAGGCAAGATTGAGTAAGAAAAGTTCTCCAGAAATGTATAAGGCTTTGAAGAAAGAAAATAAGCATATGGGTCTTGTTAATCCTGCACCTACTACCTTAGAGAGAACATAGATGTTTGCCTTGTTTACAGATACGACTTTCAGACCTGAAAGTGGATCCTCTCTATGGGAATATATGTATAAGTTGTTTGAAGACAAGAAACCTCACAAAATCTAGAGAAATGGAACAACTGATCCCCAAATTCTTCTGAAGCTACAATTGGAGACGTAGCCAATTCATTTCTTCACCAAATTGCAACAAGGCCCAAGATACTACCCTATATTGATATGGTAAGGTGGATTATCGATAATATTAACATCAGGGACAAGACTTTCCTTACCAGTAGAGGAACAATGATTGGTTCCTTTAAAGTGGAAGACCTGAAGCAAATGTACCATCTTTCGGACCCTGATAAGATTTATGATAAGGAATTCCTTGCAAAGTTCGCTAGGGAAAATGATCGAAAATCAATGCCAACAAAGCAGTGGAGGAGAAATCCTAACAAACACAAGAACGATGAAAATTGTATGTGTTCTAATGATTCTCTTTCAAGTCCCTATTGCTATATCTAAACTATGATGTATAGACTTTTTGGTGAGTCAGACGCGACTAGATTTTCAGTAGAATGGGTTCCCCTTATAGAATAATCAACATATGCTTATGTTATGGACTAGGGCAATATTCTGTCAAATAATATGGCCACCCAAATTTTAAAATATAGAAAGAACCATTATATCTCTTATAAAATATTTCCTCCATTTTATATGAGTGGCTATATTATGGATGTTGCATGTTTTATATCACATTTTCCAGCCATGGGCTGGAAATGGAATACCCAATATCCCATTCCCATTCATGTATTTCATAGTATTCTATGGGAGTCCAAATATGAAAGTCATTTTTACAAAATTTGTCATGGATTTATACTACCCCTTTTTGAAGTTGTTTTCAATGAGAAAGCCCTAGACTTTCGAAAGAGGCCTAAACCGTCTTTTCTTTTATAGGAAAGTGGTTTGGTGAGGAGTCATTCACCTATGTACGAGTATTTGGGAGCCTACCTCATCCACATGTATCACCCCTGTATGTTCCTGATAAACACTCGCAAAATAAATCACATACCAAACTGTGTGAAATGGTTTGACCATATTTTTGAAAGAAGCCAAGAAGGCATTATGGCCTTCCTTTCCAATTAACTGTGGTTTGTATGGATTGGAAAACTACAAACATGCTATAGTGGAAATTGGCCAAATAGAGTGTTTGAAATTATTTACAATTCCAAACAGGAAATCTAATCCCCTGAAAGTGGCGAATAATTTCACTACTCAAGTGAAAATAAAACCCTTTGTGCATGAAGATGAGGATTTTGATGAATTATTTGAGTCTATCAAGAACTATGCTGCAGTTAGGAAGTTGGAAAATTTATGCCTTCACCCACCACAAATACTAAAGTTTCAGCAATACATAAATAAGAGACTGGAAACAATTCCACTCAAGATCTTCGATGTCTCTCAAACCATGAATCAGAAAGAAAGTGAATCAGCTATTAAGGATACTTAATTCATTAATACACCAGATTAGGAGAATTCATTTGAATTTCAAACAATATATCTAGATTTACCCAAAAATCTCAAAGATGTTTGGAAAGAGTTTGACCTCAAACTCCAAGAAGAACAAAAAACCATGATTGTTGACCAACATCAGACTGTACAAACTCCTCCTTCTACAAATCAGGACCCGTTAATTGTTAGGCCCTCTCACAAAGTAGTAAGTACAGAGAGAATGGAATACATCTCGACCTTCCCAACCTCTCAAATTGTTCTAAATATTTATGAAATTCCTCCCTTGCATATATTTTATAGTCTTAGGTACAAGGAAGTTTTTAGCAAGCAGAAGAAAAGGAGAAGAACCGAGCATTCCTAGACTCTCACTCAAGAAGATATGCCAATGGAAATTGTTTGGAAAGATACTGAGTCATATCTTTCATAGGATCTAACTCGGTTATCACAGTTTGCAGGAGCTTATGCATCTACAAATATTGAAAAGGCATCAAAGATTCATCAACTGATGAAACAAAAAGATGAAAAGATCCTTCAACTTGAAACAAAGTTACAAGCAGAAAAGCAGAGTGTTAGTCAATAGGTATAGGTACAAATCACACAAATTTAAGAGAGCCTGCACCAATTGAAAATTCAACATCAAGGTGAAATTAATTCTAAATATACTTGAATTCATCAATTCCAACTCTCTATTGAGAAATGAAAGATGTTCCAAAGATTGATGAGTTTAGGAAAGAGGATTTAGAATTAAACACCCTATTGGCACATCAATAGGCCATATTTTGTCAAAAATTAACAAGAATCCTTGAATTATGTGAGCAAAGAGATTCACTTGTGAATCGCATTGCTGATATGAGTATTAGTTTCGATGACATAGATGAGAAGGTATCCCAATTTTTTACTTGGAAGGATTCTTCTGATGGCCAAAAGGCCAACCTGCCCAAAATTGAAGAATCAAAGAAAGAGATATTGTTCACAGATTGGGATATACACCTAAATAAATCAGAAAGGGAAATAACCAGAGCCAAATAAATTTCTATGAGCATTATGGAAATTGTTAGCTAGAACCTAATCGCAACAAATCTCATAGATAGATGTCCTCCTGGTGCATTACCCTTGGTAAAATATTTGATAAGACAATGGCAGGAAGTGTCAAAAGTGAAAGAGGAGCATATTATGAAGATAGAAAAGTTATATTGGGAAAGATACTCAAGATATCTAGTAAAACCTGACAACCAATGGGTCATGCTTTGTTGTCTTACAGATACGTCCTCATACATGCTTCCTCCATTATCTAATTTTGTTTTTAATGGAAACCTACACATTAGGCCAGGCTAACCTCTTGAGGTTAAGCCTATTCTTAATATTCTTCAATGCAAGTACAAAATGGAAGAAGGGACATCAGGACAGTCCTCCAAAAAATCACCACTTTAATTTCTATTTCTGTTTTAATTTTACTTACTTTAAGGAGAGTTGTTTGAAACCTCCTCAGTATTTATTGTAATGAATATTTTAAGAATTATTAGTTTTATATTTAAACCCCTTCGTGTATTTTAAGAAGGGGTCTTGAATGTTTGAAAAGAAGAATTTAATGATGTTTCACTTCTGTATTCTTAAAGTTTTCAGAATAGAAAATGTTGGACCGAGAATTATTTCTCAAATGAACTGAGTATATATATATATATATATATATATATATATAGATATAGATATATATATATATATATATGGTACTTTTATCTTATATGGTTAATTTGAGTTTCAAATGAGAAATAGTTCATTGATATTATGATGTGCTATTTTATATATTTGTTTGAACACAATTTGACATCAATTCACTTTTGAATGTGTTATGTTGTTATCATTTATATGTATATGAAATACATGTATTTTGTAAAAGTTGCAATATAAGCTTCATTAAATTTATTTAATTAACCTCTTAATTAAATCAATTATCTTAAATTTTTTTCATATCTCTAAATGAATGTATGATATTTTTTTTCACTCCTTGAAAGATTATTTTGTAGATCGCACAAAGAAAAGGTTTCATCCCGGGATACATAGATAAAATTCCACTTAGAGATAAAATCATTCATTCACTCCAACTATATTAAATTGTGAAACTGGTCCCTCAAATCCAGTCAGAGCCACCATTCCTAATGAAAAAGGGACGACTTTCAAGTCCCCAACCAAGTGGTTTTCCCCGATGTTGTTGCACCAATTTTCGGGGCCTCAACACCTTCTTAGTATATTTCTATATTCTATAATTGACTCTAATATTTATCACTTTATACTAACTGTATTTGGTATAAAGCTGATATATTTCTAAGTATCAACAACATTGTTCTGAAGTGCTTCCATGTTTGTTTGGTTTCTTGAAGTAACCCAAAAAGTCTCAAATGCATTTCTCACTTCACTATTCCCAAGACTAGTTTCCTTCCATCACTGATTATTATGATAGTATAACACCTCTTACCTCCATTTCGTTGAATTTTAAAAAAGAAACAATTCTAAATTACTTGGCTTTTGCAAACCTACTTGTTGATGGGTTGTGCCATTTATTCCACTGTTGTAACTAGTCCTTTTGTGACGCCACTCATAAAGAGGTTTTTCAGTGAGAATATTTATTAATTCCCTTACAATTTTGTTTTCATCAGTTATGAAATTTGAACTTAATTGTACCAACAAGTTATTACTGTATTGAACTTATTTATACCTGAGCTATACTGTTGACATATAGGTTTTAATATTTATTTTCATCTCCATTGATTTATGCCATATCATTTACTAATGCTTAATTTGGTGCAAGGATTTCGAACAATCTCGCCAATCATCCAAGATAATTCAAATTGCCTCATATTTATACATATATTTTGTACTCATAAGTGTTTTATATTCCCATTCAACTTTGATAAAAGTTACCATTAAGTACATCCAGACGACTTATCCCATACACAATATGTTTTTCTTTATGCATTACAAAATTATTGATCCCCTTTATTCCCTTTTTTTATGCTGTATTAGTTTTCCAAACCATACAATGCACTTATTATTGTGAGTGTTTGACCATGTTTTTATAGTCTCTTTTATTTTTGACTTGCTTTCCATACACAGGTGAGATTACTGCCTTGTTATATTTTTTTCCCCATCAAGTATTACATTTATTTACACTCTTAGTGAGGCTCTTGGTCAACATCCAATATCTGCGCGAGGAGGTATTTTATACTATTCAGTGAATTACTTTCCAAATTTACCTAGTGTAGAAATTAAGTATTACTTACCAATAATATCTTTACCCCTTTAATACATGTCTCCTTATTCAACAATCCATACTAGATGTTTAATTTAAAACATATTTATGAAAACTAATCTTATAATTATGTATCAAGATATATTTTTCTTTTTAAAAATTAACAAAAGGGTCTTGCAACCAAAAATAGGTAATCGTTAGACAGATAAACGTAAAATTTTCAGGGAGATTTCATGTGTAGCACCCTGCCTTCTCTCTTAAACATATTGATATGATGTTTTATGATTGTTTCAAAATATAAGAATTGTTACATTGCTCCATTTACACATATACATGTATCCTGTGTTATCTACACATATATTCCCTTATTCTTACAAATCATAACGTTTCTGTATTCGCTATCCCACAATTATGAGATATGATTTACTAATTAACATGTAATAATCACATAAGAGAAGTTTTGTCAACCTGTTTCGAACCATCCAATGTGGTTTATCGTCATGAAAATATGGAGAATCAGATCATGGCACCAAATTAAATAGAGAGAGAAATGTAGAGACAGTTAATATTTTTAACAATTATAATAAACTAGTTGTTTATTATAATCGTTAAAAATATTAAGGGTCTAAACATTTCTCTCTCTATTTAATTTGGTTCAATGATCTGATTCTCCATCTTGTCCTAACGATGAACCACAATGGATGTTTGAGATGCGTCGAAATAACTTCTCTGATGTGATTATTCCTTAAAGTGTTTTTCTAAATTGTCAAATATGGATTACAGAAGCTTGAATTTGGTAATTAACATGTATTAATACTTAGGTGATACAAACAACTGTTTGATTTCCTAGTCACCCAACATATCAGTTTTTGTAGGTAAGGGTACCCCAACGATAAGTCAATTAATATTTTGATAGCTTAAATTACATAACAAAATTTATTTCGGAATGTACTTATGACAAGATTCTTCACTTCTCGAAGCCCATTCTCCCCCTCTCACGCCTCTGTCATAGCTCTACAACTCATTTGTACAAACATGGGTTGTTACTTCAACATTGCTTGTTGTATTGGGTTTTATGGTAGGCAGACCTTTCTATTCCAACACGATGATACCCACCATGTAAGTTTTTCGTGATTCAAATTTGGTTATCTCATAGTAATTGTGTATGTAGATATTAGTCACCTGTTTGGAGAGAATTGTATTAACAATCTTTTTTTTTTAAGAATGGGATCACAAACTTCTTTCCGATATTACTCTAGGGTTTTTCGAGATGAAATGTTAACTCCTTTTAAGGTTTCTACTGTTTTCCAACAAATATAAGTTAACAAATCGACTTTTCTATTATACTTTGACCTGTATAATTTTGAGTTATTTATTTTCTTAAAGGTATTGCTTACTCCATGGTGTTTTGTTCCCAGTTGGTAGAAAACCATGTCGTTGGGGTTTTGTTCGTATATTTTCTATTGATAATATATGACCTCCATTAACATGTTTTCTTCCTTGTAAGGAGTTTTGGTGAAATTCCTCCATACCCAAATTCAAGTTATGTATTATTTTCTCAATTTTTTTTGTTGTCTTCCTTTAATTGTTATATGTATAAGTTATTATTAATAACTTTTTCTCTTCAGAATTGGTACACGTATTTTATTGCATAGGAACGATTTTTATTGAGTTTATCATTCACTACGAGCCCTAGGTTTCATTGATTCCTTCCTTGTTTCCTTGCTAGAGGTGGCTTATAGCCATGAGGGTTTTACAAGAACCCACTAGGGTATTTGCAATAGTTAATGTAAATGTAATTACTAAAATGTTCATAGGCTCTAGACTTAGTAATTCATTTTTATTTTGGTTAATGTGGTTATATACCTCATGGAAAGATTCATTTTACCATATTTGTTTGGACTAGGGTTTCACGGTGCTATTAGATTAGGGTTTGTATGGGTAACTTAACTGAACAATACGTGTTTATGGATTATTTATTTATTGAATTTTAATGACATGCTGCCAAGTCACTGATATTTGAATTCTTTTATATGGAAACAATTTGGTATTTGGAAGTGGATTATTTATTTATTGAATTTTAATGACATGCTGCCAAGTCACTGATATTTGAATTCTTTTATATGGAAACAATTTGGTATTTGGAAGAAATTTTTGTTATAATACGTTCAGGTTATATGAAAAATACCACTATGTCGCACTTGCTACTCTTATATTACATGCTTGTTATTTACAAATATTCCAGTTTAGATTTCTATATTTCTCACAATGGGTTATTTATTTTTGTTTATTTATATATATGTCCCATAACAAGTTCGACCCCACTTTTGGTACTTAGTTATATTTTATGTTATAGTTCCTTTTGTTAAATTAAGAAACTAGTACATCTATGTAGATCTCACTTATGCATAAATATTTCCAGTTCACTATTTGTTTATATGGTTGTTGATACAATTATAGTTATGTATATATGTATATAGTAGTTATTTAAATCTATAAATTTTGGTGGGATCCTACCCAGGAACCTATCACACTTTTCCATATTTTACTTTTTAGGGTTTCCAAACTGTTCTAGGTTAACATACCTAGGTTTGTTCTGACTTGGAACTAACCTATCCCACTATTACTTATAAATTTTATTTTGTGTTGAAAATTTGTATGATATATAGTAAGACAATACTTAAATGTGCAGTCTTACATGATCAAGAATTATCCATAGTATACCTTTATTTCCAACAAAATATGATTGATACAGAAATAACTATTTCCATATAATATAAAATTTCCAGCTAGGTATAACAAATACAAAAAATAATTGGTTTTATCTATTAGAACATAACAAATTTGTCAAATAATTTGCTTAACTGCCTAAACTAGCCACAAAACCACCAGGAAAGGGAGTGCTACACATAAAAAATGAGTGTGGTATCCATTACTAGAACTCATGTTAATCCAGTTTCACTTCTAGAATAGTTATCTGAATAGTGACCATAATAGGTCCAATCCTATATATTCTCTGACCCCACCAGGTCCAGTCTCAGGGTTAAAAATGAGCACACGAGCTTAAGTTGTTTTCCACTGGCCAACCAACTCAAGAATACCTTACTTGGTAGCGTCCTACCTTCCTCAACAATGTCCTACTTGAGGGTCATAAGATTAGAACTTCATTCTCCTCTCTTGGACTTCCTCCAACCAGGTAACAAGTTTAGAAGGTTGGTTTAGGTTTTGTTTCCTCTCACCTTCTTGGCTCCCTTTTCCTAATTGAGAATATTTATCTCTAGGGAGAGGAATAATTATATTTTAACTGTCTATTAAGTGAAACTCTCATTTAGCACTTGAATTTGTATATGTATTTATATATACAGTCAAAAACTCATTTTAAACAACAAATAATTATAATTTGACTAAAAAATGTTTTCTCAAATTTCATCTAGAAACTAAAACTAAATTAATTATTATTAACATATTAACACAACTTTAAACAACAAAATACATGAAATTACTGTTTAGTGTTGTTGAAATATTATTCCAATACTACTAATTCTTTGAAACTAAAAACAATAGGAAATTACAACTTAGTGTAGTTGAAATAGCCATAACAGGAACTTACAGTTTAGTATAGTTGAAATAGCCACCAGTATATATCCATCTTAACCACATATCTAACAAGATCAACGATGGATCAAATATCATTATATGCAAACCAATTTTTAGAATGAAAAACTTGAGAAATATTTACACGTTAAGAGATTTAATCCCTTTTAGTGCTTGATAAATCCATGATGACCATAGATATATAGTGGTTTTTTGTCTCTCTCTATATAGACCATGTGTAATTTTTCATTGTTTAAATTGTATTTTTTAATAATTTATTATTATTAATATTTTATATTAAAAATTGAATTAGTTACACATTTTCCTCTAATTAAGAAGTAACTAAATTATTTTGAACATTAAAATATTTATAAAATAAATAGTAACACACACACACATACATACACATACACTTTCTATCTATTTATATTTTTCATATTGAAATATATTAGTCAATATGGATATTCAAACACTTCATTTAAATTGTATATTTTTCACATCTCCCTTAGCATAAAATACATTTCGTAAAAATACCACCACAAAAAAATGCATAAAATAAGCATCATGTTTAAATTAATCTTATTATTAAGGTTTTATGCACACATTTAATCTCTGATAATGTATATGGTTAAAAATGATATTATATCCACACATAATCACTCTAATATGTGGAGTAGTGCTCGAAATTGAGGTATATATATAATATTACCACTAGCACTTAACCAGTGGGTATGGTCATTCAACTATGGTTACATGTATTCCAATTTGAGACTGGAAACCTCTGGAGATTGATATCCCACCATAAACTTGGCACAAAGCTCTCGGGGTCTGAAACCATATCTATGATCCTATGTTTATCATGAGAGATCAATGGTGAGGAAATAAGGTTGCGGTTTGATGGTAACTACCTACCCTATTTGTGCCTTCCAAGCTCATTTGGTTGAAGCACTGCTAGGGTTTGGCTCTGTGCCCAATGAGGGTTTCATGGTGTTTCTGTAGAACAATTTCTCATTTTTGTTTAAGGATTTAACTAGAAATATCTCTCAGGAAGACTATTACTTGGATATCTCAGGCTCTAACAAAAACAGCCATGAGTTCCCTAATTGAATTTGAATAGGTAATTTCTTTTTTCGCCAAAATATGTACCACTTTTAGGAGTCATAATATCTCTAGAATTTAACAATGTTAATTCATACATCACGGTTTTGGCTCCACCCTATTTTCCCGCAGATGTCAACTGTCTATATAGGTCCATTCACTTTGGGTAACCCCTATCTCCCTTCACTCAGAATTAAGTTCTACACTTTTTCTTTCTGGTTGATATTCAAGAACTCACTGTGGTAGATCACCATTCTTATTTCTGTTAGGCTACCGAGGTGATATAATTAGGGTTACTTTAGCTTAGGTGGGTTTTTCTTTACTTCTTTAAATTTCCTCTATTCCGTGTATCTATCTTTTGTGATAGGGTTTTCATAACTTAATAATGATGATTGTATCATGCTCACATTTATCGAAGTTTTCTACTAATATTTATTACAATTTCAAGTTCAAACAATATAGTAAGGTTCAATTTTCACTTCTCTAAGTACGATTGCGGTTACTCTCTTCTATGGTAACAAAGTTTTCCTCCTTCCGTAGATGTGGTCCGAGCGTCAATTCTTAGAGAATTATGCTCCATAGAATTGAAAATATGGAAATAAAATATTTTTCTTTAATTAGTTAACATGATAGCTGAAATAGCCCTCCACGGTTTTGATAGAGATTAGTATTTCTTCTCAGCTCGAGTACATTTGAGAGGATGTTTAGAAAATAATTGTATAAATTTTGGCCTCGAGTTGTGTTGGTTAATATAATTTTTTCCAAAATAGAATTTTAACATTTTTGTTTGGAATTGGTGATTACTTTTCACCATCTTCTGAAAGAATTTTGTTAATTTATTTCCAAGTTAATTCGAAACGTATTTTCGAGCCTTCGAATAATGTTTGTTTTTCCTAGGTACTATTTAGAGTTGATGGATTTGGAAACTCTAGTTTTATGTCAGTATTGTAATTCATATATAGTTATGTTATGATTAAAATAAATACAATGTATTCTATTTATGCCACTTCAAATGTAGTTTCGTTTGCATGGTTTTCTATCAGATATGCATGGTATTTTCCTTTGTTGAGTTTCAATTACTTAATTTATTGTATAATTTTTGTTAATTTAACTAGTTAGATAATCACCCAAAGGACAAAGGACTGTCATCGGGCTGTTGTGATGGCTTGGCCTGGAGACTAACATAAAAATCCTACCGAATAAGAAGTAAAGTTTGTAGGGTTTCGTTCTATCTTACTAGTCTATTTCCAAATCATTCTTCTATCATATTAGATTATTACCATATATACACAGACTTGATTGACCTTCTTATTGGGTTAACCATTTGAATTAATTACAGTCGTCAATGGGTCTCTACCCAAATAGTTCACCGAAAAAAACCTTAACATAAATTATTTGAAACAATACATCTAAATTTTCCACGCATAATTAATGTTTAGCATTTGTGAGTGAGATTTGACTTGAAGAAAGTAACAATAATAAACATAGTGAAATACTTATCTATTTCCTTAAATAGTTTCCACAAGGATCACGTCACCACATAGAAAGTAATATTTATCCACCCAACTAATTGAGACCAGTCTCACTACTACGTCTCTCCCCAAGCTATGTTGAGAGAAGAGTGTTTCTTGTAGACAATATCACACTCTTAAATACTTCAGTGATTATATGGTCCCAACCAGACTTAGTCGTAACCAATTTTATTATTCACAAAGATCCACCTGGCCAACCAATGTGAGGTTTGTGCTCTCTTTTTCCATTGACTTGCAGTGCTTCTCCTTTAGGTAACCTTAGGCCCCTTATCCCCTCTAGGTTCCTTTTCTGAGATTTTTTTTAATCTCAAGGAGATGTTATGGGGAGGTAACCACCTAGACCATAACTTTCTAACTACCCTAATATGTGGGACTCTTTAAACATTACTTCCTAATATGAAATATTCATAATCCTTGCATAACATTAATATATTTCATAGAAATAATTAATTGTTTGACCTTCCGAAGGCCTATAATGTAGCATAATGTTTTTAACTGTAGTAACTAAATATTTACAAGTTACCAGGGGACATTACATCCCCCCCCTCCCCAACTTGAGAAAAACATCGTACCATTGTTTTCACATCCTTAGAACATGCTTGGGTATAATTCCCTCATAAATTTTTCGTCCTCCTAGGTAGCCTCTTCTGGGCTAAAGTGCCTCCACTACACCTTAACCTAGGTGATAACTTGTTTCCACATCGTTAATCCTCAATGATCAAGTATATGTAGAGGTTCAACTAGGAACTAGTTGTTGAGTTCGATTACAATCACAATTATAAAATTACCTGCTAATTTTGTTTTCAACCAGTCATTTCACAACATATGCATATATATACTTCTTACAGATTAAGTTACCTGTATATCATTCTAACTAATAACATGCTTATGATCATATATATTTTCTTTCATAGAGAAATATGAAATACATTATGTATACATATGTGGCTAGGAAAATCTAGCTGATAATGGACAAGGAAAATTTAGGCCAAAATATAAAACTGACCCTAGTATCGGGGGCTATCTTGGCACATATTTCCCAATGAAAAGTGATTTTATTAGGTTTCACTAATACATACACATAGTCTGCAACTTGAAAATATATATAGCTTCTCTTTTTATCAGCATAGGTTTTCTGTCTGTCTTGAGAAACCTTCAAGTTCAACCTTACTTTTTTTACATCTTCTTCAATTTCTTCCAACATATTAGGGCCCAACATCAATTTTTCTTCAAGTCCACTCTAGGTGTCCTACATTTGAGTCCATATAGCACCTAAAATGGGCTCATCTTTAGGTAAGCGTGATAGAAATTATTGTAGGAAAATCATACCAAGTATATATAGTCTTCCCACTTCTTCGGTTGTTGCATCACATACATTCTCAGCATATCTTCAGTCACTTGGTTGAATTGTTCAATTTGTCCATCAATTTGAGGGTGGTATGAAATACCGAACTACACTTGAGTACCTAATCCCTCAGACAAATCTTTCCAAAATACAGATGTAAATTTAACATGCCTATCATAAATTACCACTTTTTGTATTCCATGCAGCCATAAAATATATTTCTTAAATATATTAGTAGTTTGAATCATCTTAAAGGTCGATTGCACTTGAATGAAATGAACAGACTTACTTAGTTTGTTTACTACCACCATTATAAAGTGATTTTTTTTCTTGGTTTGGTATGCTAGTAATGAAGTCTAAAATGATAGTCTCTCACTTCCATTCCAGAATAGGGAGTGGATGGAGCAACTTGGTTGGGTGATAGTGTTCAGTCTTCATCTGCTGGCATTCCAAGAACTTAGCTTGATATTCAACCACTTATTTTTTCATACCTAGACAAAATTAATCCTTCCTTAATTCAGTAATCATCTTTTAGAAGTGAGGATGAGCTGCGTAAGGAATTTTATTAATAATTAATTGCTTGATGATTACTTGATTGGAAAAATATATTCTATTTCAATATATTAACATGCTCTCTTTATTTACCTCATTTCCTGCTTTTTAATCAATTCTGTTTGGATATTGTGCTTGCTGTCACAAAAATCTGTATTCATGATCTCTTTGAGGAACCTCCTTAATTTTTTTCTTACTTCACTAAATGAAATTTCATAAACAAAATTCAACTTCCTATGCAAGTCGTCTCCTACCCAATTATCCTTTCCTTTTAAATGCTTATTTTCAAAATAAAACTTGCTAAGGATATTAATCCAAAGTAGGCTTCTTAAAATAATTAGTTAAACTGTTGTGATCTATCATTAGTATGAATAGTTTTCCAAGTAAATAATGTCGCCACATTTTTAAGGCATGAATCACTGTTGTCAACTCCAAATCGTAAGTTGAATACTTTTGTTCATGTTCCTTTAGTTATCGAGATTCATAGGCCACAAATCTACCCTCCAACATCAATAATACCCCTACTCCCTCTTTATAAGCATCCATATAGACAGTAAATTCCTTGCCTCGGTTAACAATTCTTAGAATGTGAGCTGTAGTAAGTAAATTTTTCAACCGATCAAAACTATTATGACACTCAACTATCCATTTGAAAATTATTCCTCTCTTTTGTAGGGTGGTAATGGGATACGATAATTTTGAGAATCCTTCAATAAACCACCTATATTACCTAATCAACCCCATAAAATATCTTATATCAGCCACATTATTAGGAACATGCCATTCCATTATAGTTTTTATCTTTTTTGGGTCTACATCGATCCCGTCCTTAGAAGTAACATGTCCTAAATATTGGATTTCTTATTTATAAAACTACCACTTACTTTATTTTTCATATAGTTGATTCCCCCTCAAGGTTTGCAAAACAATTTGCACATGTGTTTTGTGCTCCTCCACATTTCGCAAATAAACAAGTATGTCATCTATGAATATCAATGCAAATTTATCCAAATAATGATGAGATATACTATTCATGAGACATATAAATGTTGATGGGGCATTAGTTAGTGTTGGGTCAAGGAAAATGTACATTTTACCCCTATCTTTAGTGTGATTTATCATTAACTTTTATATGTTTTCCTTAATTTCAGAAATAAATCGAAGTAGAATAATGTAAAAGTAGGGTAAAATGAATTATTGATAAAAGATGTGTTTAATAGTATGAAAACTAACTTTTGTTTTCTTTATTTATAGGGAATCTAAACAAACTAACTACTTACCAAAACGACTAAACAACAACAGTCAAGAAAAGTAAATGGAATCGCGTCGGTTCCTATGAATCAACAAAAGATGCAGAGACACGCCTATTCTTGAAGCATTCAGTTGATGGCTACGAAGCCTTAGGATCTCCTGATCCCGAGGATTTGTTATGATGTTTTGTTTCTCCTTTAAGTTATAAAAGGCTGTAGGTGAAAGAGATAGGGAGTTATTCATGTATTATAATTTTCTGTAATAAACTTATTTAGACAGAACCTTCGAACTCTTGATGATGTATTGCCCCATTGATTAATGAATAAGTTGGTGTTTTCATTATAAGCAGATTCTGAGTATTTCTTGGCAGAAGACTTCTAGAGGCTTTGGGCCCGGTCACTGGGAGTTCTCCTGCTATTTTGTGTTATATGTTTATTTCGTGATTCTTGCAATTTAGTTATTCTTTGCACTTTGTAGCATTACCATTCGATTCTTTAATCACGAGTGTAATGTGTTACAATTCCCTTTTCAATAGGTTGAATTTATCATTGATGTTCCTTTATTATGGAGTGACACATTTACATTCATTAGATTGATTTCAGTGTGGTTAAGTAGTTTTTTTTCAATTCTGCATATGGTTATTTCTTAAGTTTTTCCATCATAAGTGTGAATGTATGGTTTGCTGTTCAATTCCGAATGTTGCTATTAGTTGGGTTATAAAGAATTCCATTGAAAAATGTTAAATAATTGATTGTTGTTCAATTAATTAGGATTGTTTTTTAATTTATCAAGGTTGTTGTTCAATTCATTAAGCATGTTGTTCAATTGCAAAAGACCCCTTATTTTAGCATTGAGTGTTTATTTCTGCATAGGTTTAGATTAAGAGTTTATTCCTTTGATTGATCTGAATTATTTCATAGTTTACTTTTGAGTTGGTGTGATTGAACTTCGAGAATTAGATAATATTTCTTACTATGATTTAGAGTAGTTAACCTCTAATTTCACTCGCATATATTTTTCTTGCACTCTTGAAATAAAAGGAATTTCCATGGGTTGAAGATTAATGTGAAGAATTAAGGTTACCTTTAACAGCCTCCTTCTTGACCCAAAATTTTGGCATCACTGCCGGGGAGAATGTTTAGGAGTGATGTCTTTTTATTTTTCCTTTTGATGTGAAAGAATTGCGTATTGAAAATGAGAGGTAAGAACCTACGTATTAGCAAGCAAAATGCTTGCTCTCCAGCCCTCTTCTCAGCAATTGTGTAGAGGTTAAATAGGATAGGTGTTTGTTCTTTAATGAATAGGAAGAAACAGGTAGAATTAGATCAAAACAACCCATATAAATCCGTAAAACCCAAGGGGTTGGTGGTCCTTGGCAAAACAACATTCATAGACGAAATCGTAAGGAAATTTGAATCCCAAGCACCTGTAGGACCAAAAACCATTCCTAGAAAGAGTCATACTATAATCCCTTAGGAAACAGCCTCACCATCTGCAACCCATAATGAGATTCATAGTGAAAATGAAGAGTCTAAATGGAGCTTTCAAACTATATAACATTTGAGTCCCAACCCTTCGCGAGAGGGAAATTCTTGCAATTTGCAAGAAGGAGAGGGAGAAACCAGTAGTGTAGTAAAGATAAAAACTCTAGATCCCGGATCTCTTGAAATAGTGGTTGAGAAAGAGGCACTCAATATTCCAGATCGAGGTAGTGTTGCAAGGCCTCCTCCAAATCCACCTCATAATTCCTCTCAAATTATCCTCCCAAACTAGGAAATTCCTGAAGTTTATTGGCACATCTTTGATTAGATAGTGCATAACCAAAACCAGAGACGTACATCAACATTGGAGCATACCATTTTTGATCTGGCTACAAATTCCCCTATTAAAGCTTTCCATTACAAAACATCCCCACCTTCCATGGGCTGACCTCAGAAGATCCGGATGCATTTTTATTTGAATTCGATGTTTTGTGGAGGGGATATGACTACACCACTGACCCTCAAAAAATGAAACTATTCCCCTCTACATTCATGTGGGAAGAACTACGTTGGTTTATGGGGCTCGGTGGGGGAACCATTAATAGTTGGGATTAGATGAATTTTTTTTTTCTTAATAAATACCAAGATTACTACCAGACTCAAGAAATAAAATATGAAATCTTCAACATGTTTGTAAAATACAATGAGACATTAGAAGAATTTGTTGAATTATTTCAATATAATTTGCAAAGATCTCCATATACCACACTGTTTAAAGATATCCTAAAAGAAACAATGATCAAAGGAAAGAAAGAAGAATGGGTAGAAACACTTAATATAATAAGAAAAGGGACATCTATCAAGAATATTATGATGAATTTACTGCATTGTGTATCAGGTGTTCTCGAGGTAGTACGTGGAATATACCAACTGTACGAGATTCATTTACTAGGAATTACAAACAATTAGGTCGCAACATGACCAGAGAAGAATTCAATAAGCTCTTAGAATATTTCAAAACCGATATCTTGGCACCCTCACAACAGAGCTAGATGTCCTACAAGCCAAGTAGAAGCAAGCTTTAGTAGAACAAAACTTGGATGTTGTTTGTCGACGCTGTCGGAAGAAGCACAACCAGCGGGAGTGTCCATTAGACATGGTCCATACATGTGCTATTTGTACCAAGGACCATGCCATTGAGTAGTTCCCTTCACTTCCAGGGTTGAAAGAAGTTTTTAACGAAGCAGAATAAGAAACAGAATCGGTGTATCTAATGAATCAATGTCAACATCAGAAAGCAAAACTAGGTATGTCACAATACCTTTCTCAGTTCTTTCCCTCTCCACAATTTAATCAACAGAACTCTGGATCAACATGGAAAATCCGATCACCTTTTTCTTCTTGGCCGTCCCAATAATTTTCCATGCCCCCTTGGCTGACTCAATCCTCTCTAGGTAATGGTTTGCCAAGTTTTACTTTCTCTCCTCCATACTGGCAAAACAATCCATATTAGTCGTAGTGGCCTGCCTCCACCTCACAAAATATGAATTTGTCTCAAAACTGGAAGTGACCCCTGGGAATGAATAATTTACCTATGGGAATAGCGGTTCAAACTCAACCCACATTACCAGCTCCATACCCTGTCCAAAAAAATCCTTAGCCTATTATACACCCTCAACTTCCATCTCAACCAAATCCTAATCCAAATAACAGACTGGTTCAGCTGATTCAGATTGTTGAGAATCCAGATTCTGAAACTGAAAAAAAGGAATTAAATGAACTTAGGCTGAGATCAGGGCGCATTATTTCACCCAAAGAAGATATTTCCCTACCACAAACTGAGTCTGGAATTCCAACAGTACCTAAACAATCGACTGTGACAGAAACAAAGATAGAATAGGGGAGGGACACAGTCGACCAAAAAGATCCTGAAAACCTTATTATTTCCTCTCTTCCATTCCCTAAGAGATTAAAAATACCCAAGCCAATGGTCTCTTCTAATTTTGATCTCATAGGGGAATTAAAAAATATTTGCATTAAGATTCCTCTCCCGTGGGCTATACAAGACATCCCTATCTATGCTAAAACAATTAAATAATTGTGTGTAAAAAAACATGTGAGGAAAGCAAAGACTTTACTAACTATTCATGTACTAGGGGCACTATCAGATTTACTTTTGGGTAAATAAACACCAATAAAATATGAGGATCTCGGAAACCCCATAGTCAAAGTACAAATCTATGGCCACTCCTTTTCAAACACATTAGTTTATTTGGGGTTAGCTATTAATATACAGAAACCTGCGAGAAATTGGGTATAACAACCTTGGAACCCACGTCTACCTTGCTGGAACTTGCTGATAGATCTGTTGTCAAACCAGAAGGTACATTACAAGACATCCTGGTTTCTGTGGAATCATGGGAATACCTGGTAGAATTTTTATTTATTAACCCAAAAAGTAGATTAGACGAACATCCCCTGATATTGGGACGACCTTGGTTAGCGACGACCGATGCTTACATAGGCTGTCGAATAGGTAGCATGACCATTTCTAGAGGATATGCCATAAATAATATTGTTATATATCCCCCTGCCAAACCGAGTCTTCCCACTATAAATATTCACAAACAACCACATACATACTGGGAACAAAACATTCGTTCACCATTGACAATAGTTGAAGCACTTGAATTCAAATATCAAATTGAAGATGATGTGATCAATAACTTTATAAAACAACCATCTACTTCAAGGAATTAAAGTGCCAAATGTTAAAAGAAGTTCTTGATAACGAAGCACAGGAAGACCCCTTAGCAGATATTGATAACCAGCACATAACTACGATTTTTGTTCGCAACAACATGCCAATTGAAATTGAGGCAGGTAAAATTTTAAATATCAACAATAGTCTCGATAGTGACTAGCAGAAAAATCTTGTTAAAGTCTTGAAAAAATATAAAGGAGACTTTGCTTGGGACTACCAGACATGAAGGGTATAGATCCTCAATTGTTCACGCATCATATTTACACTGAAAAGTATGCTCGCCCTATTTAGCAGCCTCAACCAAGGTTAAACCTGCATTTGAAAGACATTGTAAAAGACGAATTACAAAATATGCTAGATGTAAACTTCATTTATCCCATTTCAGATAGCAAATGGGTCTCTCCATTAGTGGTCATTCCTAAAAAGAATGGTAAGTGGCGAATATGTGTGGATTACAAAGAATTGAACAAATCCACATAGAAAAACCACTTCCTCCTCCCCTTTATTGACCAGGTCCTTGATACATTGGTAGGAGAGTGGTTTTTTTCCTTTCTTGATGGTTTCAGTGGTTACAATCAAATCCAGATAGCCCCTGAAGACCAAGATAACAAAAACCTTTACCTGCCCCTGGGGTACATTCACCTATAGGGTATTACAGTTCGGTCTATGCAATGCCCCAACAACATTTCAAAGGGCCATACTTAGTATTTTTCTAATTTAATAAATGAAGGGCTCGAGATCTACATGGATGCCCTTACTCCATATGGAGACGACTTGGATCAGGAACTGCAAACACTAGAAAAAACATTGGAACTATGTATTGCTACCATTTTATTCTTGAGCAACGAAAGGTGTCATAGGATGATGACCGAAGGCGTGATCCTAGGACACTACATCTCTACGGCTGGAATACAGGTAGATCCAGCAAAGATAGAGGTAATTCTCTTATTAGCCACACCTTGTACTCAGAGAGAGGTATGTAGTTTCCTTGCATATGTAGGGTACTATCGTAAGTTTATAAATAATTATTCACAAATTTCTTCGTCTTTGTATGCATTAACTGGAAATTTTGAATTCCATTGGTCTGACAAATGTGACACTTCTTTTTCAGATTTGAAGAAACTAGTCTCGACTGCACTAGTCTTGCATGGCCCCAATTGGGAGTTTCCCTTTCATATTTCTTCAGATGCATTAGATACAATGATAGGAGCGATTCTCTGTCAAGAGGAGGACAAGAATCCCTACGCTATTTACTATATCAACAAGAATCTCACTCCTACTAAATTAAATTATACAGTGACCGAAAGGGAATTCTTGGTTGTCATTTATGCTATAAATAAATTTAGACATTACATAACTGGCTATCAAGTATTCATGTATACTGATCATTGCCATTAGATATTTATTTAAAAAACCTATTACAAACGGAAGAGTGACTTGTTGGTTGTTGCTTTTACAGGAGTTCGATATAACTATTAAGGATCATCTAGGGAAGGAGAACATAGTTGCAGATTTCCTGTCTAGAGTCCCAAAGACAAATGACCCACTCGCAATAGATGATCAGTTCCTTGATGAGCATTTTTTTGCTGTGGCAGTAAAACCACCATGGTACGCAAATGTAGAGAATTATCTGGTAGTAGGAAAGCTTCCAAGACACTTGACAACAAAGGAACGAAAGCTGATTGTTCAATGTAGTGCTATGTTCTGTTGGATTGGTGGATATATTTTCCATACAGGAGTTGATATGCATATACAAAGATGCATTCGAGAAGACAAGATTCATGACATCTTGAAGCCCTACCATGACGAACCATGTGGCAGACATTTTGCAGATCGTAGGACAGTGCACAAAGTATTACAAATGGGCTACTATTGGACCACAATTTTTAAATATGCAAAGAAACATGCACATGCATATGATAGTTGCCAAATAATGGGCCGCCCTGGCCAATCCAACGAGATGCCATTATAGCCGCAGTTGATAGTAGAACCTTTAGAATGATGGGCACTAGACTTTTTTGGGCCATTCAACCCCCCATTGAATAAGAATGCCTACATACTGGTGGTCACAGATTACATGGCGAAGTGGGTAGAAACAATGGCTCTTCCAAGAGCTACAGAATTGTCTATGATTAATTTTCTTTTTGAGCTATTTGTCCAGTATGGATTACCTAGGGCAGTGATAACTGATGGAGGGGCACATTTTGTGGGACATAAATTATGGAAAACCTATGAGACCACAATGTCACTCATAGAGTCACATCTCCCTACCACTTGCAGATGAACGGGCAGGTCGAAAGCACTAATAAAGTTGTAATATCCCAAAATTGGGACAGCTAGCAAGGCATGACTAGAAAACGCATTTTCCAGTAATGGCTGCTATAGGAATTGAAACCAGGACCCAGATCCCTTAGATCAATGCATCTAAGACCTGAATCCAAGAGGAGGCTCCAAATAAATCCTTCTAGAGTGGTTAAACAATTCTCCCACTACTAGATGTCCTCTATAAGTGTCTGACGAGGGACTGCAACAAATGTAAGCACATATAATGGAATGAAAATGTTATTCTATAGCTGTGAACACATGAAGATATGTATAGAAAAAAAATATTTGATATATCAGCAAATGTATACAATGTTTGGAGGAATCACTCACTCCATCTAGGCAATGGAAGCCTCAATAGAGCATGTACAAAGAAATGAATCAACATTGCTACATGAGGAAAACCCTGGCTAAAATAACACAGTTTATATGAGACACTGCAACAAAATACATGATATGACAATGATATCTCAAATAAATGAGGGGGAACAAGCTCTCAACCCCTGAAAACACTAATTCCGCAATAATACACAACCCTCGGGAGGATTGGCTAGAATATACATCAAAATGGCAAATCTACAGAAATGCCAGAGTTGCTGGGCAGAAGCTGCAACTCAGAAAATAGAAATGGATGAAGATAGCTGAATATGCTGCATATGGTGCATATATCTCATCCAATGGATCTCTCAGGAGAAAGGCTGATCCAATCCCTGAAGATCTCTCCCTCCAAACTAGTGGTACAATCCCCCACTGCAGGTGCACTCTAAAATAACGTAGTCAAGGCACTGGACTGCGCTGTAGGAGATAGAGAATACTTGGACTGGTGCCAAAGATGTGAAATCAGCTCAGAAACCTCCTTCACTAACCTCCTGGAGAAACAAGAACTCCCTCCTCTGAAAGATAAGCCAAGGAAAGGTGTTGTGGAACCCTCCACTGCAACACCCAACAACACTACGTTATACTTCAACAGAAATAACACAGTGACTGATGGTAGTGGCTTTGACCTTGAGCCAAGATGTGGATAAATGAAGTGCAATCCTTCAAGATTCCTCTCACGAAGGAGAGGAAATCCTAAATAGGAAACCCTCGTGCTAAGCAGCACTGCAACTTAGCTGAACAGTCGGAGTATGCAAATTAGTCTTCAGACTAAAATAAATATGCTCAAATATGTCTCACTATGGCTGTCTCTTCCTCATTTTATGCAAGTGAATGCCTCTTTGCTCTGGACCCCACACATTAGGGTTTCATCCACAAGGAATCTTTCTCCTCCAAAATTGCATTGTCTTCCCAAGCAAGCTACACCTCTTAGGTAGCGCTGTTGACTTGGTCAAACTTGACCTTGTCCTCATGCAATTGCCCCTTTTCACGCTGGAAGGTGAAAAATTAAGCTGCTCCACTGATCCTTTTCACATTATGAAGGATATTATTCCTACTCATGGGCCTTTTACCCATTTTATTCACCTCCTAGATGAAATAAGAAAAAATTAATGTTCCAATTATCTGCATGAAAATTTTGGAACATTACAGTCCTCCCCTCTTAAAGATTGCTTATCCTCAAGCAAGTGAAAGGATAGACTGAATTATTTTCCCCTCCTCTCCCTGTAGCATCTGTGTATGATGATCTCCTCCAAGGATAGTGATGCTATCTCATCAATCAAGCCTCCACATTTCCCCTCGTCAGCATGTAAGTTAGCTATCAAGCCATCATCATGTAAAGGTGACATACTCAAGAGGATAGCAAAGTGATGTCTAGAGGTCCCCTTGAAGAATGGGATCTGAAAAAAATTGGTAACTATCTTTCCCATATGGATCCTCCATCTCCAAGCTATGAGCCATGCAAAATGAGTCACCTCCCAATTAGGCAACTCCTAAAAGCTGTCTTCCACCTTTGGTTCCGGCAAAGTAGGTGGGATGAAAATCTGCTCATGGTAGACAATGTAGCCTACCCCACACTGTCCAGCTCCCCACTTATGATAATTGTAGAGAAAGTGTTGATCCTGGGCTACAAAATAATTTCCCTTAAGTGGAAATATGAAGACTAGATCTCCAAGGATCTCTCCTTCAACGCTGCAAATCATGCTAGCCCAAGTATCTCCATATATGATGAGTTGGAAGTCATCAACATATGGCATATCATCTATCATATGGCTTACCTCATCTGGAAACAAATGAGTAGCTCTAGCGGCCATACCATCTCCCATGCTCCCCTTAGAACAAGTAGTGCAAAAAGTGTAGGATAATTCTCCCACAAAGGACACATCCATCCAATGTGTCTTCCTCCCAAGCATGCTCCTCATAAAGACAGAAAAAATAGATCCATAGGGAGTAAATATGAGATTCATGCTTACTGCCATATGCAAAAAATGTGAAGGACAATGGTCCCTTAAGTGCAATCAACCCATCTTGACCCTCAACTGCAATAGAGACTGATAAAATAAGTGGCTTCTCAACCACTTGCCTGCTGATCCAATCTCCTCAAAATTATGGAGGAGGTGAATAATGTAAGGTGTAAAAAGAGTATGTCCTCCATAATATATCTCTTCCCCAAGTCCTCCTAGGGAAGGCCCATCAATCATGCTTATGGCCTCAACTAGACCATGAACCTCTAAATAAAGAATGCTCCTCCTTGGAGCAAAATCCTGCACATGTATGGTTAAGGGGCATACATCATATAAATAATCATGAAAATAATGATCACCCTTACCATATGTTCTGCTCATACAAGTGGAGTGGCTCATAAGTGAGTCTCCTCTCATCCTCAAAGAGAAAAGAGGTTGCTGTGATAACTCCTCCAAAGAGTTATGTCTCTCCTCCATCTCCATCTGGTCCATGCATCTCCTCATATGCTGATATATCTCCTCCTCAAAGCCCATCCAAGAATACCCCTCCATGATGATGTGGTATGCTCTCATAGAACAAGTGGGGCTGAAAAGGAAATCCTTATAAGCTGCATGTAGCAACTTCTCCTTGAGCTGTGAATCTCTAGGAAAGAAGATCCTACCATGATAGTAGATGACGTAATCTCTGATTTAGTAACCCTCCTCATGCACTTGGCCATCCAAAATCATACAAGTAAAAAGATCCTTGGAATACTCCACCAACAACTGGGAGTTCCACTATGGATCTATCCTCCATAGTGACAACGCTGATGATCTCTCATGAAGAGCATTTGTCATATGGTCATCCTCCTCTTTGACATCTCCCATGCCAAAGATGCAAGTTGGAAGGCTGCTATCCTTCCCCTGCTGCTTCTGCCATAGCGTAGAATCTGAAATGGAAGTGGGTATTGATGATTTTGAGAGAATTCTCTCTCTCTCCTTGAGTCTACCCCAGAATCTCAGCGTTGTATCAAGCTCTACCAAGGTATCCACCCTCCTGAAATCCATTAGTGGTGCCCCATCATGTGAAGCATCCATCCTCCTCTGCTAATCCAGTGGTCTCCCCAGAAAAATTCCTCCATGAAATGAGACATCATCATCAAGAGATGACTGAATAGATGAATGTAGATAACTCTCCATGCTTCCACTGCACAATCCAATCACCTTATGAGGTGCATCAACCTCTAGAAATGAATAGGGATGTATACTCCTCATCTCATGATGCTAGGTCTTCACCCTACCTCCTCCTCATGTTTCCATGGTTTCACACCTCCTCAAAAATGGCACATGTAGAACATGAGTTGTGCCTTGATCTCCACACATGAGATCCTAGGGACTCCCTTGCAAAGATGCAAGCATCCCTCTATTTGGAGCAAGAGCTCCTCCTTCCTCTGCATGAGGTGCTATATTAACTCCAGATCCAACAACGTTGTTTCCCTCAATCTCTACAACATGAGTGGGAAACCTCCCAATGATTGGATCCCTTTTTGAAAAAGAGATCTCCATGATTTCTTGCTCAAAGGTGTGAGATGGAAGTTTCCCTTCCGGAAAAGTATGGTGTAAGTTTCCAGCCTTCCCCATTGTTTTGTGAAATGGTACTGCATTCTTATGTAGGGGTTTTGTTTGAGTTTTCTTGTTTACCTCCACCATGTGTGTCTCATGAATCCTTACATCAAATATTTTCACTAATGCCTTAGTGAAACTAGCATAGGATGCAATGTTTACATTTCTTAAAGAAAAGGATTGAAAGATCCACCAGGCATAGGCCTTACCTCTCAAATGTAGTGCTGCAACTTTGATGGCTTCATCCTATGGCATGTGGTGCTACTGCAAGAAGGTCTCTAACTCCTCCACCCAAGCTTTGGTTGAACATGTAGGTGATCCCTCAAAGGTAGATAGAAGAAATCTATCTTGCTACTCTCTTCCTTTCACCTTCATCTTGCAAAACTCTGAGATGATCTCGGAATTTCTGAGTTTGAAACTCATACTCTTTCAAGAAATCACTAAGGGTTTCCCTCCTAGCAACCTCTTCTTCTCTTTCCATCTCTCTTCCAGCAATCCTGGGCATGTGACTGCGCTGTACAAGATGGTGTGTAGCTGCTTGCTCACACTCCTTATGTGAAAATCTAGAGTTTGCCTTTGGTACAAACCCTCTTGGAGATTCCTCACACATCTCCCTCCGGATCTCCTTGAACTCTTCATGAATCATATGTACAGATTTAGGAAGAAGCTTGGTAAGATTATCCCCTTTTTCTTCTCCAAAATATGGAGTCTTTTTCCTGCTTATTTCTTTGTCTCCTTGATGAGAATAGGAAGTGAAGGGTTCTTCCTCTTCTTTCTTCTTATCCTCCTTGGGGAGGTTCTTCATGGATCTGAAATATGATGAGATAAAACCCATAATCTTCAATCTTATGATATTCTTGGGCTTAGACTCATAGGCTGAGCCAAGAAAGCAGCTCTAATACCACTGTAATATCCCAAAATCGGGACAGCTAGCAAGGCATGACTGGAAAACGCATTTTCCAGTAATGGCTGCTACAGGAATTGAAACTAGGACTTGGATCCCTTAGATCAATGCATCTAAGACCTGAATCCAAGAGGAGGCTCCAAATAAATCCTTCTAGAGTGGTTAAAAAATTCTCCCACTACTAGATGTCCTCTATAAGTGTCCGATGAGGGACTGCAACAAATGTAAGAAAATATAATGGAATGACAACGTTATTCTATAGCTGTGAACAAATGAAGATATGTATAGCCAAAAAATATCTGATATAGTAGAAAATGTATAAAATGTGTGGAGGAATCACTCACTCCAACTAGGCAATGGAAGCCTCAATAGAACATGTACAAAGAAATGAATCAACATTGCTACATGAGGAAAAACCTGGCTAAAATAACACAGTTTATATGAGACACTGCAACAAAACACATGATATGATAATGATAGCTCAAATAAATGAGGGGGAGCAGGCTCTCAACCCCTAAAAACACTAATACCGCAATAATACACTACGCTTGGGAGGATTGACTAGAATATACATCAAAATGGCAAATCTGTAGAAATGCCGGAGTTGCTAGGCAGCAGCTGCAACTCAGAAAATAGAAATGGATGAAGGTAGCTGAATATGATGCATATGGTGCATAGATCTCATCCAATGGATCTCTCAGGAGAAATACTGGTCCAATCCTTGAAGATCTCTCCCTCCAAACTAGTGGTACAATCCCCCACTGCAGGTGCACTCTAAAATAACGCAGTCAAGGCACTGGACTGTGCTGTAGGAGATAGAGAATACTTGTCCTGGTGCCAAAGATGTGTAATTAGCTCAGAAAAATCCTTCACTGACCTCCCAGAGAAACAAGAACTCCCTCCTCTGAAAGATAATCCAAGGAAAGGTGTTGTGGAACCCCCCACTGCAACACCCATCAACACTA
Organism: Pinus albicaulis; assembly: GCA_034641835.2. Taxonomy (NCBI): domain Eukaryota; kingdom Viridiplantae; phylum Streptophyta; class Pinopsida; order Pinales; family Pinaceae; genus Pinus; species Pinus albicaulis. The sequence continues at coordinate 1,011,742,737 of CM076572.1, read as the reverse complement.
CGTTATACTTCAACAGAAATAATGCAGTTACTGATGGTAGTGGCTTTGGCCTTGAGCCAATATGTGGATAAATGAAGTGCAATCCTTCAAGAGGCCTCTCACAAAGGAGAGGAAATCCTAAATAGGAATCCCTCGTGCTAAGCAGCACTGCAACTCAGCTGAACATCCGGAGTGTGCAAATTAGTCTTCAGACTAAAATCAATATGCTCAAAGACGTCTCACTATGGCTACCTCTTCCTCCTTTTATGCAAGTGAATACCTCTTTGCCCTGGACCCCACACATTAGGGTTTCATCCACAAGGAATATTTCTCCCTCCAAAACTGTGCTGTCTTCCCAAGAAAGCTACACCTCTTAGGGAGCATTGTAGACTTGGTCAAAATTGACCTTGTCCTCATGCAATTGCCCCTTTTCACACTGGAAGGTGCAAAATTAAGCTGCTCCATTGATCTTTTTCACATTATGAAGGATCTTATTCCTAATCATGGGCATTTTACCCGTTTTATTCACCTCCTAGATGAAATAAACAAAAATTAATGTTCCAATTATCTGCATGAAAATTTTGGAACATTACAAAAGTAATGAGGTAATTCTCACTAAAACAGTCTCAACACATCGTCGGGATTGGGCTACTAGACTGCTAGAGGCCTGGTGGGCTTATCGCACAACTTGGTGAAACACCACCAGATATTCTTCGTACCACCTGGTATTTGGAAAGGAACCAATTTTCCCCATTGAGTTTGAGATAAAGACTCTTAGAACAACCCAAGAAGTGGGGTTGGATTGGACATAGGCCCAAGTTAGAAGAATCCAACAGATAAATGAATTAGATGAAGCACAACTACTTGCTCTACAACACACTGCAATTATTCAGCAACATTGAGATAAGTGGCATGAAAACCTCATAAAAAATAAGACATTCCATAAAGGAGATTGGGCATGCCTCTATGACTCAAGATTCCAAGACTTCTCGAGTAAGTTACAAACAAGGTGGCTCGGGCCATACGAAATTCAAGAAGTGAAAAAAAATGGTACCATTACCTTGACCACCATAGATGGATATGGCTCCGCCTTTCAAGTCAATGGACACTGGGTGCTCCTGTATCATAAACCACTCATGAAAGAGTCTTTCTGCCAGCAGGTGCGTGACGATCCCACTATACAAATTTAGCTGTAGGGAATAATGGCCCGATAGCTTTAAGTTCATAAAAATTTGTTACTTCCTCTTGTAAATAGTGTATATATGTTTCCTGCATTTAATGGTAATTTACAGTTCTTTTCATCATTGTATACAAGAATTTCATTTTCTTTCTTTTTGATTTTTTTTTGTTCATAACTACATTCTTTTTCTCTTTTTTGTGTTTGATTGCTTTTTACTGTTCAATCCATTGAACAATTTTTGTTCAATTGATTTAATATATTTCGTTCAATCCAATTGAACGAGTCTTCTTTTAGCATGTTTTTAATTTTTTGCTCATCCATTGAACAGTTTTTGTTCAGTTGAATTAAACAACTGCCGTTCAATCCAATTGGATGACTGTGTTTTTAGTATATTTTTATTTTTTTTGTTCAATCGATTAAACAATTGTTGTTCAATTGATTTAACAACTGTCATTCAATTCAATTGAACGACTGTTGTTTTTTTAGCGTGTTTTTATTTTTATCTTTTTTGTTCAATTGATTGAATAGTTGTCGTTCAATCCAATTGAACGACCATTTTTTTAAGCATGTCTTTTATCTTTGCTGTTCAATCCATTGAACAATTGATGTTCAATTGATTGAATAAGTTGTTGTTTAATCCAATTGAACGGTTGTGTTTTTTAGCATGGTTTTTTCAAAAAAAAAATTTGCTGTTCAAAATAGAAAATTTTTGTCTTTTATATTTTGATGATTTCCTTTTAATGTCCACTCTTCCTTTACAAATTATTTCCATAAAAACCATTTTATAGAGGAATTTTCACCTAAAGAAGATAAAAGTAGTGATATTACTAATATTATGTTTTTTTGAAATTTTGACGGACATATCTACTTCGGAAGCTAACCTGGTTTATCTATATAATGAATGGCTGGATATCTATTGTTCAGACATACTATCACACAATTCATTACCATAGTCTTATGCTAGTGTATCCTTTTACACTCTCAAGTGGTAATTCTCTTTAGCATGAGGATATAGGAATAAGAGCATCATTTGTATTGGCATTATTTTTACTTCATACACCATCCCTAACTCTTGAGTTAATGAGCCTTCCTCCATTTATAAGAAAAATAAAATACATCTCTATGTGAAATTTTTTAAAGAAGAGAGAATAGGGGGTCTCATTATGAGCCAACCTACCATGATCATGAGGATCTAACAAGTGACATTCCTACAATGGCCACAACACCAAGGTAGTGACCTTCTCGACAGCTAAAACTGCTTGAAGGACATGAGGTCCCATGAAAAGCCGGCCTGATCACTCTGTTAAATCCTTGTGAATGGCACTACGACTATCTGGCCACCACACCAACATAGTGGTTTCTCCACAAAACAAGAAAAATGTCTACTTTTAAATAGAGGATTCCAAATCATTTTTGGGTTAAAATAGAAACCCTGTCGAGGCTATGGATGCCTGCTAGCAGTAGTGGATCTTCTTATGGTATTGGAGTACTTTTCTGATAACAACCAATTATTTTTATTCCCTTATTTCGTGTTGATCCATTCCTGAAGACGAATGCACTGTTTGACTAAGTGTTGTCGTTATCAAAACCTATATGCATAATCAACTATGATTTCATATGAATTATCTAATCATGCCAAATTGAGTGATAATAGAATCAATCATAACCTGTCACATGTCATGATTCTGTCATGTTATGCCGTCAAAATAGGAAATCATTTTAATAATGATTGCTACTCCACTTTTCTCCCTTTTTAGTCGTTTCCACATGATGTACATTTGTGATGATTACCAAATTCTGACTTCTACTTCGTGTGCATTCATGATTTTTACCACCTTTCCTCTTTTCTTGTGCTTCAAGGCTGTGGACACCCTTCTCTCAATGGAGGTGGTATGAATATCCATAATAAATAGGCATGTGAATTAACCATGCGACTCCCTTCAGATATTCTAATTGGAAAATAGAATCATTGCATTAATGTCATGCAGTCAAATTTTTAATAATATATTTTATAAAATCTGCATGCAATGTTTATATTGTTTTTAACTAACAGAGCTGAAAGAAAAGAATGAATAAGGGTGAAGAAACCAGTTCCGAAAAAACACTAGCCATGGGTGGAAATTCTCTTCCCAATGAACACACAATATTTCAAGTCTCAGAATTAGCTCACACCATTATCCAGCAACATGGTTTGATTCCATATGTACACAAAATACAAGGGTTTAATATGGAGACAACAATTGAATTCCTATAAAACCTGTGAGAAGGGCACAACATAGTCAAAGGCAGAATTATACCAGTCTTCGAAGAAGTAATTCATGAGGTCTCTAGACTTCCAATAGAAGAGGATAATATACTAATAAAAATTTCCTCATACAAGAAGCAGTTTCAGTGTATCAGGATCCAGATGAGAAACTCGTACGAAAAGGAAAAGGAATTGACCTTGTGTCCTTGAAGCAGACTTGGCAAGAGCTGGCAGTATTCATCCAAAAGTATATCACATGTGATAGACGCCAAGATGTGGTAAAGTCCCATCAAATCAAACTATTATCTGTTCTCAAATAAAACATTTCAGTTAATTTGCCTTTTTCCTTGAATTCTATATTGCATGATACTGATGTTTGGATTAGGAAAGCTAAAAACCCTCAAGCGTTGTCAGCCACCATGGCTTGATAAAATTGATTATTATTCATGAGTTAAACAAACATTAGTTAACATGGGATAGCTTTGTAAATCCTGCCCTACCTGCCCCTGAAGAAAACCTTGACAAAGCAGAAATTGAACTTCCTAGAATAGTCATGCCTAAGAAAGCTAGATGGAAGAGAACCCATATTTTGACCTCAGAACTAGTAAAATGGAGATGGTCTGAAAGATTAAAACTACAAAAAAATACCTCAACATTTCCAGATGAGACAGGGCCATCCTTTACACCACCTCTGAGCCCTCAAAATGCATCTTTACATGGCTATGAGGAGGAAATGGCTCAAGTATTAGAACAAATGAGAGTGTCTTGTGAGATTAGGAACCCATCTGAACAATTCGAGGAATAGAGGGACCATTTGAACCAGTCTGCCTGTGATGGTAGCTCGTGCCATACTGAATTCCTACCTTCCAATGATGAATTACATGATTTAAGGGTTTTATCTCCCTCTAATAATGAATGGCTGAATAGGGAAGACCAGATCAAGAGAACATCTGATTCTGGAAACAAGTCAGGGGATATTGTTCTATTAGAATAGGACACAAGTATTGAGACAACTCCTCTCACACCTAAATAAAATATTTCTCCACCCAGTTAGGACATCAATGTTCGAATAACCTCTTGGATGCCTAAAGAAAACATTATTTCATTTAATGATAACCCTAATAGTAGCACAACCCTTCCTGAACCTGAAGCCATTGCTGTTCCTTCTCCTGCTAGAACCCCTTCGAAAGAAAACTCAACTGAGATTAAGTTGAGAAAATGAGCAGGAAATGCAGAAAATTGAGGAAAATAGTAAAAAGGTTAAGGGAATGGTTGAAAGAAGCGGACAAGATCTGGAAGCCTAATAAGGAACTAGCTACCATGGGAACCCAAATAGATTTTTTCAGTCAAATGGTAGATATTGTTGAAGTCTCTGTGAAGATTTATTTGATACTTACAGAGGAAAAAGAAACTCAAAATGGAGGAAACACCTGTTTATACTCCTTTGGTAGAAAGAGATTCCAATCAAAATCTTCGCAATGAATTAGCTCAAGTTCAACATGAATTTTCCTAGTATAAGAAGGAATTAGTGCCCTTGCAAGAACATCAGGCATTACTAAAACGATTTAAAGACCTTTTTGCAACTGAAGACGAAACCTTTTCCCAACTTAGGGAAGAAAGAGTGAAAGTGAAAAGGGAACATGATCAACTAGAACAAGTGTTACACAACATTTTGCCACTATCCTTGTAATCCCCATCCAGAACCTTGGAGGCTCATTTCTGTGACCAAAATAAAGTGTCATGCCTTGCAAAAACCATCATTTCATCCCTTGCCATGAGGACAACACTCCTTATGTTAACCATTTCCTGAGCAGACCATCAGAAACACATGTTTTTTCCTTGGCGCTAGTAGACCGTTATGCCCTCGCGCCGATGAGGAAATTAATACTAGGCCCCACGCCCATTGGCGCTCTGTCCCAGTGGGCTACCTATGCCAACCTATTTTTGGAATGTTTTTTAAAAATAGAGGTGAAGTTTCCATCATAACAACTTCGTGGGCGAGTCATCTGGAGTGGTTCGACTGAATAAACACGACCTTCCTCCTTTGGCCTCTTGTTTCCACCTTTTGGGGAAAGCTCCCACTGGGATAAGGCCTCCCTTCCACCATTGTAGGGATCCAAACCTCCTCTTCTCCCTCTATAAATAAATCCATATTCCATTGTTGAGCTAGCTAAAAGGATATCTTAACTGAACATATTATAGTTGAAACACTGAAGAGAATTCTTGTACATGTTGCTAGAAAGATAGAACGTAAGAGACCCTTAATGAGAGAGCTTAGGCTTGTGTCTTCATCCCATTTGAATTCCCTGATGATTCATCGAGACACGCTTCGACTGAACCCCGCTGAAGGAGGCTGCGATGTTAAGGCTTCAGTTGTAACTCCGTCTTCTATTAATACATATACATGACTATTGTCTGGTTCCCATATTGCGTTAATGTGTTTTATTTGATGTAATATTCTTAGCCCTCCTTGACTGGTTAGTTGATTATGAATTAAATCATTGTTTTATATGCTACTCTTGTTTTTTGACCTTCATGCAAGTATCCGAGCATTGTTGAGGAAGGATTGTGACCCATAGGAGCAAAGATCAAGAGGCCACCACCACTACAGCGATGATAGCGTTGGACTTCAGGTATGCCAATCTACTTAATCCTTTTCATTCATTAATTAAGAAACCTACACTTTAGCTTGTCCTTTTGTTGCTAGACCCACTCTAGGGCTAGAGGGATCATCTCTATCCACAGAGAGGATTTACCTGCCCAACAAATTGGCGACTCCACTGGGGATCAATGTGAGTTTGTCGTTTCGTTGCCTTTAGGATTTTGTCTTGTAAAGTCGAATTGTGTCGTTTGCTTGCTTGTCTATCTTTCTTGGCTTATTTGATTGTTTGAAATCACCCTGTTCAGCTCCAGAGTGTCAAGATTGATCTCTTCTCACTGTTTCTTCCATCCCCCCATAGTTATCTGGCCTGGCACTCTTTTTGTTTGAACAATCACGCCAATTGGCGCAGGTTGATTTTGTTGCAGTGGCGCCAACTCTTGTTTGGCACAGATTACCACCTCACAGTTGCACCGAATCCTGTAGGATTTGGTTTGACCCTTTTGCTGAGTTTTTTGTTGGTTTTTCTTGACCCTGGCTTGTTTCTTGGTTTGCAATTGATCTTTTTGGAGTTTTTTTTACTGATTTAGGCTATCTCTTCTCATTTGTTTGTCTATTTTCCAATTCAGTGTAGTTCATAGCCCTAGGGTTCTAGGTGTCTTTCGCTCACTGAGCCTTTTGATTGAAGGTTAGGTCTTTTGGTTTCTTGCCAATTCAATTCCTTGATCAGTTACTTGAGTCTTTCTTGATCATTTGAGTTTTGGTTTGTTGAACGATTACTTTTGTGCTTGTTTGACTCTCCATCTCTTCGTTTTCAAGCATAGATCACGTTGCTCGTTTGGGTCATTTTGAAGGCTTTCTCTTTGTTTGAAAGAGCACATCATTGGTTTGAGTGCATTTGTGTTTGTATTACTTTGAATCATTCATTTTGAGATCTCCACATCCATAGCACTCTCAACTAGTGTTTGATTTGATTTTTGATGTAATTAGTACATTATGTGCTTCATTCATTCAAAAAACAAAAATTGCATCCTTTCGTTTGCATTGGAAATGAAAAAGTATTTTGCATAACTAGTGCTTGCATCTAGGAAAGTATTTTTCGTTTCTGGTTTCGATTGTATTAGACGCATTAGGGGAATTCTTTGTGTGTTTTCAGTGTTTTCTGATTTTTGAAAGATCTCTATCCTTCTCTTAGTTAGCATTCATCGAATGAAAAATGATGTTCTATTGCATTTAGCTTGCATTTAGGAAATTTGAGACCAAATTCGGTAGGGCCTTGAAATTGAAACATTAATTCAAGATCAACTGTAAAATTTATTCAATTAACCTAAGGAAGCATTCGAACCTAACACAAACATTTTTAGAGGTTTAGGCTAGTGACGTGTTCCGGCATCGTTAAACCTAGTAGCTATCATTCACCACCTGGATTTAGACAACACTAGTACGGACTTGTGCTGCTCGTACCGTCACGTATATAAATGGATACCCTCATAGGTTCAATATCCTTTTATCCATAGGAAGTCGAGTTTGCTGCCCTGTAACTGTGATACACCGAACACAACATTTGAGGATACTACTTGCACGTACGTTAAGTCCTTGGTCATTTCTATTTCATTTGACCACCAAGGTGTATATGGCAGTTCACGGAAACTTGGTACACCCTCTTGCTTAGATCACCTGAGTAGTCATTTTGATCTTTTCATGACTCCTTAGAAAGAGAAGAGACAATCGAGCACTTGTCCTTTCACGCTCATTTAAAATTGAAAGTGACTAGAGTCATCTTTTGTCTGTTTCTCAACTCTTAAAACATGAAAAAACAAAGTTTTGTTCCAATGTCGTAAAAATAATTACCCACGATCACATGCCCATTAAAAGTTTTTTACTTGGCTTGTTTTTTTACTTCCATAGTTTTTGGTCTTGAAGCCTTGGATTAGTTATCTCGTTTTCCTTCCTATGTTGAAATACTATCACAGTGGCAGAACCACCAGTTTCGTCATCTTCTTCACTGCCTCCTAGTGGTAGTTATTTTCCTGACGTTTCTTTCAAAACCCCTCATTCCACTAGGTCTGCCAAGCTTGTGCAGCCTATTCTCCCAAGTGTTGAACCTCTCGATACCCGATCTCCTCCTAAAGAGTCAGTCGAGTTAAATTGGCCTCCTTAGAGTGCTTGGTATGGTTTTGGGAGTGAGGAAGAATTCCTTCCTCTTACTTTGGGATCACCTTTTATAGCTGCTACTGTACCTCCTAGTCCTCGTTGCCTTTTCGAAGATCTTACATCTTCGTCAGATATGGATTCTTCGAGTCCTGTCGGCAGTGGAGAAATGCCTATGTCCACAGGAGAATATCAGCGTTTCCCTGAAGATATCTCGTGTGTCTCTAATCAATATTCCCCTCCCTCAGTGTCACTTCCACCCAGTTATCAGAGATTGAGTCAGATTATTTCTGGTGTTGTGTCCATAGCATCTTCTAGTACTTCGACTCCACCAAGGAGTTCAGTCCTTCCTTCATTAGGACTATCACCATCGACACCTAGTTCGTCGGTCATTGTTACATCTATCCTAGTCCAAGCTACTATTTGTGTGGCTTCATCTGCACTGGTCGTTACGCATCATTCATCAGGATCCTTTCACACTCGTAGGTCTATCTTTCTTAATCCTACGTGGCCCGTCAATCCCGGCCCAGGGAAATCACAACCTTGCGCCGTGGAGACCACAGCTGCTTCTAGTGTGGCTTGGACTTATTCTGCCCCTATGATTCCTGGCGGCCTTAATTTTGAAGAGTATATGTTGGTTGTTCAGCAGCAAAACTCTCAGGGTTCTCAACAGCCCCAAGCCCCTGTTAATCCTCCACATCACTATGATGTCTACGGTAACCCCATTTATTTTCCTCCTATTGATCCTAATCAGGCTATGTATTTGCCTCCGGCTGATCCTTATTATATTGTCCCTCATCGAGGGCGAGTGATACAAGGACAACCCTCTGGTCTACAAGAAAAACCCTCATAGGGACAACCTTTGATCCAGAAATACAACCTTATGGTCTACAAGGACAACCCTTACAAGGTCAACCTTCGGTCCAACAACCTTATGGTCCTTCCGGTCAGCCTCAATATCAATATCAACCAGGAGCATCTTATGTTCCTAGGGGGAAAATGTATCCACCACAGGGACAACCTTTTGCACAACAGAAACAACCTTACGTCTAGCAAGGCGAGAACTTTGTGCAATAAGGACAACCCTACGGTCCTACTTTGGATCAACTTGGTTATCAGGGACAACCTGGTCCATTGCAACCATTAGGCCAACCTCTTACACAAGGGCAACTTGGTGGCTCTCAGTATCCAGGCTGACCTGCTTCACAAGGACATCCTGCCCAGCCTCAGCAGCCGATTCAACCCGCTCAGCAGTCGATTCAACCTGCTCAGTAGCTGGTTCAACTTGTTCAACCAGCTTAGTAGCCGATTCAACCTATTCAAATAGCTCAAAATACTGTTAAACCTACTCAGTAGGGTCCACCTGCTCAACCCCAAGGTGCTACTTACCCTCCTCAAGGTCAATATCAGGTGGTATATAGTGCGCCCCAAGGTTTCAATTATTACCCTCAAAATCAATCCCAAATGGTGTATTATCCACCTCAAGGCAATGCTTACATTCCACAACAGAATCCATACGTTACTCAACAATGACCTCAATGGTATGCTCAGAATTAGTATCCCAGTCCTCAACCCTAGTATGGGAAGAAATTTTAGGCTTATAGCCCCTATGGTCAAAATCCTCCGGGACAAAACATATGGGGGCAGGATTTCTCTCAGACTAGGTGAAATGTTAACACGGGTCCTTATTAAAGGCCTCCTATGCCTTTTAATCCTCAATTACCATTTCTCGCTAAGTTGGAACTGCTAGATGTGTCAAATATTATGAACAATGTGATTCTTAATAACCCATATTGGCCTCCAGTTCCAACTAAGATTCCTGGTGATTGTCCAAAATTTCAGGGTAAGTTTGGAGAAGACCCCAAAGCACATGTTATGGCATACCACTTGTGGTGTTCCTTTAACTCTTGGGTTGATGATTCCATCCAACTCCATCTTTTCCAACGGACTCTTAGTGGTGCTGCTGCAAAGTGGTACATTGAATTATATCATGGAATTTTTCAAGATTTAAACTCTTTATCCATGGCATTTATTACCCATTTTTAGTTATCGGTTCGATATGAGACCGGGACACACCTCCTCACATCCTTGAAATAGGACCGAGCTACTCATATCTCGGATCATATTCATGAATGGAGGCATCATCGTCACTTGATCAAGTTTGACATTCCTGATAAGCTTTTGACTGATTGGTTCACTACCTCATTTGTCAATCAGATTGCTAAAGACATATCTATGGGGGCATGTGTAACCGAAGAATAGGCCATTGCTCATGCCTAGTACCTCGATCTCTGTAATATCCCAGATCTGGAATAGCACAACAGGCCTGCTGAAATAACACACTGCTGGGAGATTGATGTACATAAATGATTTGACAACCCTTGGATCCCTTAGATAAGTAGATCTAGAGTCTAGATCCAAAATGGGAGCAAAAGAAAATCAAACTAGGTGTGGTAAACAAATCTTCCACCACCTAGTCTAGCTGAAAAACACCCTACAAGAGGGGCTGCAGCTATGCACAACAAACTGCTTCAGAAATAACGCAGTCTTGGATAGTATGAGAAGGAGGGCATCAAATATGATTAACTTATGAATGTACAATAGCAAATCAGAATTATAATGAGACTCTTTTAGTATACAATATAATACATGAGGCAATAGAGCAAGAAATCCTCAGAAAAGAGAGCTACAACACATATATATCTACAGAAATGGCTCAACAACGTTATTTAAAGGAGCTGTAGTAGTTTCATATTAAAACTTAGATATAGGACAGATCTCTAGACAAAACATCAAATCTATTTCAGATCTGGAAACTAGATAGTTTTATTTACAAGATCCCCTTGGGGTTTTGACCAAATCATGCATAAATAACAGTAGATCTGAGTTTCAAGTTGCAGATCTGTAATATGCTGCAGTAATTTCTGAATATAAAATTACATTACAATAGATCAGATCTAAACAGAACATGTATCAGCAAGCTAATCCATGGATCACCAAAGTGGAAGGCAAATCCCAACACCAGAGATCTCTTATCAAAACTGTGATCAAAATACCATAAAGAATCTCATATCAAAATAACGCAGTTCCTCAATGGAAACAACGTTGTAGCTCAAATGAAATAGATGGCCTACTGCCAAGTTATAGATCTGAAGTGCAAACAGGAGAGGCACTCTTCCAGGAGGTTAAAAGACTCTCCATGAGAAGAGGCTCCCAAAACAAGCTAGATCTTTGCAGATCTAGAATCCCACTTCTTGCAGCTTGCAAAAGCAGACAAACCCTCACTGGATTTGCGCTGCAATTGGAAGTAGAGCTTGGCCTCAAGCCTGATAGTGGATCAAATCAGTAAATACTCCTCCAAGAATCCTCAAAGGAAGAGGTGAAATCCCTGCATAGGAACTCTAAGTGCTAAGCAGCACAATTCTCTACTAAGCAGCAGAGAATAGTATTTGTCTAAGCATACAAGATACTCAGAAATATAATCAATCAACAAACTTCTCTTGCTTCCCTTCCCTTCCTTTTATAAGATGAGAGCCTTTGCAAACCCTAAACCACCTTGATGAGTTAGCTCCTTTCACATGAGGGGCCTCCTTCTAGAACTGTGCTGTAACTTTAGGAGATACATTGAACCTAGACAACATTGTAGATTTGGTCAAGGTTGACCCAGTCTCATAGCTCAAACCCATTTCACACCTGCAAGTGATTTATTTACATGGCCCTAATTTATCTTTGTTCACATGGGCATTGATTTATTCAGTCTTTTCAAGAGTTTTACATGTCATCCTTTATTCATTTATTCATGCAACAAAAAGTAAAACAAAAATGAATATTCCTCTTAGCTTAGGCTATGTAGGAATATTAAAATCTCGTGTACTCTTAGTCCAGCACGTTGTATGATATCTTTCTTGATGCTCCATGACCTAGAACTTCCAAGGCACCGGCAACGCCATCCGTTGACGATATCATAGGTTTCGGGTCTCAGACTTCTCGGAAGTCTTGTCCTTCAAATTCCGGGAAGAAAAATTCTAATCCTTCCAATGATACTACTTCTCAGTCCACCTCGAATCCTAGTTAAACCATAGAAGTCAATGTCGTTCAGGCCAATCTAGCGGATAAGACTTCCAAAGGAAAAAATAAGGGTAAAGGTAAGGCCAAAGCCAATACCCCGAAGCCAGATTCGTCTAAATCTTGTGCTGATGATGGTTCACAGCATAAGCCGAAGTACCCTTGTTTGATTTGTGACGAAGAGCACTACACCAAGAACTGTCCTCAACGGGCCGAAGTAAGTAGACTGCTCAAATGCACCCAGGGAACTACGACTGTTCTCAAAGAACCCTTTCCATCTCAGCAGACCCAGATGGTAGAGCAACCTCAGCCCTCTACCCCATTTGGCTCTCAGGTTTTCATGATGAACGGTTTTGCATCTGTGTTTATCACTACTCAGTAGAAAGACTATGCTGGATCATGTCAGGCAGTGGGGAAAGATATTTCCAATGGTCCTCCTCCTCTTCCTGCTTCTGGTCATCTTCAGATCGAAAGGCCTAGTACTGAGCCCGTTGTATGGCAACCTTCCAAAGGTGTACTTCGTAAGTATTCTTACAATCCCAACGCCTGTGCTGCCCAACATTACAGTGTTGTTGAGGGTCTAGCACAGGCGCCGTCTACAATGTCTACATTAGAATTAATTCAAAGTTGTTGTCTCAACAAAAAGCTTTGTTATCTACAATCGGCGGGGTTGATCCTGCTGATACTAGCCTGCTCGCTTTCGACTTGGAGAATTTCATCCCATGACTCCCACACCAAATTGCGCTCATATACAAGTTGGTGTTTTTTGGCTCAATGGGTCTTGACCTAGGTTCTAAGGTTTAATGTTTTCCAACAAACCCCTATACTACTTTTTCGGCAGTGACCTGCTTGTGCAGGCCAAAGTCTCACCTGAAGCAGTATGGGAGGGTGTTGGAACCAGGTTTCCACACCCTGAGAGAGAGTAGGTAAGTCAAGTCGAGCCGCGTTCTCAACTTATCAGGCTTCTCATTTACCAGATCTAGTTGCAGACTTATATCAAAGAGCTCAAATCTAATGATTACCTTCGCATCCGTGTGCGTAGTACCAATCTATCAATACAAAAATTATAATCGCAACAATTAACACATCATAGATTCCTATAACAGAAACAAGGATACTTTCGCAGCTATTAAACAAACACTTTCGCAGCTTAATCATACAACCCAAGTTCACATAAATTATAGCAGAACAGATCCAGATCACATCAGATATCAACAGTACTTCGCATATATATTAATACCAGAATCTTCTTACAGTCCCAAAATATCCCTTGCACACACAACCAGCAGGGATAAAGCAGGACTAAGGAGCTCCGTGCACACAGCCAGCAAGACTCCTTCCCAAAAACCCAACAACAGATCTAACAATTTGTCCTTAACATCAATCTCAATTCTTTCATGCCTATGACTCAATTTTTTTTATCTATTTATACCGATTTAGCCTACGCATCCAATGGTCGCAAAAAATGGTTTGTGGACTCTTGGTCTACCCAAACAATGGTTTGTGGACTCTTGGTCTACCCTTGACCCGTTAAAATGTATTAGGGGCTTTGACCCACCCCAAAACCCCTGTGTTAGATTAAATATTAAAAAAATATACAAAATTGGACAAAATTCAGAGCTTTGGGAGACCCTGTTCCAATAGTCCCCCAAAACAATCTTATGACTCGTCTCGAGTCACTATGATGGTGGGGTCTCCACCTACGCCTGCAATAATCTGATCGCCTCGACTAATGGGGGAAGCATGCCTTCACTCTGAGCAGCAACATTCTCTGTGATGTCGACCAAATTTTTTGAAATCGGGCCTTCCATCGCGGCGGTGACACTCTCTAGAGTCTGGTTCAGTTGCTTAACTATGACATCAACATCTTGTGAAATATTGAGGGCCTCAGTAGCCCAAGGCTTCAAGCGGTCGTCAAGGACCTTCTTCTTCTATCGAAGTTCATCAATATCAGCTTTGAGGGCGTGACTGGTGCACACCCTTGTGAAATGTTGAGCAGGAACTAAAGTGGGCAAGGTGGCTTCTAATGTCTCGAACTCTTCTTCTTTATGCTGCAGGTCCCAGTTGATACCACGCAGGATCGGGTCATGCTGAACCTTGGTCCATAGCTGCATGGCCATTTCTAATAATTGGGCACCCTACACAATTTTCCCTATAATAGCATTCGTAGCTGCGGTGACCAGCATAGTTCGCTGGGCCCGTACCTCCGAAGGTGTTTCAGGCTGCAGCTTAGCTTGCAGATCGGTGATCTACTGCTGCATTCATGCCTTGACCACCTGAACTTCCTCCCGGGAGGCCTTCAGTGTTGTGACCAACCTTTCGACCTTAGCGTGAGGGGTGGCTGTGGCCAGGATCTCTGCGGTAACATCTGCACAAAGTTGGTGAATCATGTTTTCGAGCTCCATTTTCTTAACGGTGGCAAGGCACAATTTAGATTTCTTTGCATCAATTATTTTTTCAGCCACTCTGAGTTGTTGGTGCACTTTTTGGTCTCGATGGTGAATTTCTTGAAAGACATAGGTGTGGAGACCCTACAGGGCCTCATGAGGTAGCCTAGCTAAATTCAGTTGGACTTCTGTATTGGCCTGGACTTGCATTCCCAGGTTGGGTGGATTGATCACAAGGGTTGCGCTAGGTAGAGAACAGAGGCAAATTTCATCTGTAACTATTTCTATGCTGGTGGTGGCTGAGGGCGTGTGTAGCTGGGTAACACTGGTTTGCAATGTGTTTGTCCTCAGCTATAGTGCAAAGAGCTCAGCCTGGATTGTTTCAACCGCAGCTTTCTGTTGTTCCTCTAAGGCTACCCATCTGTCTTCTATGGCTAGAGTGGCCACATGAGCGATTTTTTCAAGGTCTCTGTCGGTCAACGTGACTGTCTCATCTCGTTCCGTCTGCTAAGAGCGTTTCTTCTTTCAGGGCCCTTTAACAGGCTCGCTTTTTCGCTTTGTGCCTCGGGGGGGAGGGAGGTCCTCCTGCATCCAGTTCTTCTGTACCCAGGTCTGGCTGCAAATCTACCTAAGTCTCCATCTCAGAGTCCTTCTTAGTGGTCTACTTCTACTATGCATCCTTTTGTGTTGCTGCACCCATGTCTTTCCTAGTACTCTTGCTAGGTCCTTCGGTATCCTTAATGACAACAGGCGGGATTACTTGTGGTGTGCTGGTTCTGGTAGAGCTCTTTGTGCCAGTTTTGAAATCGATCTTCCAGTTAGGAGGCCAGAGCGCAATTACATTTTCGATTTCTTCATCTGCCACCATATAAGGGAGCAAGGTCCAAGCTTTTCCCTTGCACACTCGGATCTAGACATTATGCATGGTGACCTGGAATGCTGCGATGCCTTTGTATCTGTCATATACCGCTGGAGAAAACCGTGGTTGGGAATTAATGGCTGCTTCCAAGCTACTCTAAAAGAGGACCCAGAAGACTTGGTTGTCCTCAAGACGTTGCACATCCTTCGAATCCCATTAATCTATATATCGGGCTCCTTCGCACATGTCATGGGTGAGCTCTCGTAGGACTGATTCCTCTGGGGCTTCCCAGGCTATCAATACGATGAGAATTAGAAGCCATGAGTAGCAAAATTCACATCCCTAATCCTGGTATTCGCAGACATTGGCAAAAAACTCATTACACAAATATTGTAACCAATTGAAATAGACCCCTTTCTCGCACTGACCTCCGAGCTGAATTACGTATGTAGGGACGAAAGCCACCTGACATTTCCGCATCATTTTACACGCCAATAACATGGTACCCAGCTTTGTAGCGAGATCACTGATGGTTTTTATCATGAAGCCGCGAGTATTCTGCTTAACATGGTATTTTTGTCCCATATATTTAGCAGTTTCTCCTTCATACTTCTTGCCAACGCGCTCGAGAGGATTCGACCCTTCCATAGGAAGACTAGTGATTCGATGGATGAGCGCGACGTCAATAGGGATTCTATCATTGATCCATAAACATCCATCATGGGCCAGTGCAAGCAACTGATGCACCAGGTGGTCCGTGACATTGTAATGGCCAAAATGCGGCATCCTAAGCAGGTTGACAAGCCCGTACCCTACCACTCCACATACCTAGCTTACAGAGACAATTTTGATCCGATAATCCTCCTGAACTCGTTCTAGATATAACTCAAGCGCCATTTTGGGAAAGGCCTCCAAATTGGCCTGGTCATGATCGTCAAATTTAATTTCATGGAGTTTTCCAAAAGTTTCACCAATGACAGGGACCTTGCCCGGAGTCAGTGGCATCTGTAAGTAGGTGATTAGACCATCAAGGTTCTTTGGCGTGTGCATTGAGGGCCTGCATGGCTGAAAGAAAGGAGGTAACCAATTGACGGGCTCTACTACTTAAACCTCTTCCTGCGCCACCTGTGCCTGGGGCATCGCACGTGGGGATTTTACATTTCGCAGGGAAGTAAGAGGCTTCCCTCCAGCCCATTTCATGGGTTTCAGGGGTTTTCTTGAGCCTTGTGCTTTTTCCTTCCCCTTCTTCATGACTGGGGTGGAGAAAACTTCTTCGGCCTCAGACTCAATCTCCACCACTTCCTTAGTGCCTTGTTCCGCCAAGATTACTGGTTCCAAGGGTTCAGCAGGATTCGTAGCCATCATCCTAGCACGAAAGAAAAACTCAAGATTGCTACAGTCAGAGGGAGCAGGTTGCTCAGACATGAAAGAGACGCTATAGGCATAGAAATTCTTACAGCACAAATTTGTCTAGGACAAATATGCCAAGTACGGGCTATTCAAGCGATACAGAACCCTTTTCTGACCTATCCTACCCTTTTTATAGCTTCGGCAAGCACCCAACGGTAGGGTAAATGCTACTTGGAACTTACCATCATGAAAATGGTAAAAAATATCCAGAGATCGCCTCATTAAATGTCAGCCACCCACTCCATCCAATGGTAATTTTTTTTTACCAGATTTGACTGTTCCAACAGCTAGTTTTCGCACCCTAGGTGTGCTCAGCGCATCCCTGCACTTCTAGCATACCCTTGCACTGTGAGCATACCTCCTGCGCTCCCAGCGCACCTGTGAAATTTTGATTCTATTCCTTCTAAATTTATTTCCACATAGCTGGTGCACTTCCCCAGGCTTCCAATCCTGTGGCTTCCTGCTGCGCAGAGCATGGTACCTGTTGCACCTACCTTCCTTGGTGGGGCTAGCCCACTTCATACAGCTACTCCAGCCATATAGTCATTTGATCCAATATGGTTTGAGCCGACTACCATTGATGTAGCTGGGTAGCATATCACCGCGCAGGGCGGCTAATCACATAGCTCCACCATCCATGATTTCCTTAACTGTATAGGGCCCAAGAGAGTGCTATCGAAACTTCCTCGGATGTCTCGCAAACTGGCTATCATATAGTAGCACTAAATCACCCTCCACAAAGGACTTTCATCGGATATGTCGGTCATGCCAGGCCTTATCCTATGCCTTCTGAACCTAGTGATTGAAGTTAGCAATAAATCAGTCCTCCTCCAAAGCCACAAGATGTGCTAAACACTCCTCCATGATATGAGGCTCCACCATATTTGTAAAGGCTGTGATGCGTAGACTAGGAACAATATATTCCATGGGCATAATGGCCTCCTTGCCATAAACCATCCTAAATAGTGTTTTCCTTGTCAATGTTTTGCAGGTGGTGCAATATGCCTAGAGAACAGACAGGATGCGCACGTCCCAGTCGCTGTGATCGGCATTACAAACCTTAGCTAGTAAATTCTCCAAGACCTTATTTAATGCCTCAACTGCTCCATTCACCTGGGGATGATATGGAGTGCTTTTGGCATGATGGATCCGAAATTCCTCCGTTAAAGCGTGTATAGTCTCATTAACAAAGTGCGTACCTGTATCGCTCATCAAAATTTTTGGACACCTAAATCTGGTCAGAATCTGCTCAAAGATGAAGTGTGCAGTGGTATTTGCTGTGCATTCCTTCACTGCTTGTGCTTCGGCCCATCTGGTTACATAGTCAGTGGCAGTGATGATGTAGCATGCACCTGTTTTCTTTCTGGGTGGGTTAATAGGTCCCACAAAATTGATGGCCCATTTGTCAAATGCTTGCAGGGCCATCTGCGGTTGAAGGGGCATTTCATCTCTATGCGATGGCCTTCCTGTCCATTGGCATGTATCGCAGGCTTTACAATAGTCGTGAGAGTCAATATGTAGGGTAGGCCACCATAGGCCAGCTCTTAAGATTTTTGCGCCGTTTCTTTCCTTACGTAGTGACCTCCTGCTACCCCGTCGTGGGCTTCTGCCAAGATATCATGCCATTCATGCTCTAGGAAGTACCTGCGCAGCACTTCATATGCACCCATCTTATACAAATGTCCTACGATGATGGTAAAATCCACGGCGCGGGCTACCAACTCCTTCTTTTGTTGCACCGAATATTCCACAGGTGCCATGCCCGTAGTTAGGAACTGAATGATGTCAACGAAGTGCACATCAACCACCTTAACAGCAAATAGTTGCACGTCAGGAAACCCTTCCTCCAGTTTGGTGGGTTCCTCACGACTCTCAATGCGAGACAAGTGATCTGGCCTGACTTTCAATTTCCCTGGCTTGACAATGATCTCGAAGTCATATTCCTGGAAGAGCAAAAGCCATCAACAGATTCCCCCCCAACACAGGCTTATTCACCAGGTACTTCAAAGCTGAATGATCTGTGCACATTTTGAATTTCCCTCCTAAAATATATTGCCAATACTTTTGTAGTGCATAGACCATGCCCAACCCTTCCCTCTCTATGGTGGCATAATTGCGCTCCGCACCCGAGATTTTTCAACTAGAAAATGCGATTGGGTGATCACTGTATCTGGCTCCAAGCTACGTAAGGACCGCTCCCAGGGAAATTCCTGAAGCATCAACATGAACATGAAATACCTTCGCCCAATCGGGAAAAATAAGAATAGGTGCGGATACCATCTTTTGCTTGAGTAGCTCAAAGCTCTTCTGGCACTCGTCATCCAAAAAAAATGAAACATCCTTCTTAAGCAGCTTTTCCAAAGGGGTTTTGATCAGTTCGTATCCCTGAATGAATTTTCTGTTGTAGCCCGTACGTCCAAGGATCGAATGCAACTGTTTATTAGTTGTAGGCACTGCCAGATTGATGATAACTACAACTTTCGCAGGGTCCACCATCAATCCCTGTCGGTAGACTATATGTCCAAGCAAGATTCCGAAGGGTACATAGAAGATATATTTCTTGATATTCAAAGAAATATGGTGCTTCCGACAGGCATCCAACATCATGTGTAGGTTCAAAATGTGCGTATTTACTAAGCCAAAGACAGTCTAATCATCAAAGTATACCTCCAGAAATTTATGAATGAACTCTTTTAATACGGCGACTACTACCCATGAGAAGATGGCAGGAGCATTTTTAAGTCCAAATGGAATGGCCGTATACTGAAAGGATCCCCATTCAATGGAAAATGTGGTTTTGCTGTGATCTTCGGGTGCAATTATGATCTGATGGTACCCGGAGAACCCATCGGTGAAGGAATATGCCTGCTGGCCTCCTACGCTATCCAGGATCTCATCGGAGAACGGTGTAGGAAATGGATCATGTACACATGCATCATTCAACTTGCGCAAATCTACATAGATGCAGTTTTACCCCTTCATCTTCTTTTCCTGAACCACCATAGGACTCGCCCAATCTAACTGTTCGACCGATTCAATGATACCTGCAGCGAGCATTTTATCGATTTCCTCCCTAACTTTGTACTTATACTTAGGGTTCAGTTGATAAGGGCGCTGCTTTACCGGACGCGCATATGGTTTCAGAGTGATGTGCATAACCCCTAATTCCATCGTAATCCCCTTAAGCTCTGAAAACTTTGTTGGAAATAGGTCTTGATATTCCGTGAGCTGTTCCACAATCTTGCCTACTGTCTCATCATCCCAGTAGTCCCCAATTTTAGCTAACATGGGTTTCTCTTCCGTACCAATGTTAACTTCTCGCAACTTCAGAGGTTCTGTAACATCCACAGTGTGTAACGGAGGTCCTGCAAATGCGCATTATCCCTCTCATTAT
The DNA here is from genome assembly GCA_034641835.2 of Pinus albicaulis. NCBI lineage: Eukaryota > Viridiplantae > Streptophyta > Pinopsida > Pinales > Pinaceae > Pinus > Pinus albicaulis. The sequence goes on along the minus strand of CM076572.1, from coordinate 1,011,722,468 downwards.
GGGATCGAGACATTGCACAGATCTTCATCACACTCTTCTATGGTGATATTGCAGTAGTTGAAAATATCCTACATCTGCGTTTCCCATGTGGGTATTTCGCATGCTGCATAGGGGCTGGATTCACCAAATACAAAGGTATCGATATCCTGCAGAGCTTCATCAAGCACCTATGATCCTCTTGTTACCTCGAATGTCCCCAAAAATTCATCCTTTAAGGTTTCCCACTGGCGGGTGCGTTGATGTAGCTCCGCATCTAGGTACCATGCGGTGGGAATTGGTCCCAAGGCATGAATAAACAAGTGAACCCATTCTTCTGTAGTGCAATCACACCATTTCTCCATCCAGGCAAGAAAATGTTCACGCTGATCCCCTGGGCTAAGGAATATATTGACGAGCACGTTGGTTGGAGGCTCAAATCGTAGGACCATCATATCTCGACATTCCTCCAACTCCTGGAATGCCCCCTTATGTGTGTCCCACCATCTTGCAGGCGTTGTACGTAGAGATAGATTAAGGGCCCATAACCTTCGGTCTCTTGGAACCTCAGCTTCAAATGTCCGCAAAAATTATTTTATACCACTGGAACCATCAAAGTAGGGTAGTTCTCTTACCTCAGAGGATATGAAACGAAATTCCGTGGTGATTCGCAGGCAGCGTAGTGCAGAGACATCATGCAACCGGTTTTTCCAATTTTCCATTTCTTCGTCAGAGTCAGAGAAGCATTCACTATCTCTTTCCTAGAAAAGCACACCATCGGCCGTAGGATAGATCCAATGTTTGTCCTTCACACTTAACTTATATATGTGATCCACCTCTTCTTCCTCATGCACTGGCTCTGTATACCTCTCTCCTTCTACGTTATCTAGTAGTACTATCACCCGTGTTCCTTCACTTTCAAAAACCATAATCCTCTTTTTTAAATTAATAATACTGCCCATATCTATGGCCCAGTCCAATCCTAGGAGTGCAGGATAGGGGTCTGCATCTTCTACAATCTGAATGACCTCAAAGTCCACTCGAACCTTGACCCCTGTGATGTCTACCACGATCTTTGATAATCTTCCTAATGGTATGATCTTCTGCTGATTAGCCATGCACAATTGGATAGTGGACCATTCTAACTTAGGTTCTCCCATTCGCTGCCAGGTTTTCTTAGGTAGTACGTTTGCATCTAAGACCAGGTCCAGAATAACCTGATCCATTTCATAGTCACCAATCTGCGCAGTTAACCGTATCTCCCTACCATGCGTCTCTTATGCTTATACAGTTTGTGTACGTCCTTAATTTCCATATCGGGGGGTTGTTCATTCTGCGTAGATGTCTATTAAAGATTGGAGGTTTTCTATGACCTTTTGGTCACACAACAGCTTCATACATGCCTGCAGGAATGGTTTGACCTCCTCATCTGTTTTGAGGTTTGCGGGAGTTTTTGGTGTAGATGCCGCAGCCTTAGCGAAGTCTTGGAGAGTAGCGAAAAAGGTTTATTTTCCCTTCTGTAAGTCCAAACCTTCCTATTTAATGGCTACTTTTCAGATAAGAGGCTCCCCCTCAGCTTTCTCCACTGCTCCTCCCATGGCCATGCCGTTGTGTGTTATCACATTGAAACTTGGTCCTTCATCTCGAGACTCTGCCTTGACCTTTTTTACATTCTGCGTAGGTGTGTGCTACTTCTCCTGCATCTTAGCTATCCAAATCAGGCAATATTCGATCACATGATCCAGATGTCTATAGTATCTGCAGGATTGTATCGCAAGGTTCATGCAATCCCTTGCAAAGTGTTCTATTTCTCCACAGTTATAGCAAATAAGTTGTCCTCTCCCCCTACCTATGCTCCCACCTCGACCTCCTCCTTTGCCCCTAACTGGGAAGCCACCTATGCCCAAGGGGGATATTGGCGAGGACGGATCCGACTGTTTCCTATATAGATTCCCTCGATCTATCATCAGATCGTATGTCTAGCAGTTCTCTTCATCATGGCCTACAAATCTGTGGAATCAACACCATTGTTGCTTTATTTCTAGGACATATGCGACAAGGTGGGGGCAGTGGTTGGTATCATGCAGCCCAGCAACATGACAATCATCGCACCACAACACCGGCCCAGTTGGGGTAGTAACATAGCAATGAACTATTCTGTATGCTGTTTGTAATCATACAAAAATCCTCCTTCTCTAATATTACCCTCTTTAATCATTGGTCAACCTCCCATACACACTCGGTCGGTCCTTGCTTGAAATCTTTCAGAACGTTCACTATCTGAGAGTAGGAATTAGGCTTCTTGAACTACTATTTCAAGGCATTCTCAATCTCTTCGATGGTCATGTTCGAATGCTGGTCAATGTATCCCATATACTAGTCCAAGGCCCTTCCTTCAAAGGCCAGGGATAACTGCGCCCTTTTTACAACATCATTGGCTACGTTCTGTGCAATCCATACCGATCCGTGACGAACCAGAACTGATCCATATCTTCATCCCCTACGCCCTTGAAGGTGGGTAGCTTCATGTGCGATGCCATATCGTCTTCCGGTGGTGGTGGGGGTGAGTTCTTACCCATATGAGGGTTCGATGGTGGTGTAGACGGAGAGGTATGCGCAACATAAGTCCTTACTAGACTGTAGATAGATCGATCTCCTTCTTGTAAGTTCTATAGTATTTACCACTGCGCGTTGTGCCCTCACTCTGATCAGAGCTCATTCACTCTGTATGATTACACAAAATGCTTTTTTCACACAATAAGATCTTAATCAGTAATGGTAGAGTTTATAGAAACTTACCATGGAACCCCTTGAAGAATATTTGTTCCGCCTCAGAGTAGGACACAAATTGATCAATTGAAAATTATGTCACAAACCCTCCTATCACATTGTCCACCCAATGATCTACCATGCGAGTGATGGTGTTATCAGTCTTCTCTAACTGCTGAATCAACTCTGGGGTCCACTGCATGACTCGTTCGTCCTTCCAACACTTCTAGAAATCTACGAGCCTCAAGAGCCACTCCTAAAGCTCGATCGCAAATGTCACAAAGAAAATTTCATATATTTCTGTGAAAATGTACTTATTTTTCCACTTCTCTGTGGTTAGATTTGCACAACGATTCTCTCTTACTGCGAATTCCTGAATTTTCTTTTCAAACCACTTGTCAGTCTCTTTCTTCTCAAGTCTCCAATGCGTTCTTGGCATTACTCGGTCTCTCTCTCAAAATTCTCTTGATCCCAACAACGGAACCATTTGTTGGCTTGATGGGTCCTGACCCAGGTTTAGAGGTTTAAGTTTTTCCAATAAACCCCTATACTACTGGCCCTTTCGGCAGTGACCTACTTGTGCAGGCCAAAGTTTCACCCGAAGCAGTATGGGAGGGTGCTGGAACTAGGTTTCTGCACCCTGAGAGAGAGTAGGTAATTCAATCAGAGTTGCATTCTAAACTTATCAAGCTTCACATTTACCAGATCTAGTTGCAGAATTATATCACAGAGCTCAGATCTAATGATTACCTTCACATCCACGTGCGTAGTACCAATCTATCAGTACAACAAATATAATCACAACAATTCACAAATCATAGATTCATATAAAAAAAAAAAGGATACTTTTGTAGCTATTAAACAAATACTTTCGCAGCTTAATCATACAACCCAAGTTCGCATAAACTATAACAGAATAGATCCAGATCACATCAGATATCAATAGCACTTCGTATATATATATATTAATACCAGAATCTTCTTACAGTCCCAAAATACTGCCTGCACACATAGCCAACAGGGTTTGCACACAGCAGGACCGAGGAGCTCCACGCACACAGCCAGTAGGAGTCCTTCCCAAAATCCCAACAACCAATCTAACAATTCGTGATTAACAGCAACCTCAATTCTTTGTTGTCTATGACTCAAAAAGGTTTATCTATTTATACTGATTTAGCCTACGCATCCAATGGTCTGCAAACCATGGTTTGCAGACTCTTGGTCTACCCTTTACCTATTACAATGCATTAGGGGCTTTGACCCACCCCAAAACCCCTGCGTTAGACTAAATATTACAAAAATATACAAAATTGGACAAAATTCGTAGCTTTAGGAGACCTTATTCCAATAGTGTTAATGGTCTGAATATCCAACGGGTGGTTGTGGACGAGTGTGCGTCAACGTGCATCATGTCATCTACTTGTTGGAAAGCCATTGGTTCTCCAGCCCTGAATTCATCACCAAATTCCCTTAAAGCATTTGATGGAAGAGAATCAAAACCTCTTGGTGTTCTCGCTAGTTTACCGATTACATTAGAATGGAAGACCGTCAATGTCGAGGTTGAAGTAGTTGATGCCAAGCTCAATTAAAATCTTCTCCTCAGTCACAGTTGGACTCACGCCATGCTGTGCATTTCGTCCACTCCCTTTCATGTTTTGAAATTCCCACACGAAGGAAAGATTGTTACTGTCGATCAATTGTATTTTTTCACTTCTTCTTCTGAGAACAACATTCCGTATGTGAATCATATTCCTACTCCCTACAAGAGTGTAGGGCCGGGTCTCTTCAAAGATCCTACCCTCATGGGTATTTTTCCTCTTCCTCCACCTCATACTGTTCAGATTAATATGATCTCTCAGTCTGACGACCCGTGGATCATCCATTTGCCTCAACAGATCGATTCTTTTGGAGATTCGATGTCGTTGAGTTCGATCGTGATTGACTATTGTGAACTCATCATGGCTTTGGAGCCTCCGCCTTCTGATCATGCTCCTTTGAGCATGTCTCTTGACACTTATTATCAATCCCCTTGGCTCGGAGATTCGGATTCATATGATCCCTTGAAAGAGATATTTCCCCTCTGATGAAGCCATCGTGGAAACCATGTCTCTTGAGGATCCTCCGTGGGATGATAGTCATCATTGTTCCTCGTTCATGCCTAGTTTCGGGGCCATGTCTACGTATCTTGAAAGGTTTGCACCTCAGGTTCCTTCTCCTCTGCTTCAAATGCCTATTTTGACACATTAAGTTTTTATGGAGGGTAACTTGAGTAACATGACGCAAAAAATGCCTATCAATATTTTCGTCAAACCAGGAATCGTCGAGAACATCCATATCGAGGTTACTTGTTCTTCGGATGAAGTTTAGGTTTATACTAGAGTTTTTCGTGAGTTCCACGATGTATTTTCATGGTCCTATGATGAAATTCCTGGCATCGATCCTAGTATAGTAGTGCATGAGATTCCTACCTACCCTGGTTTGAAGCCTGTTCGTTAGTGCCTTCGTCCTGTGCACCATCGAATGGCTACCGCCATTAAGAGTGAAGGTGAAAAAATTCTCAACGCTGGTTTCATCTAACTGATTCCCTTGACAGAATGGGTCTCCAACATTGTCCCTGTAGATAAGAAGCAGGGTACGATTTGGGTATGTGTTGATTATCGTGACATAAATCGGGCCTATCCTAAGGATAACTATCCTACTCCATTTATTGATCAGATCTTTGATGACTGCGCTGGGAGTGAGATCTTTTACCTCATGGATGGCTTTTCTGGCTATAACCAGATTAACATCCTCCCGACCGATCAAAATAAGACTTCCTTCATCTATCCCTGGGGTAATTTCACGTATAAGAAACTTCCTTTCAGCTTGAAGAATGTTGGGGCCACGTTTCAGCGCCCGATGTCATATGCTTGTCATGATATTAAGCACATCGTTTAGCCTTATCTAGACTTCTAGCTCATTGAGCTAAGCGTAACGACCACCCTTACCATCTTCGTCAGATATTTCTTCGTTGTCGACGTTATAAAATCCGCATAAGTGCATCTTCTGCAGTAATTATGGTAGACTCTTGGGGTTTATCGTGTCCAAAGATGGGATTCACCTTGATCCGCTCAAGGTTGAGGCTATCGTTAATCTCCCCTCTCCATCGTCATTACATCAACTGCAAAGCTTGTAGGGGAAAGCTAATTTTTTATACATTTTATACCTAACTATGCCAAAGTGGCTAAAGGATTCACGCGATTACTAAAGCATGGTGTCCCGTTCCTTTGGGATGAGATTTCCCAGAAGTCTTTCGATGCTCTCAAGATTTTGCTTGTCAACGCTCCTATGTTGCGTCCCCCAAACTATCATCGTGTTTTTTCCCTCTATTTAGCCGCCGCTTTCAGCACGATTTCCATGGTTTTGGTGCAATACGATGATGACGGTGATGAGCATGTTATTTACTACCTTATTGATACCGAAACGTGCTATGCTCATGTCGAGAAGTTAGCATTGGCTGTGGTTCAACCATTTCAACATTTTCATCATTACATTCTGCTGCGTACTATGACTGTGATTTCTAATTGCAACCCCATGACTTATATATTGTCTCGAAAATTGCTGGGCGGCATGTAATCAAAGTGGATCTTGATCCCACAAGACTTCAATTTGGATTTTACTACTGCCAAGTCGAAGAAATCACTGGTCTTTGCCAATCTGATCTATTCCCTCCCTTCTGACTCCGCTCCTTCTGGTTTTGAGGAATGCATTTCAGAAGATTCACTTTTTCTAATTAGCACCCTCGATCCTTGGTACGGTGATATCATCATATATATTCAGACTTCTACTTTTAGATCTGATTTGATGAAGGATGCTCTCTAATGCATCCGCCATCAATCACAACCTTATCGTATAGTCAGAGATACACTCTATCACATCGGAGTAGATTTCATTCTCCACTGGTGTTTGATTCTCGAGGAGGCTGAGAAAGCCTTGAATGATTATCACAGTGGCACCTGTGGCAGTCACGTGTCTAGTTATGCCATTGCATAGAATATTCTTCATGCTGGGTATTCTTGGCCCTCCATCTTTAAGGACTGCATTGTTTTCGATCCGGATTTATGCAGAAACGCAACAGAATAAACATATAACCATAAATACAGAGATGCAGCGGAAATAACACTTCATTTCATTAATATCAAAGAACTGAAATTTGCTTACAGACAGAATGGAAATAAAACTAGCCAGGGCACTGGTAGCTATCTCTGAGAAGAGATGTGGCGGCTACAGGCCTCTGAACTGAGTTACAATGAGGCTCGAGGGCCTATTTATCATTTAGAAACAATGGGAAATCCTAAACAGCCAAAACCCTAACCCTAGGAGATGAAGCGCCAAAACTATGGGCTCCGTTTGGGTAAATTGGTGTTTCAACTTCCCAGGGGCGTAACTTTGGCATACGATCTCCGTTTGACGCGTACCATACCTCGTTAGAAAGATCTATCCGAGGACTACAAATTTGGAATGGGAAACATCAATCCATGGACCCATGTTGCCCTCCGTTTTCCCAAAAAACGTCGTTTAGGGCCTCAAAACGGCTCCGGAAGTTTAGGACCCGAAAAACTGCTAAAAATAGTAAACTGTGCCGAAACTGAAAAACTGAAATAGACAATGGTGGAGCCCCAAGTGGAATAGGCGGTGACCACCAATATCCACCTGGATCATTTCGTTCAAAAAAATGTCGAAGTGAATGCCGTATCTACCGCGCAGATACACGTGCCTTCACATCTCCACCCTATCATTACCGTCTATCCCTTTGCGAAGTGGGGCATCGATTTTATGACGTGTAACCCTCATTGTAGCCATTGAATACTTCACCAAATGGGCCAAAGAAATTCCTACACTTGCCGTTGACGGAAGACAGTAGGTCAGTTCATATTCAATCACATAATTTCTAGGTTTGGTGTCCCTCAAGCCATCGTTACTGATCATGGTTCCCATTTTCGGCATTATATGGTGGAAAAATTGACTTCCAGGTTGGGCTCATGTCATGACAGCTCAACGCCATACTATCCTCAGGCTAATGGCCAGGTTGAAGCCGTGAACAAAGTTTTTGTCACCATGCTTCAACGTACAATTGGGATGGAAAAATCCAACTGGAATCTCATGTTATTTTCAGCTCTTTGGGCGTACCGAACCTCAGTTAAGGATGTGACCGGATTCACTCCATTTCAGCTTGTTTACGGTCTAGAAGCTACCCTTCCAATTGAGTGTGAAATACCTTCCCTCAAGTTGGTCGTTGAATTGTTGTCGAACACTGCACCAGAAGAAGGGCATCTTCTCTACTTAGAAAGGCTGGATGAAACTCACTTCTTGGCTTCTTTGGTCATCGAGGCATAGAAGAAGCGAGTCAAAGCTCATTTTGACCAGTTGGTTTCCCCTCGTTCCTTTGTAGAAGGAGACCTCGTCCTCTTGTATGACCAAGCTCATGATAAGCTGGGAGCAGGAAAATTTGAACCCATGTGGCATGGGCCCTACATTTTTAAATTTGTCTTGCAGAATGGGGTCTATGAGCTAATTGATTACAAAGGTCTTCCTCTGGATCAGCCTAGAAATGGGTTGTATCTCAAAAATATTACGCATGAGTCATTCATGCATGTTTCGTGTACATAGGCGTTTTTTCATTTTTGTACATTTTTGGCTTGGTGTGATTTGCAAGAATTTTCCTGCTTATTGGTTCGTTGCTTATTGTGTAGATGTCTATAACCCCTTATGTCGGTTTCACAGATGGTGCTTCCCGCAGTACCCAAAAATTGTCTTCGTCAACTTGGGTGATTTATGATCCTGCTGGTGAGATGATAGATCTACAAGGTATTTTTCTAGGACAAACTACAAACAATGTCGTTGAGTATAGTGTTGTCATTGAGCTATTAACCAAGGCGATTACCCTCGACATTCGTGCATTGGTTGTAAATCTGGACTCACAACTTGTTGTTCTTCAACTTAATGGACATTATTTAGTTAGAAACCCTCATATTTTAAGGTTGTATTTATGTGTTCGTTTTTTGGAAAGACATTTTGATTATATTAAATATCAACATATTCCTAGGTGAATGAATTTATTAATTGATATAGTGGCTAACATTGTATTAGATAGACATTTGCGTAATCTATAAAATCATCATCACATGAAAAGATCCATATAGGAATATATATATATATATATATATATATATATATATATATATATCGAATGTTTGCATCAGTGTGCATCATAAGTACAAAATATGTGTGTTTCTGTTACATCTTGAGACATCATGTCTCTCGAAATATGCAAAAATAAATCCTAGGTGTCTAATCTACGTGATGATCATGATATCATTTCACTGCCCGTAAAAGCCGCCTCAGCAAGCGGTAAACTTGGTTTGACACCCATGCAGTGTGTCTCCGGTATGCACGAGGAACATCATCGAATCGTGCATAGTTTGGGACCTTGCGAGAGATTCCATCCAGGTTGCGCATGCTTTCCTCCTCCTCGCCTCCCTCACCATGAGGGGAAATATCAAAGTCACGAGGGACTCGCCTCGCTATCGGAGACATGCCTGCAGGTATTTCTGGTCCAACATCTGCATAACACATGGATTTAATTTCAGAACATACATACCAAAAAAAATCATAATACTCATGAAAATAAAAAGTGAGTCTTACCAAGTGCTTCATTCCAATCCTCTCCTTCTGGGAGTTGGAGGTCTGGATCACTAGTGAAATCTGTGCCAAAGTATGGTCAGTCCTCCACGACAATCAGCTATCAGTGAAGCTAGTCAAAGAACTCCTATCTTCAGGACATATATTGATTGCCCCCTGACCTTGGCATCAATGCTACCCAATGAGGCATCCCTGTCTCTTGTGTTGGTGGTGTTGGAATTATCACTTCTTGTCGCTGGAAAATTGGTAGTCGTTCTAGGAAGAACGATACCAGGATGGATCCATATCTGAAATGCTTTAGTTTGGTCTTCTTACATTTCATCAGTTGATGTTTCATATTAATCATCATTGCCTCTGCCTAGTTGTAGAGGGTCGGTGTCAAACAATCTACTGCAAGAAGGAGCTGTGTTTTTGTTGCTTCGTGTAGTGCTTGCGATCCCGCAACTCGCGTGATGGTTTGTAGCACTACTTTTAGTGCCAAGTCCAGGATAGTTTGGATATCCACTTTCTCCCTTCCTGATCCTTTTCGTGCCCCTCAACATACCCTGTCAATCACCATGGTCATGTTCTCCATGGTGGGTCGGGTGCCAGTCAGGACTGGTGTTTCCCCCCTCCGTGATAGTCTTGTTATGAATTAAATGTCCAAAACATCAATTTTGAGTTCCTAATAACGAAGAATGAATTTTTCCTTATCCTCATCCCAGACACTAATCAAGTATTGCAGCATCTCCAGTTGAGTTCTGAGGCACGGTGTCATGAAGAATTTTTTCAATCCACAGTCTCTGAGAGCTTCCATGCATCTCTCACTTTCCATGGCAAGCTCGTCTTCTTCACTGTGTTCTCATTCTTTCCATTCGATAACAATTTTTCCGCTTTACACCTGCAAACATGTTCATATAAACCTCATTAGCTAGATTAAAAGCTTTTGATTAGTGGAAATCAAGCCTTCTTACTTACATTGTGAGATTAAAAAGGTTTTCGCGGTTGGCGCAACTCTTTGGGAAACAGTCACGCCATTGGGCGTGCCCCAGTTCAGAAATCTGGGTGATTGGCGCGAGTCCGTGCTTGATACTCGTGCCAACCGCCGTGCTCTATTTTTTACAATTTCCCTCGCAGGATTCCAAGTTTGGGGTTGCAAGTAATACAAGAGGAATTAAAATGTAGGGAAGAACATTGTCTCTTACCTGGAACTGATGGATTCTAGATTGATCTGCCAGATCGCTCGCAATCGTCACTGCAAAATCACAGTTTGAAATGGGAAACTATTGCTCCACAAGAGGTAATATAGAAAAGTAATTATTTTTTACCATTTTTGGCCTTTTATAACTTTTCAGAACCCTAATTAGGTTTTAAGATATGTTTTTCAATTATTACATTATGTTATTTCAAGAAATGGGTTTTATGTTTGTCTCTTGTGCAGTGACAAGTTTTTAATGAGATAGAGATGAAGTAACGAGTTGTATTTTATACTTTTTCAGACTCGGTAAAAACATGAAAAAGTCACTACTGGAGTCATATTTCAGGTATTTTTTGACTCTCTAAAATTGAAAAGATTGCCGAGACACTTGTCATTTTTAACTAGTTAAATGGCTGCGAAACGATATCTACCCAGTATACGTTTACCCCTTTTTCGGGCTGGGGTAGATTATTTACGAAAAAGGAATACCTTAGCCTATCATAATTAAGAGGTTCTCTTAGACATAGTTTCTACCTTTTCAGATCTGAGGGACTATTTACGAAAAGGGACCTGTTGGAGTTTTCTTTTCCACCTCTTTTCAAACTCTCTAAACATGAAAAGATGTCGAGTTCTTCTTTTGTTAGACTCGTTAAACCCCGATGACACCAGACATCGTCACCATGAAACTCATCGAGTTCCTCCTTCCTAGTGCTCGTAAAATGTACTAGGATGGATTTTTTCGAAGGAAAAAATTACATTACAAGAATATGCTATCCCCTTCAAGCTTGTTTTCCAAAAATAATTGTAGTACTCGCAAGAAATGGTGGGAGAAAATGGAACCAGTTTTTAGTCATGTCGACCGTATGTCGCTCTTGAACATGACACTTGGTTGCATTCGTGTCGGGTTGGGGACATCTCATTTCATCATTTTTTCTTCCATGGGTTTGGGTAATCTATGTTGACATATCATATTCTCTTTTCCACGTCATCATGACCTCAGATCTCTTGATATCAAATACTGCCAAATCTGGAATCGTGTCGCTGATATGTTCAAGAGAAGTTTTCCTCTGCATTTTTCAACCTCCCTCTAATCCTTTGTTCTATCCTTATTCACGATCATCATGTTCCTCTCTCTCGTGTCGATGATGTGGGAAAAATTATGGCCCTCCTTCAACCGGTTCTCTTCCTGTCGACTTCAGCTCATTATCCAGGAAGTTGATCTAGAGACTCCCTTCCGGTACCTTGGAACTTACATGCCTCAATGGAAAGTTCTTCGCATTCGACGATAGGTCCACATCATTGGCCTTCAATCGAGTGATTCTACGGGTGTTCAACGCCAGATAAATGTTCACATTCTGTGGATTGTACCTATTGTACATTGAGAGCCATTGTCATTATTGGTGGTTTCTCTCGTTCCTGTTAATAGCTTTCATCATTGGCTGGTAATCAGGTGACTTTCTTGCATGTTTGACTTCAGCTCACATATTCGTATGCTTGAATTTGTACTTTTTCGGGTCGAGATGGAGTGCAATACCTGAGGTTTTGTCTGATAAGACCCAAGCTACAGGATATTATTGTTTATCATGACTGTATTCCATGACTCAATTGATTGGATGGTTGTGACCATACTTGAGTCTATTTATCCTTATGCTGGATGGCTACGTCCATACCTCAGATATCAATTTATATGTGTACTCTATTATGGATTGCTGTGCCCATGCCACATGTTCATGTATCAAAGATATCCTTTGTATTTGTAATTGCAGGTCTTCTGACAATAGTGTTTGGTTCGAACGTGTTCTCGTAAAGCATTTCACCCCTTCCTCTCTCTCGAACCTCATGATTTAGGGGGCATCTATTACACAACATTTTGTCGATATCCATGCAATCCCCATCCCACACATTGGAGGCTCATTTCTATGACCAAAATAAAGTGCCATGCCTTGCAAATACCATCATTTCATCCCTTGCCATGAGGAAAACACTCCTTCTGTTAACCATTTCCTGAGAAGACCATCAGAAACACGTGTTTTTTCCTTGGCGCTAGTAGACCGTTATGCCCTCATGCCGATGAGGAAATTAACATTGGGCCCTACGCCTATTGGCGCTCTATCCCAGTGGCTACCAGCGCCAACCTATTTATGGAATGTTTTTAAAAAATAGAGCCAAAGTTTCCATCATAACAACTTCATGGGCAAGTCATCTAGAGTGGTTCGACTGAATAACCACAACCTTCCTCCTTTGGCCTCTTGTTTCCACCTTTTGGGGAAACCTCCCAAGGGATAAGGCCTCCCTTCCACCATTGTAGGGATCCCAACCTCCTCCTCTCCCTATATAAATAAAGCCATCTTCCATTGATGAGCTAGCTGAAAGGATAGTTGAACTGAACATATTATAGTTGAAACGCTGAAGAGAATTCTTGTACATGTTGCTAGAAAGATAGAACAGAAGAGACCCTTATTGAGAGAGCTTAGGCTTGTTTCTTCATCCCATTCAAATTCCCCAATGATTGATCGAGACATGCTTCGAATGAACCTCGTTGAAGGAGGTTGCGATGTCAAGGCTTCAATTGTAACTCTTTCTTCTATTAATAAATATACATGACTATCGTCTAGTTCCCATCTTGCGTTAATGTGTTTTATTTGATGAAATATGCTTAGCCCTCCTTTAATGGTTATTTTATTATGAATGAAATCATTGTTTTATATGTTGCTCTTGTTTGATGATCTTCATGCAGGTATCTGAGCATTTTTGCTGAACGATTGTGACCCGTCAGAGCAGAGATCAAGAGGCCATGACCACTATAGCGACGACAACGTTGGACTTCAGGTAGGCCAATATACTTAGTTCTTTTCATTCATCAATTAAGGAACCTACACTTTATCTTGTCCCTTTGTTGCTAGACCCACTCTATGGCTAGAGGGATCGTCTTTGTCCGCAGAGAGGATTTACCTTCCCAACAACAGGTTAAGAAACAAACCAATGCTATTTATTCTCTTTACTTAGATGTATTCACTTGCAGGGAACCAACCACCAATTATGCCTTATTTCTAGTAGAAAGGTGTTTGTTGCTAAAGATCAAAGTTGTCAAAGCAAGGAAACCTACTACATTTATAACAATTGAAGAATTTTTCCAATGTTGTAATGATCATGATGAACATCTTTAGGACCTTCTTTGCAAATTGTATTTTCACAATTTATTTTTAGAAGAGGATAGAGATAGTAACCCCAGTCCCTTCATTGGGGACATTCATTTCCAAGATTTTCTGTCCTTTGCCAAAAATTAAACTAGATGGGCTAGAGCCTACAATATTTTTCATAAAAGAGAACATGGTTTAGATCTATGGGTCAGAGGGGAGCCTACAAAACCCCTATATTTGTTTACTTAACATAAGAATTTTATGCAACAAGAAGGAGTGATAGCCAAGTTGGGGCCAATTCACAAAGATATTGTGCAGAATGGAAGAACATACTTCCAGCATATTCAGGAAGAGGCTTTATTAGCAGCCAAACAAAGATGGAAAGCCTATACCAATAACGTCAAGAACAAAGAGCCATTTGGGTATAGGAATTTTAAAGCTGTTGCTTCTCATTTTCATCTATATAGTAATATAATTATTTTGAACATGGGTCCTACATGGATAGGATGCGAATATAGATGCCCCATCATATAGTACCCTCCTGAAGCCTACCATCATGATTATGAATTACCAAAGGGACATAAAAACTAAACATTTGCAAAAGTGGAACAAAAGCATGCTTTTAGACTCTACAAGGAAGAAGTGTATCCTACCGATTCCTTAACTCAAATACACCTCAATCATCTGTTTGCATGAGGACATGCAAAAAGGTAAGTAGGGGAGTATGTTGGGATGAGGAAAAGGTACATTTTACCCCTATCTTTAGTGTGATTTATCATTAACTTCGATATGTTGTCCTTCATTTTAGACGTAAATCAAAGGAGAATAATGTAAAATTAGGGTAAAACAAATTATTGATAAAAGATACGTTTAATAGTATGGAAAGTAACTTTTGTTGTCTTTATTGATAGGGAATCGAAACAAACAAACTGCTGACCAAAATGAGTAAACAACAACAGTCAATAAAAGTAAACGAAATCGCATCGGTTCCTATGAATCAACAAAAGATGAAAAGACACGCCTATTCTTGAAGAATTTGGTTGATGGCTACGACGCCTCGGGATCTCCTGATCCTGAGGATTCTTTATTCTGTTTTGTTTCACCTTTAAGTTATAAAAGGTTGTAGGTGAAAGAGACATGGAGTTGTTCAAGTATTATAATTTTCTGTAATAAAATTATTCATACAAAACCTTCACACTCATGGTGATGTATTTCCCCATTGATTAATGAAGAAGTTGGTGTTTTCATTATAAGAATATTCTGAGTATTTATTGGCAGAAGACTTCTAGAGGCTTCGGGCCTGGTCCCTGGGAGTTCTCCTACTATTTTGTGTTATATGTTTATTTCTTGATTCTTGCAATTTAGTTATTCTTTGTGCTTTGTAGCATTACCATTTGATTCATTAATCACAAGTGTGATGTGTTACAATTTGCTTTTCAATAGGTTGAATTTATCATTGATGTTCCTTTATTATGGAGTGACGCCTTTACATTCATTAGGTTGGTTTGGTGGTTAAGTAGTTGTTGTTCAATTCTACATACGGTTATTTCTTAAGCTTTTTGATCATAAGTGTGAATGTATGGTTTGTTGTTCAATTACGAATGTTGCTATTAGTTGAGTTAAATAGAATTCCATTGAAAAATGTTAAATAATTGATTGTTGTTCAATTCATTAGGATTGTTCTTCAATTTATCAAGGTTGTTGTTCAATTCATTAAGCATGTTGTTCAATTGCAAACGACCCCTTATTTCAGCATTGAGTGTTTATTTATGCATAGGTTTAGATTAGGAGTTTATTCCTTTGATTGATCTGAAGTATTTCATAGTTTACTTTTGATTTGGTGTGATTGAACTTCGAGAATTAGATAATATTTCTTACAACGATTTAGAGTAGTTAACCTCTAATTTCATTCACATATATTTTTCTCGCACTCTTCAAATAAAAGGACTTTCCCTGGATGTGAAGCATTAAGGTTACCTTTAACAGTCACCTTATTGACATACCCAAGGGCCATAACAAGTCAATGAAGGGGAAGAAGTAAAAATTCGTAATTCCCATAGAACGTTCTAAAATTTGTTTTATATATATATCTTCTTTCTTAATTCTTATCCGATGATACCTCGAACACAGGTCAATTTTATAGAATATTGTTGAAAACTTTACCTAATTAAATAAATTCTCAATATAGGGTAAAGGGTATTTATTTTTCACTGTCATATTGTTATTTTCTTGTATTCAATACAAAATCATGGAGTTCCATCCTTATTTTTAACAAATAGTACTGAAGCTACCCAAGGTGACACACTTGGGTGAATGTAATTCTTTTCAAGTAACTCTTGTAACTCCATTTTAAGTTTATTCAGTTTGGGGACACTCATATGATAGGGTGGTATGGATAAGAGAGAAACTCCTGGAACAAGTTCAATGGTGAAATATCTGTCCCTTTTAGGAGGAAGCCTAGGGATGTTTTCTGGAAAAACATCTATAAAATTCTATACAATAGGAAAATTTTCTAGAGTGACAGTCATTTCCTTCAAGTTTGTATAGCCCACTTGTATACGCAAATTTGACACCCCTTCTTAATACATTTCACGAATTGTGATGCTGTGATTGTTACTAATTTCATGCGTATTTTCACTCGAAATTCTTGCCTCATACCCTCATAATTCAAATAACTAATTGTTTTGTCTTTAAATTTTATTATAGACCAATGATTTTCCAACCAATCCATGCCAATTAAAAGGTCATACAATCCTAGGGGTAAGACATTTAAGTTTTCTATTATTGGTTTTGCTGCCAACTCTAAAGGATAGTTGTCAACCTTAGCCAAGGCTCTTATTTTTTCCCCTATATCTAGTTGTACCAGCCACATATTTTTAAATTTGGTCGTTTGAAAATTAAAATTTTCTACTATCTTAGGAATTATGTAACTTAAAATAGCATCTGGATCAATTAAAATGGACACAGTTTGGCTAAAATTTTTACCTTCAAACTCCACTGTGGTCAGTTTGTACTTGTCCTGGTGATCCTCTAGTACAATATTGATTCTTGGAAAGGCATTTGCAACTTCCCCTATGTTGGATGCTTCGTGGATATATCCTACTTGTTCTGTGCCTTTTCAGTACGGGAAATTTTTGACATAATGTGGTCCCCCACATTGCCAACACTGCAATGGAGATCTAGTTATGGGTTCTAGCTCAATTTTACAAAGTGTTTAGTATATTTTAGCTCATTCTATAATTTATACTTTTGTTTGATCCTCCCTGTATGATTTTTCTGTTGATTCTTGTAAGACCTTTTAAAATTTGTAGACTTCTATACTTTAAAATTTTGTGGGGGCTTAAGCCCTTTATTTACTATCAACTTTTTACTTCCATCCCCTTCTACTTCATCTCTCGGTAACATATTTGTGCTTTCCTAATAACTTTGTCCACGCTTTTATGATTTTATAATTCCAAAAGTTCCTTCATGAATACATGAAAACTACTGATAAATCATTGGAATTTCACCTTTAATTCATGAATGTAAAGAACCTATTGCAACAAGGATGTAAATTTTGTTGTGAACTCATCCATAGAAATATGACCCAACTAAATATTATTATATTCATTTACATTTTCATCATAGTATCATTTGGTTTAGTATTTATCCTTAAAATGTTTCTAGAAAATTTCGTAGGTTACTACTTGGTCCTTAATTTCATGGACTGTTTTTACTTCTTCCCATGATGAGGTGTCTTTTCCTTGCAACTCATAAATCATGAGTTGAGATTTTCAATTATCATCATATTCATAGATTTGAAAACACTTATTCATATTAATGATCCAAGCCTCAACAACCTCTTCCTAATCACCATAGAATGTCGAGTGCTTGATTTTCTCAAACTCTCCTTGCAACTAAAGTTTATGTCTCTTAGGTCCTTTATGATCTGAAACATTATCATATTCCTTCTCATGGTTTCCTGGTCTCCTTCTGATTTTGTGTTATCACGCACTTTCCTTTGTACCCCATTGGCATTATGAATAGTTGTATTTCCTTGACGGAAACCTACTTAATAGAGATGCCAACATGATGGTTATGCATATGATACAAGTGATATGAACAAAGGAATATGAGTTCAGAAATAGATGGACGATAAACATAAAGTGTGAGAAAGTATACACGGGTCATTTGAAGAAAGAATGCATACATACATAGGTACGGTGAAGAGAAGTCACGTACATAATCCACACCATGGGAATTGGAATACCAAGGGTATTTATGATGGTATTGACCCATAGTAATGAGTGTGACAACATGAATTTGATGCTTTAAAAGAATACCAAAGGAATTACTAAGGGATTTGCCTAAGGTATTGGCTAAGGATAATACTATATAACGATATGGATATGAAGGTGTTATGTGTGAAAGTGATGAGTTATTTATGAATGATTTGATCTTAAACATGTGTGCACCAAGGAACATGGAGATGGATTAGATCTGATAGAGCTGAAATGAATACATGTTGGTTAAAACATTTGTGATTTGATAGATCTATGATGATGGTATAATGATGTGAGGTTGTAATAATGTGTATGTTTAGAATTTGGGTTAGACAAATTTTGTGGTTACAACAAAGGTATGATTCAATGATTTCAGTTTTTTATGTTGGTTTTCCTATGAGAGGTCGCGTACATATGCGGATCTACTTCTGGGTAGTCTTGTATATATTATACAAAAGTTCAGAATATGTACGCATGTTTTAAGAATGGGAAGCACATACACATACATGTATTCTGTAAAAGTTGTGTATACATGCTAGGGTTTTGCAGTATGGGTTGTTAATGATGTTTGATCAATTATGTTATATTTGTTGTTATTGATCGATGATGTATCTATCATAATAATATTTATTTGATAGTATTGTTTGGATTGATTTGGTTATGGAATGGAATGTCGATTGGTGATGATGCTATTGTATGGTAATCTATATTTTCTTCAGTGATATGTGATGGATTTCGTATAATATTCAGTTATTGATTCATTTTTACAATGATTCAGATTAGTTATCAATGTTTTGACATCTGTATGTAGTTCCTCTTTAAGGGAAGCGTGCACATATGTAGGTATGATTCAGAACAATGGCATATACCTTCTGACATATGTTTGATTAGGGTTGCAATGATAAGATATAGTTTCTGTGATAACAATATATAGTCTGAATGGTTGTTCAGTGATTAATTTGTTCAGTACTTGGGTAAGTTGATTCACTGATCAATTTAGAATTGCTATTTGATATTGGGCTTTAATGTTTGAAGTGGGTCTAGTTTTAAACATTCTGGAAAGTGATCCATAAGGAGTTGAGGATAAAAATGTTCAGAAAGAGGGTTTTAGCTTCTTTCCTGTAAATTCTCGAAAAAAACGAAGGTTGTAACCTTCTGTAGGTAGGTTCCTACGTACTGTTTAGAATTTACACCAATACAAGATTTTAAGAAGTTTTATTTATAAAAGAGGAAGAAAAATATGACAAAAGTGGAAGTTTTATTCCACATTGTGTTTCCACCTAAAATCCTAGTGCTCATCTGTGTTGAAATGGATTTTGTGCATTGATGATCTATATTCTTCTTAACTATTCATGATTACTACTTAATTGATGAATAATGAAGTAATGATGCACTGATTAATGTTTAACATATGATGAAATTAATTATCGGTTAGCTATCTGGATATACGTGGGTTTCTTTAATAATAGTCATGTAGATACGTTGGTTTCTCTTATAACAATAACGTACACAAATCAGAATAAGAAATTGGAAATTTGAAGTGTATAAAATAATGATTAACCCCTCCCCCCCTCTCAATATTTTTCCTAACAATTGGTATCAAATATGGTCCTTCAGAAGAATCTTGATCTCTTGATGGGAGGTTCATCAAGATAAGAAATCAAGAGGGAGTATCTTCTATCTGAGCACCATTTTTTAATGGAATGAACTTGGTTTTTTGGAAAGTCAGAATGAGAGAATATTTGTAGTCACTTGGAGTTTAGTTTCGGAAATAATTCAAGGAGGCTATCTGTATCCAGCCTCCAATCCCATAGATGATGGAGGGAAGAAACATTATGAGACAAATTTAAAGGCATTCAATGCTCTTTTAGGAAGCTTGGCAGAATCAAAATTCATGAAATTCACATAGTTGAATACCGCAAAGGCTATATGGGAATTCCAAAACTATGAAGGTGACACTGAGGTAAAGAGTGCCCAACTTCAAATTTTTAGAATTCAATATGAAACTATGAGAATTCATAATGATGAACGTATTTCAAGTTTCTTCCATAGGGTAGATGAGATCGTCAAATCAATGATAAATATTAGTGATGAAGTAAAAGATTCAATGCTTTTTCAGAAAATTCCAAGATCTCTAACCCCGAAAATCGATTTAAAAGTATTCTCCATTAAATAAATGTAGGATTTGAAGAACCTTACTATTAAACAGCTCCATGGAATCTTAATATCATATGAAGCGAGAAAGGGAGGCCCATGAGATATTGGAGAAGAAGCATTTAAAGCTAATTATAAATGAAAGGAAAAGAAGAAGCTTAAGGAAACAAGTTAGATATTAGACGAAGAAGAAACAAATTTTGTAAAGAAACTACAAGTAGGAGCTAGAAAGTTTAAAGGTAAGCTTCCTTTCAAATTATTTTCTTGTGGAAGAGTTGGTCACTACGCTACTAAATTTCCTTATAAAGAAAATCATGAAAAAGGGAAGAATTTTGCAAAAGTAAATGTTAGAGGAATTTTTGATAACAAAAAACATTTCTACACAAATGAAGACAGTGTTTGTACTTCAAATGATGAATATGTTGAATCGGATCAAGAATATCAATTACTCATGGCATTTGAAGAGAAATGTGTTGATGAATGCGATGATGTTTTTATGGATGCTCTAGAAGCAAAAGATACTCTTATTGAAGAAATATCTCAGTTAAAAATCCATCTAGAAGAAGGTAAAATAGCTGAAGAAGTTTTGAGGAAACAAATTATAGAAAAGGAAAGGCACAGTGAAAGGTTAGAACTTGAAATAGTGGGTCTATGAAATGAACTTGAGAAAACAAAGGCCCTAAATCTTAGATTTTATAAAGGATTTGGGACCTTAGAATAAATCACCAAAGTTCAACGCTTTACTCCAGGGAAAATTTTAAGTATGGAAGTCTATCTTACACTTTAGAAAACTTGGCGAATCTTACTAGTCCTCAATATGTAAATTGTAAAAATATTTATGATATTTCTGTAAAAATATTTAGGGTTATTGTTATTTTATATTATTATATATAAAATTTTGGCAATTTTTATGGTGAAATAATTTTATACTATAAAATATAGGTGAATCCATTTTTAAAAAAATGGAAATTTGCAAATCTTTTTTTTGGAAAACGCATGAAAAATTAGTCCACCTGCGAATATTAGCCCCTAAAATTTTCCCTGCGAGTCTACTCTAATAAATACGTCTTGGACACAACAGAGAATCATCAAAGACTATAAAATATTCTGAAACAAGTACAATAAGCTATCTCAATGTAGTAAAGGGCAAAAGTCATCGAAATTCCAGCGCTTAGCAAAGGAATCAAGGAACAAAAGTAAAACATCCTTACCACAATCAAAGGGGAAGCTACTCAAAAAGTTACTATACTCTAAGAAACCCATACCTCAATGGCCAATGCTTCACTTTTCATAATTTTGGTTATAAATTCATTCAATGTGTCTCTTATAAAACTATTATGACTAGAGAAGCAAGAAGAAAAAAATAATGAGATTTCGTGAAAGAAATACTCTTCTAATGTTTTCTCACCTCTCCAAGATGATTTTTTTTTTCCCTTTTGCAATACATTTGGGCATAAAGAAAGTGAATGCAAAAGCATAATGAGACCTGCCACTCAACATGAACAAAAGGCATTAACATCCCAGGTATGGAAAAATAAAGCCATAGAATTTGAAAATTATGGTCTAGGTTTGTATGAAAGAGATCAAGAAAATGTGTGGTACAATGACAATGGATGTTCAAAGAATATGACAGTTGAGAAAAACAAGTTTATTTATTTTAATGAAATAAAGGAAGAAAATAATGTAACCTTTGGAAATAACTCACCTGCTACTATCAAAGGGAAAGGAACTGTTTTGTTAAAGAAAAAGTTAAGGATGGAAATTTTTTATTTGTTGATAGATTGAGACATAACTTGTTGAGTGTTAGTCAAATGTGTGACCAAAGGCATGAGGTTGTTTTCATATAAAATAACTATGTGGTACGAAATTTGGATACATGTATGATAATAATAAAAGGAACAAGAACTATAGGAAATGTTTATGTCTTGGAAGATGACCGAGAGCATTGTTACTTAAGAAAATCAGATTAAGGTTGGCTTTGGCACAAAAGGTTGGGCCATCTAATATTATCTGAATTGCAAAAGTCAAGAGGAATGAGATCAGTTCGTGATCTTACCAACATCTCTTTAACAGAAAATAACATATGAAAATAATGTCAATTTGGTATGAAAACCAAAGTTCATTTCAATGCTAAAGAAGGTACTTCAAGTAAGCCACTTGAACTTATTCATACTAATATGTGTAATTCTATGAGAAAGAAGTCTCCTCAGGTTGAAAAACACTTCATATTATTCATTGATAATTTCACAAGAATGTGTTGGATTGGCTTACTTAAGCAAAAATATGAAGCATATGATAAATTTAAACTATTCAAGGCTTTGGTAGAAAATGAATTAGATTTTAAAATCAAATTTATTAGATCTGATATTGGAGGAGAGTTTATATCAGAATTTTTTTTCAATTTCTATGAACTTCATGGCATCAAAAGACAATTTTCTTTAACTAAGACTCCTCAACAAATTGGAGTGGTAAAAAGAATGAAAATAACAATCCAATAAATGGAACGTGCCGTGCTTGATGAGTCTAGAACTCCTCATACCTTTTGGGGAGAAGCAACACATACAATTGTGAATATCCTTAACAAATCTTATGTTCCAACAAACAGTGATAAAACTCCTTATGAACTGTGGTTTGGTAAGCCTCCGACTCTCAAAAATTTTAAAATATTTGGAATAAAATGTTACATAAACAATAATGATGACAAGATTGGAAATTTTGAATCTAGACTTAATGAAGGAATCCTCCTTGTATACTCTTCCAAAAGCAAAGGATATAAATTCTATAATAAGACGCTACAAAATATTGTTGAATGAATTAATATTGTGATTGATGAAGCATCCATAGGTACCAAAAGGGAAGTTCCAAAAGATGGCGAACTTGTTCCTACTACAAGTAAAAAGGTTGGAGGAGAGGGAATTAGTGCAACATTAGAAAAAGGAAATGAAAACACAGAATCATCAAAAAACAATCCTTTATGGTATGTTCGAAAAATTCATCTAAAATCTCAAATTCTTGGTGAAAAGGAAGAAGGAGTACAAACTAGAAGAACTCTTGTAGGAACTTATAGTTACCTATACTTATTATCCACAATTGAACCTCAAAATGTGAATCAAGCAAGCAAAGATGAATTTTGGATTAAGGCAATGAATTAAGAACTTGATCAAATAGAAAATAACCATACATGGGAATTAGTACCGAGATCTCATGTTAAAAATGTTATTGGAAGAAAATGGGTGTTCAAGAAAAATCTGAATGAAAATGGAGAAGTAATTAGAAATAAAGCAAGACTCATATGCAAAGGCTATGCTCACAGGAAGGAATAGACTTTTGAGAAACAATTTCACATGTAGCTAGAATTAAATCCATAAGAATGTTTCTTACATTTTCTAGCTTTCATAACTTTAAATTATACCAAATGGATATTAAATATGCATTTTTAAATGGGGATCTAAAAGAAGAAGTTTATATTGAACACCCTCAAGGCTTCATTCTAGGAAATGATAAAAATATTGTTTGAAAACTTAATAAGGCATTGTATGTGTTTTAACAAGCTCCTCATGCATGGTATTATCATCTTGACATGCATATTCAACAACAATGCTTCAAAAAATGGTTTGCACATAGAAACCTATATATAAAATTTGATACAAAAAAACTTTTGATAGTTGTTATTTATGGAGATGACATCAAATTTGGAAGTAACGTAGACTATATGAGTCAAGAATTTTCTTCATTTATGCAGCAAGAATTTTAGATGTCTCTACTTGGTGAACTAACATACTTTCTTGGTCTTCAAGTTCAAAAAACAAAGAATGGTGTCTTTTACTCACGAACCAAGTACCTCAAGCATGTTTGGAAGAAATATGGAATGGAAGATGGCAAGCATGTATGCACACCAATGGTAAGAAGATGTAATATTATTCAATATGATTTTTCTCCTTCAGTTAATCAACCAAAATACAGGTCTATGATCAAAATCTTGCTCTACCTTACAAGCACGAGACTAGATATTATGCATGCAGTTAGGGTTGTTAGATGATTTCAAGCAAATCCTAAAGAAACTCATCTCTAAGCATTAAGAGAATATTCAATTATCTACAACGAACTCAAGATTTTGGTCTATGGTATCCCAAAAATGAATACATTTCACTTCATGCTTACACAGACATAGATTTAGCTGGCAATATTGATGATCAAAAAATTATTAATGGAGGAACAATTTATTTGGGGTCCCACTTGGTATCATGGTTCAACAAGAAACAAAGCTACATCACCTTATCTATGGCTGAGGAAAAATATGTTGCTGTTGCATCTTGTTGTACTCAATTTCTATGGATGATGAAAACATTGCAAGGCATTCAGATCACTTGTCCTCAACCTGTACCTATTATTTGTGACAATACTAGTGCCATAAGTATCTCTAAAAATAACATGGTTACCAATGAAATAGGTAACTGAACTGGTACATACTTTTTTGAGGTAGCAAAAAAAACACCCGATTTTGAAAAGTGGTGATGCAGAATCACACGTTTTTTTTTGCATATTTTTGACACTTTAATATTTTTATTTATGAAGTATGAATATTTGTTTTAAAATGTTAGTGATTTTCATGCTAATTTTTTAACGTATTGATGCGGCATCAACCATTTTTTTTAGAGTCGTGATTTTCATGTTGGTAATAAAACGTAAAAATAAAATAAGAAAAACATGACAAACAAAACTTAAATAAAAAAAAAATATTTAAAAACAATAAAAAAAACCAATAAAAATGTAAAAAATAACAAAATTAACTTGTAAAAATAAAAAATTTAAACAAAAATAAATTAAAAAACCAAAAAAAAAAACAAAAACTATCGAAAATTATATATAAAAAAAAAGAAAAAAAAAAGAAAAAAACACATAATTTAAAGGAAAAAAACAAAAATTGAAAAAAAAAAAAACATCAATTTTTTTTTCTAACTTATTAAAAAAAAAACCATATAATTAAAAAAGAAGAAGAAGAAGAATTCGAAATTTAAAAAGAAAATTAAAATAAAAAATATCATTAAAAAACAAAAAAAAAACATTTTCAAATAATTAATATATATATATATATATATATAAACCATTCTAAAAATTAAAAAAAAACTAAAATTAAAATTAAAATGTAATAAATAAATTTGAAATTTAAAATTAAAAAAAAATAATCAATCTAAAACTATTAAATTTAAACCCAAAATTTAAAATAAAAATAAAAAATTAAATTTAAAATATAAAAATTAAATTAAAAAAAAATATTTAGTTAAAAAGCATAAAATAAAAAATAAAAAATAAAATTAAAATATTAAAAACAAATATTAAATTTAATAAAAATAAACAAATTAAACAATTAAAATAAAATATTAAATTAAATTAAAAAAACGAAATTTAAAATAAATAAAAATAATTTTTTTTTTAAATAAGGGAGAGTGGCACCGCCTAGGTGGTGGCGGAGGCCGGTCGCTGGGTGGCCAGAGAGGCTGCAAGTAGAGCCCGCCCACCCAACGACCGACCTCCGCTGCCACCTGGGCGGCGCCACTCTCCCTTATTTAAAAGAAAAAAAAAATATTTTTTAAATTTCGCATTTTTTTGTTTTTTATTTTATTTATTTTGTTTATATTTTTTTATTAAATTTTACATATGTTTTTTAAATTTAATTAATTAATTATTATTTTTTAATAATTTTTCTTTATTATTAAATTTTTTATTAGGTTTTTTTAAGTTAATTTAATAAAATTCAATAATTTTTAAAAAAAAATTTAAACTTATTTTTAAAATTTTGTTTTTATTTTTTTGTTTTTTTAATTACATAAAATTAAATATTTTTTATTTAAATTAAAATTTTGTATTTTAAATTAAGTTTTTTTTTAATTGATTTTTTTTTTAAATTAATTTTTTTTTAATTTAAAAACTTTAATTTATTTATTATTTTCCATTTTCCATTTTTAATTGATTTTTATTTTATTTTTTATTTTCAGTTTAACAATTTTATTTTTTTAATTTAATTTAATTTTTATTTGAAAATTTACTTGTTTATTCATTTATTTATTAAAATTTAATATTATTGTTTTTAAATTTCATTTGTTATCTTAATATTTAATTATTTTTAAATTTAATGAAATGTGGTGATGATGATGATGATGATGATGATGATGATGATGATGATGAACATTCACTGAGACCAATCTTTGGTCTATCGGACTTAAAGAATAGAGTTATTTAGTTTGATTTAAGATTTTATTCATATGCTAAAAAAGCTTGGAGAGAAGCCTCCCTAGCTCAATATAATTTTGACATCTTAAAAGGCTAGGAAGGTCAGTATTGCAACAAAGATTATGAAATTGAGCTCTAATGTGGTTGTACACGGAGCACTCTAAGAGGAAGTGATTTTCATCCTCGATGTTCATATTCTCACAGAGATGGCAAATCCTTTAATATATATATATATATATATATATATATATATATATATATATATATATATATATATATATATATATATATATATATATAATTTATTTATTTTTAATATTTATTTTTTAATTTCATATTTTTATTGTATTTATTTTTTCATTTTTTTATTTTTTTTTTGTTAAATTTTAATTTATATAATTTTTTATTTTAATTTTTTTTTGTTTTTAATTTAATAAACATTTTCTTTTTATTTTTAAATTAAATTGGTATATTTTATTTTTTTTAATTTCTTTTTTAAATTTGTTTTTTTTTTTTAATTTAATATTTTTATTTTGTTTTTTTAATTTTTAGTATATTTTTAAATTTTAATTCTTAAAATGTTTTTTATTTTTATTTTTATTTCTTACATTTTTATTTTTATTTTTTAAAATTTTAAAATGTTTAATTATTTTAAAATGTTTCTTTTATTTTTTTTAATTTTTAATATAATTTTTTATTATTTTAAAATTTTTGTTTCAACATTTTTCGTTTTTGGTGTGGTTTTTGCACAAAACTTTTGCATAAAAATAATTGGCTTTTACTTCTATTTTTAAAAATGTTAAAAATTTACTCCGGAAAAAAAAATAGGCTGTTCCACAATACAATTTTTCATTTTCAGGGTGTTTTTTGCACCAAAAATATTTGGTTTTTACTTGAATTTTTAAAATATGTTGAAAATTTAGCCCGAAAAAAAAAGAGGTTATCCCAGAATACAACTTTTCATTTTCGAGTTGTTTTTTCATGGTTTTTTGATTTTTTTTGGTTAGAGTTCCCGTTTTGAGGTAATAGTTCCCGTTTCATCGATAACTATGTTAAATACTATAATGCACTAAAAAACCGAGCAGATTCCAATCAAATATAATTTTCTAAGAGAACAAGTGCTTGAACAAAAAATCAAACTGGAATATGTTCTTTCAAAGGAAGAAATTGCATATATATTTACAAAGCCACTTGCACGTGACTCCTTTGAATATCTCTGACAAAAATTAGGAATTATCTCTACTTCATCACTCTATTAATTTTTTTGACATGTATTTCATTTTTAGGGGTAGATGAGACTATAAATTACCACATTTTATTATCTCTACACATATTTCGTCAAGGATAGTCATGTATATATGTGAATTTTTATCTAGCAATCATGTATGTTTCTCTGAGATGAAGAAAAAATGGGACAGAATCAGGAAGAGCTTCTGATATTCTTCAGTCAATTATTAGTTGTCCTTCTATTTCTGTCATTGATTGGTTACAATTTGTTGATTACGCTTAGATTTTATTCTGAAATGATATTGGTTTATGATGGTTTATGAGTTTCTGCAATATGTCCTTGCTACTTTGGTCAATTTTTATGGGTTTTCTTTGTGATGAGTTGGATATGATTAGACCTAACAAAAGAATAGCTGGCACAAGTTTAGGGGCAACATCTCTTATCCTTATAATAACACATTGCTATCATTATAGTTTCTTAGCACAACTTTCTAAATGACGATGTTTTCATGGTTCATTCATTTCTTGCTGAAACTGATTAAGAGATATGCTAAAGATATTAGTTGATGATGTTGCTTCTCAAGCTCTATGTATTGTGATGTTGAAGTTGTTTGATGATGTTTGGAAGCATTGAAAATTGTTTCTATTGGAGAATTTGATACTACAATGTCTTATCTTACATATTTCTCATACTGTTGTCCATATTACAACTATCAGACATTCATGTTGCAGTTTCTTATATGTTGTATGATGGTTGCTGGTGATAATCATGGTCTTGCTACCTCACTATTGAGGTCTCTAGTTTTAATAATACATATCATATCTGTATCTTGATGTAAAGGTCATGTAAGGACCCATATTATAAAAACATTATAAAATATAGTCAAGTATGGACTATTGAGGTAAAGTCATTTATGCATGTAATCCCCTTACTCTAGGCATTTGATATAATGTTGAGTCAAATATGTAACCCCACTGTGTTGGATGATTTATGTAATCATGAGTCCTTGCTAATAGGAAATGTGATATTTGGTTAAGTCATAGAGTCAAGTACTTCATTGAATATCTTCTAGCAGATTCATCATATTATTGGGGGGGCATGTTCATTATACAATTTTAGTCTTCATCAAATTAACCCTACAATGACCCTCACTACACACGGGAAAATAAGTCTTCATCTAGAATTGGTAAATGCTTTGACCTTGATGTCAAAGGGGGAGAGAATCTTTTTGTTTGGAGAGATGTCTTGGGAGAGAAACTTGGTGTTTACCTTGATATGTTTACAGATGTTTTTGCAGGTATTTATAGGTGGTGGTGTTCAAACACCAAAGTGGTTTCCATCAAATTCAAAGGAGAAAATTGTTGGCATTATGACTAATGTGTTGACATTGATTGAAACCTACTTCATAGAGATTCAACATGATGGTTATGCATATGCCACAGGTGATATGAAAAAAGGAATATCAGTTGAGAAACAAATGAACTGTAAAGATAATGTGTGAGAAAGTATATCTGGATCATGTGAAGAAATACCACATACATACGTAGGTATGGTGAAGATAAGTTGCGTACATAATCTGCACCATGGTAATTGGAATACCAAGGGTCTTTACCATGGTACTGGCCCATAGTAATGAGTGTGATGATAGATATTTGATCTTGTCAAAGAATACCAACAAAATTAGTAAGGGATTGGCCTAATGTATTGGCTAAGGCTAATACTATATAAGGAGATGGATATCAAGGTGCTATGTGTACAAGTGATGAATTGTTTATGAATGATTTGATATAAAACATGCGTGCACCAGGTAACATGGAGATGGATCGGATCTGATAGATATGAAATGAATACATGTTAGTTAGTCCATTTGGGAATTGATAGATCTATGATGATCGTATAATGATGTGAGACTATAATAGTGTTTATGCTAAGAATTTGGGTTTGACAGATGTTGTGGTTTTGGTGAAGGTATGATTCAGTGATTTTAGATCTGTAAGTTGGTTTTCCTCTGAGAGATTGCATGCATATGTGGATTTGCTTGTAGTTAGTCTGTATATATTTTGCAAACGTTCAGAATATGTACACATGTGTTAAGAATGAGAAACGTGTACATACACGGATGTATTTTGTAAAAGTTGTGTATACATGGTAGGGTTTTGTAGTTGGGTTGCTAATGATGTTTGATCGGTTCTGTTATGTTTGTTTTTGTTTTTTGATGATGTCTCTCTCATAATAATCTGTGTTTGACAATACTGGTTGGGTTTATTTGGTTATGGAATGGAATGTTGATTAGTGATGATGCTACTATATGGTAAACTGTATTTGCTTCAGTGACCTGTGATGGAGTTAATATAAGATTCAGTGACTGATTCAGTGGTACAATGATTTAGATTCAGTTATTAGTGTTTTGATAGCTGTATGCATGTCCTTGTTAGGGGAAGCACATACATACACAGGTATGATTCAGAACAATAGCATATACCTTCTAACATATGGTTTATCAGGGTTTTCGTGACAAGATATGATTTATGTGATGAAAAATATATAGTCTGAATGGTTTTTTAGTCATTAATTTATTTAATACTTGGGTAATTTGATTCAATAATTAATTTATAATTATTATTAGATATTGGTATTTAATGTTGGAAGTGGGTCCAGTTTTAAACATTATGAAAATTGTTCCACAAGGATATGAGGATAACAGTCTTCAAAAATGGGGTTGTAACTTCCTTCGAGTAGGCACTAGAAAACAAGAGAAGGTTGTAGCCTTCTATAGGTAGGTTCCCACGTATTGGTTAGAGTTTGCACCAGTAAAATATTTTAAGGATTTTTTTTTAATAAAATAAGAAGACAAACACAAAAACAATAATGGTTTTATCCCACATTTGGTTTTCACCTAAAATCTCGGTTTTCATGTGTGTTGATATGGCTTTTGTGTCTGATGATCTAGTTGCTTCTTAACTGCTCATGATTACTGTTTAATTGATGAATAAATAACTAATGATGTACTGATTAATGTTGAGAAGAGGATGAAATTAATGACAAGTTCTCTATCTAGATATATGTAAGTTTCTTTAATAAAAGTCTCATACATTTTCTAGTTTCTCTTATAACAGTAGCATATAAAAATCAGAATAAGAAAGTGTAAATTTTAAGTATATAAAGTACGGATTCACCCCCTCCCCCCTGTCTCAATATTTCTCCTAACATACACTAGTATTATTTCTAGAATCTGGGCTTGGCATTGGATGTTGGTGGTTTTTCCTGTCTGAAAGGCTTTTCATAATTTTATCATGTTATTGCATCAACCTCTAATTATCAGCTCTCAACCTTTCCATTTCATTCTTCAATTTTTGTATTGTCTCAAATATTGTAGCATTAGTGTTCTGAGATTCTTCCCCCAGTTGCAACCACATTTCAGGGTTATTCTCTATAAATGGTAGTGGACCAAATCTTACTATTGGTATTACTGGTGTAGACCCAACTCTCCTCATTATGTCACTTTTCATTCACTCCGTTAACATAACAACTTTTGTTATTCCCTTTGCTACCCAGATAGGCCACAACACTGAAACTTGGATCTGATACCACTTGTCACATCTCCCTTAGCATAAAATAAATTTCACAAAAACAAAACCAACGAAAAAATTCGCATAACATAAAAATCATGTTTAAATTAATCTTATTGTCAAGTTTTTATACAAACATTTAACCTCTGATAATTTATACGGTTAATACCAATATTATATCCGCACACAATCACTTTAATATGTGGAGTAGCGCTCAAAATTTAGGTATATATATATATATATATATATATATATATATTTACCACTAGCACTTAACCAACAGCTATGGTCATTAAATTATGGTTACACGTATTCTAATCCAACACTTGAAAATTATGAAGATTGATCTCCTACCCTACAGTTGGCACTAAGCTCTCAGGATTCGAAACTAAATTTATGATTCTCCATTTACCATGAGATATCGACAGTGGGGAAATAATGTTTAGGTTTTATGGTAATTACCTACCCTATTCATGCCTTCTAGGCTCATTTGGTTCAAGCACCACTAAGTTTTGGCTCTGACCCCTGTGAGGGTTTCATGGTGTTACTTCATAACAATTTATCGTTTGTTTTAAGGATTCAAGCAGTAATTTCTCTCAGGAAGACTATTACTTGGCTACCTCAGGCTCTAATGGAAACAACCATGATTTACCTAACTAAAATTGCACACGTAATTCCTTCGTTCACCAAAATGTGTACAAATTTTAGGGGTTTTAATCTCTCTAGAATTTAACGACGTTAATTCATGCAACAATGTTTTGGATCCATTCCGTTTTCCCATAGATGCTAACAATATGCACATTTCCATCCACTCTGGGTAACCCCTACCTCCCTTTACTCAGAATTAATTTATATGCTTTTTCCTTTTGGTTGATATTTGAGGACTCACTGTGGTAGCTCTCCATTCTGTCTCATGTTAGACTACCAAGGTTTTAGAAGTAGGGTTACTTCATCCCAGGTGAGTTTTTCTTCACTTCTTTATATTTATTATATTCCATGCATCTATGTTTTGTGATAGGGTTTGAATAAGTTAGTAATGATGCTTTGTCTCATGCTTGTAGGTACCAATTTTTTCTACTGGTATTTATTACAATTTAAAGTCCAGACAATATACTAAGGTTCACTTCTTTAGTTCTCGAGGTTTGTTTTCAGTTACTTAGTTCTATGGTAATAAAGTTTTCCTCATTATGGAGATGTAATTCTAGGGTTAATTATTATAGAGATATTCTCCATAGAACCGAAAATTTAGAAATAAAATCATTTTCTTTAATTATTTAACAAGATAGATGCAGTATCTCTCCAAGGGTTCGATAGAGATTAGTCTTGCTTCTCAGCTTGACTAAATTTGAGAGGATGGTTGGAAAACAATTGTATACATTTTGGCCTAAGGTTGTGTTGGTTAATATGAATGTTTTTGAAATGAAATTGAATATTTTTTTTGTAATCGATGAGTACTTGCCACCATCTTTGGCTCTTTAATGAAATATTTTTGTTAATTTGTTTCCAAGTTCATTCTAAACGTATTTTCCATCCTTCGAATAGTGTTTGTTTTTCTTGGGTTATTTTTTGAGTCAATGGATTTGGTAACTCTAGCTATATGTTGGTATTGTCATATATAGTTATGTTATGATTAAAATAAAGACATTGTATTATGTTTATGCCACTTCAACTGTATTTTCATTTGCATGGTTTTCTATCATATATGTATGGCATTTTCCATTCTTGGGTTTCAATTACTTAAGTTCTTGTATTATATTTATTTAATTTAACTAGTTAGCAAAGCACTCAGAGGAAAAAGGACTATCTCCAGGCTGCTATTATGGTTTGGCCAAGAGAATAACCTCGAAATCCTACAAGTTAGGAAGGAAATTTTAGAGGGTTTCGGTCTATCTTACTAGTTCGTCTCCAAATCATTTTTATATCTTCTCATATTATTACCATCTATACAACGACTTGATTTAACTTGTCACTGGGTTAACCATTAGACCAAATTATAGTCTTCAATATGTCTCTTCCCAACTAAGTTATAAAAACCTTGGCATCAATTATTTGAAGCAATACATCTAGATTGTTCATCTATAATTACTTTATTCAGCATTTACAAGTGAGATTTGACTTAAATAAAGTAAAAATAATCAACACAGTGCAGTACTTGTATGTTGGCTTAAAAAATTTCGATAAGGATCAAATCACCGCACAGAAAGTAATATTTATCCACCCAAACAATTTAGACCAAGCTCACTACTGCGTGTCTCCCTGAGATATCTTCACAGCAAGGTGTTTCTTGTGGACAATACCACATCGAGAAATACTTCAACGACTATTAGGTCCCAACCTGACTTATTCGTAAGTAATTCTATTGTTCACACAGATCCACCAGGGCAGCTTGTTATGGGATGAATTACCCTAGGGTTTTCGTTGAGAACCCTAACAGAGCAAGAGGCATACAACAAAAAGAAACAAGAAAATTAGCAATCCTAATGCTTAAACTAGTAAAACTGGGAGAAGTGTCCTCATTCGTTGGTCCTACGTTTGAGGGAATTCCCATAGGGTAGAAACCCTCTGATTATCCACATCCTTCAAAACCTTCAACTCATTCAATAAAAGCACATAGACTAGTAGTAATTGAAAACATGTTATAGATGTCAGTGGTTAGATCATATAAGCTTATAGGAAATAAAACGAAATCAATGATAACAAGATCATATCATCTATAAAATCATTAAATATCATGACATCATGAATGATACATAACGTCTTTATTGATATATGTAAAATATGTGGATTAATACCACTTGATTCAGCCACAACTCCAAGCGAAATCTTCCTCAAGATCCATCCAGCCCAAGGCTCAAAAATCTTCTTCCATAAGGATACACAAGGATGTCACATAAGAGAGGTGAACATCTCAAAGATGGAAACAAGGGTTTCCATAATCTAGGAAGTGCAGGAGACACAGGGATGATCAGACTTGATCAGGGAATAAATGGCTATAGTATCAATACCTATCTCTCTCTCCCCTTTAGGCCTTCCCATGAGGTGTATTTATACATCCGCAAAATAGTTTTTAAGTTGGAAAATAGTTTTTCCACGGGCTCTTGTAGGTAATATTCCAGTGTAACCCATAAACCCCACCCAGAAAATAGGGAATTTTATATTTTTTTCATATTTTAAATTATATACGTGGGTTAGGTATAACTGGACCCACATATGCAAGCTCATTTGAGAGGGAAGAGTCGCGTACGGAATTAAAAATAATGGTTTTTAGGTAAAGAACCAAGTCTTAAGGGAAAGGGTTTCCCAAGGCCAATAAATAGAGCATCAAGTATATAGATGTGAGAAATTATGCTATAGAAGATGCCCCCTAATATATGAGGTCACAAGGGGTACATGACGGCCAAAATGTATTATGTGTATTAGAATAATCTTGCGAGGACTGAGAGGATTTCACTAGATTTCAGCCTGCCAAAAACCAATGGCAGAGATGGTAAAGCAAGCTCATGTCTCAGGCGAGCCTACGCATGCTCAGTGAAAGTAAATAATGTCTCCATATCAAGTATGGAGTGGATCCAATATGTATACAAGTACACCATAAACTGAAAAGTACATAGTTGATCATATGATCACAGCCTCAAAAAGTACATGTCAAGGTCATGCCATAATATCAAATATAGAATAACTGATCAATGATGCTGAAAACGATATCTGATCACTGCAGTCACATAACTAAATCTCCAATTACTGAATCATAAGTAGTGGAATAATTGTACTACACGCAACTTAGGTGCCAACATATAAGGTGTTGTTGTGATGAACTGCAACATATAAGGTGGATGGTGTCATTGGAAGAAAACTAAAGGAGATGTCAAATGAACCAAAACATGTTGATGCAAACCTGAGGTCTTCACCGATCACCATGGTACATTTCTACACTATGGGAATAAATGATCTGAATTCAACCCTATGAGAAATCGTTTGATTACTAGTCATCGACGTATACCGTTAACAAACGTGAGACAACTCACTGATAATGATGATGAGAGTCAAGGTACGCTAGTACAATATAAAAAGTGAAAATGAATGAGTTGAAGTCAAACACTTGAGAGAATCTACCAATCAGGAGACATTGATGTATTCTCACTGTCGATAGTGAAGTGTTAGAAAATTATATATTACAAAGCAATGGAACACATAAAATATGTGGAAACACAAACAAATAAAAAAACATATAAAACAAGAGAGACACAGATATATGTGGTTCAATCAACCTGGGCTACCTCCACAGAAACAACCAGTCCTTCCTTTATATTATATAGCAAAATGAAGAGACACAACCTATAGCAGATCTACTATAATATCCTCTTCTCTCTCACACAGTCCCTGTAGCTATTTCTCTCTTAGAGTATACACACCATACACAGACGCAATACAATACCCTCATGCAACAAAGGGGTTTCCTTCTAGGGGAAAAAACCCTAAAGTAAACATAATTTCTACCATCAGATCATCTGCCTAATGAACAACCTAGATTTAATATGAAATTATAATATTTTACAAGGAAATTTTACATCTATTTTTAGCTTCAGGGGTGCTGCCCCTGAAACCCCCCACAAGTGGGGGCGAGGGGGGTGTCCAAAAGGTCGTCGTCGCCACCCCCTGGACCCCACTGATAGCGCTCAAATGATGGGTTTTGTTGCTGCTCCGTTAAGAACATGGGTCCAACGCGATGATACATATAAATAAAGAAGATAATCAGGCTCCACACCCAACACGAAGGAGTCTTCCAGTAATTACTACAAACCCTAAGGTACTGAAAGACGAATCTAGAGCTTGTTCCCAAAGAAATGAGTCGGAGTCAATGCGAAAAGATCTATTGGAAGGAAGGCATCAAGTCGTCCCACATCAATATAGCGTGGTGTAACCTGCAGGCTAAATTTGGAAGGAATAAAACGAAGAAAGATGAAGTATCCAAACCGAAGCATGTTTTCAACGTACAAAAAATGTAGCTAGCACACGGCAAAAACCCTCTGAGCGAACCAATAACGAAAGCTGACACATAGGTGAGGAATCCACCAATAGGGTCAAATGGAAACCAAGGTACTGCATGAATCCCAATGTCTGATAATGAAAGCTGACATCAAACACAAGGAAACCACTCAGTCAAAGACCCATTGTGTTGATCAAATGCTGAGCACAAGGTCACCTATCAATGATGGAAATAGGGCCAGGGTGCGGCTCTAGGTGTACTCTCAGAAAAATTTGTCGAAGTCAATAAGAGAAAACCCACTAGCAAGAAGCCAATGGAGACCTTCTTAGCTAGAACGAGAAAAGGACCAAATAACTAATGTGATAGAACATAACTCTGACAGACCAGGGATGGCCAACTAAAAAAAGAGTCAAGAGACAGTGCAGAAAGGCTGACTAAGGTTTACCTCCCTTGAAAAAAAGCATGACTCAAATGTGAGTATATGGAAACATATGATAACTTTGTATAAGCTTGTCATGCAGGAGGCATGAAAAAACCCTCCATTTGATTGGAAGAGATAACCAACTGGGGAAGTACTGGTTCAATAACAAGGTTATGGCTCTCCTAAGTCAAAATAAAGCCCATCCCAATGGAGAAAATACTTTGATTTTTGTGTTTTGTTCAAGGGAAAAACAAATGACTTTAGCTTCCATAAAATATGGAAGTAATTTCCTATTCCCACTCTTTTTGGAATATATATTTTTTTGTCTTTTTGATATTAAATGCCCGAAAAAGAATAAAATAATGCTTATAGTTCATTGGATAGAATGAGTGTTGAGAAATAAGCGCACTAGTTCAGTTGCTAGGAGTAGTCCTATTCTCAATGAAAGGTGGTGAAACTGGTAAATGACACTCTTATGAATGTTTTGTCCATGGGAAAAGAGTGTCAAGCTTCAAATGCTAAGTGATTGCAAGGATGATTTTATAGAAAGACATGGTTAAAAAGTTGGCTTATACAGGATTCCAAGTGAATTCAACTTAAGGCCAAGAGATACAAATGGTCAACATGCAATGAAATAATACAACTTAATAATAGGGAGCCTCTACGGTATAAAGACAGAAAGGTAGCGAAGAAGAATAATGAAGCTTCATCGCACAGGTCATGGAGGGACTAAAGAGGACTCCCGAGCCTACACAATTTTTTTGTAGCATGGGCAACATATGCTAGCGAGGATCTAACTAGGAAGCCCATGTAAAGGATGGATTTACCATAATATCATGATTTTATAAATCAGCGAGTGAAAATGGTTTTAATGATCATAACATGATGAGGTCGTGCCTATAGAAAGATATCAGTATGGAGGCTAGAATGCAGAATGCAACGGAAAGTGAATTTCCCTAACCTATATGCCAGTGGTGAAAATAATACCTACCATGATGGATCAGTATTCATGGAATCAAAGCGGTAAAATTATTCTCAAAATATTCAATTGGTATTGAAAACAACCTATCCGAGCACTTGCAAGCCAAAAGGTCATAAAGTTTTGACAAATTCAAAAAATAGACACATATGGAAGTGAGTTTCGATTTTTTTAAAAATTTGGGTATAAATAGACCTTTTTGACTTACATTTGTCATTTGTGCATTGGTAATTTGGAGAAAAAGGCTATGGAGAAAAAAAAACACCAAGTTCAATACACCTAATTTCTCAGCCTGATCACTGCGAATCTTCCAGGTAATCTCCTCAAACTCATTTCTAATGAATTTCTTTATCAATTCAAGTAATTTTTAGATGATTTGATTGTAGAAATAGGATTTATGGATTGACCCTCTACGTATACATAGGTTGATTATATGGAAGCTACATATATACGTGACTGTGTAGAAACGAAAACCATGTATGCACAATACACTTTTTTAAATAAAATATCTAATGTATAAAAAATTGATTGATGTAGGATGACTATCAGTTGGAGAGAGAGGGAAAACAATGTCATTGATAATGAGGTAATGGAAGATGCATTTTCATAGAAAGTGCTCCGAAGATGTGGATTTTTAAAATTCTTCAAAACGCCAAATATGAAGACAAACACAAAATTGCTTGAAATTCTTGTTGATTACCAA
Organism: Pinus albicaulis; assembly: GCA_034641835.2. NCBI lineage: Eukaryota > Viridiplantae > Streptophyta > Pinopsida > Pinales > Pinaceae > Pinus > Pinus albicaulis. The sequence goes on along the minus strand of CM076572.1, from coordinate 1,011,684,191 downwards.
AAGCCAAAAGAAGATGAATTTATGATAGATTAGATGCCTCTATGAATTGAGATATAATAAATATACTTCATCACTATAATTTCTTGAAGAGGAGATCAAGTAAACTTGCAGAGGAAGGCCCCAAGAGGACTTAATGTAGAGGATTACATCCGACTATATTGCTCAGCAAATACTAAGAAGGTTGGGGCTCTGATCCCAATCAAATATGTAGAGGGATTACACATGAAAATCCTTATTTTCACTATTGTTTGAGTAGCCAGATCAACATGACTACACCAAGCCTCACAAGCTAGTATGATTTTGGAAACTGATTCCCTAACTACACTGTATGATTGGTGCACAACTTTACTGATCAATTTGAAAAAATAATTGACTTCAATTCGGAAGGGTAAGACCAAGAACTTTCGATATGGTACTATCCTTTGCCCTTTATTTTTTGAGAGACTACTTGGGCTCCGCCCCAAATTTATTTCAACAATCAACAACCCAAGAGATCCATGCATAACATGACGGGTTGATTTGATGAAGAGACTAGGGGGTGGCGAGGTCCCTACGACTACCTTTGAGGATGAGTTCATCTCGTGGTGCGAAGAACAAGTGATTGCCACTGAGGATTACCCTTATGTAGGTATGGACTTCGGGGTAGACCCAGATCTTCCCCTTCCACCCGGAGCTACATGGGGAGCAATTGGTAAGATTTCATTTAATGATTTTTGATTTATTTGATTTTTTGGTTTTTCGAAAAAAATGAAATGAAAATATTTTTGATAGGAATAAGTACTTACAAAATTATTGATCATGGAATAGATGTTGGAACAATAAGACCCGAGGGTCTACCAAGGCACAGACGTCATGGAAGAGAGGCGTAAAATATCACAGGGGATCCTGAGAGAATCCTTCAAGCCATATAGAGGAACTTGGAGGGTTTAAGTGGCCAGGTGTCTATGGCTACAATGGAGGATTTTCCAGAAGCCATTCAGAGACGCGTAGTTGGTGTACCATGGGATTAGGTGTGACTATTCCGACATGTGGCAACTTCCATAGTATTCTTCCAATATTCTCATCCAGGAAATGGCCCTCAGACATAGATTTTAGGATGACAGGATGACTTGATCTTTTTTGAGATAGATATGATCAGGAAAAATCCCTAATTTTGTAGGACATCATTGTCTATTTTTGTGTATTTTGGAACATATGACTCTGATCTATATATAGGCGATTTTGTGATGTGAATATCTCATATATACAATGATTATTGATGGTTTTTTATGTTTTTAATGTGATAAGTGAATTATATTCCAATCTATTGCTTGATTAGCTATTGAATTAGAAATTTTATTTTCTGACCGTGGGATATGGATATATGTAATGAAATTAAATGATCTCTGTAATAAATGCACTCTCAGAAATAGGCGATATAATAAGGATCTGTGACACAATATATGTTATTCAATTGAGACACCACTAGTTGTGAGTCAAAGTACCCTACTAACGAACCAACACCAAGAGATATTGCTTCATACAGTAGATTGACCATAGCAGTATACTCTGCAACATTATTCGAAGCAGGACCAATACATATGCCCCTTGAGACAAAAAACTGACTAGATGGATAGTAAATTACCCAAGCCGCGGAAGCCAAATTATGTGTATGTCAACTAGCACCATTAGCAAGGCCTAAATAGATCATATCATCCATCGATACCTACCAAGGCCGATAAAAAATATTGACGTCACAATGAAACCGATAGATAGATATGAAAAAAAATACAATATGTAAAAAACAAATAAAATGATAAAAAAAATCCTAGGCATAACACTTTTTAAGATAGAGCCCATTATTGGGCTTTTCCAGCTCATTTCTATTAAAATCAACCAAATCATAATCTCCCCTTTTGAGGACTCTTTTAACGATGAAGGACTATACCACATGGATTTAAACTTACCTACCCCCAAGGCATCCTTTCCTTGATCATAGACTAGCACAAGGTCACCTTCAGAGAAAACCCTAGGCCACACACTCTGATCATACTAGACCTTCACCCTTTTCTTATCAGCCTCATTAATCGTGGCTTCATATTGATGTTTTTCATCAAGATGTTTGAGATAAACGAGGCATTATTCAAGACTTGTAGTGTCTGGAAGAAGATTAATTGCTAGATTAAGGGGAGGAACCTCACATTCCATAGGGAAAATTGATTCCAATCTATAAACCAGTTAAGAAGCAGTGAAGCCGATTTCAGTATTAACTGACATCCGGTATGCCCAAAGCACAGAATACAACATGACATGCCAATTTGATCGAGATTTATTGATCGTCCTTTGTAGGATAACCTTCAAGGATTTATTCATGCTTCCACTTTCCCATTAGCCTGAGGATAGTAAGGAGATGAATGCTCCTACAGGAAAATTATCTGAATCGAATGTATTAGTTTTGTTGTGCTAAGTATCCAAACAATAATTAAATTGTGTGCATAAGGTTTACTGAAGTTTGCAAGTTAAAAAAATGGTTTTATCTTAGTTAAACAGATTTCTATGTGAGGTTAAAGCATGTAAATTGCTTCTATAACACTGTACAATAGTAAATAAAAGAGAATTAAACATCATATGTACCATTACTCAGCAAATTTTATGAAGAAGTTCACCCCTCCTGGGCTACATCTGCTGGTCCAGCTCCCAATGGCATGTCCCTCATATATTATTGCTCAAAAATGGTAAGTACATGTGAATAAAAGCCTGAAATTATTGTTTTCTCTATAAAAATAGCTTCAGAATGATTGAATTAGTCAGGAATGACTATTCATATGCAGAAAACAGAGAATGGATGCTCAATACACAAAAAACACCTTAGTGGCCCTGGCGGCTCCTTGACCTCTCCTGAAGATAAACCTACACAAGATTACCTCTGATGGCGCTAAAACATCTGCCAATGTGTTCATAATGTAGATAATACCCAAAATTTACTATTCATGCATCCAAATTGGTCGAATATCCAAGGATTTATGACCAAAACAGTAAACTACCCAATATCCCTTAAAAAACCCCACTAAATGTGGAGGACTGCAGTTAACTCTAGTTAAGTTATCCATTCCTGCCAAATATTGCGTGTACACCATAATTTTTTCCAACTAAATCCAGATTAGATTAGTTTAAACACAGATTAAATGGACGAATAAGCATGGTTTAATGCTAAGCGCACTTTAGGTGCTAATGACAAAAGTTAGTGGGCTAACCACGTATTTGTGGTAAATTAAATATAATTTAAAAAAATTACGTTGTTTATTTAAGCGCTTGGACACTGGGGCCTTGTTGCATGAGAGAGGGGTTGGCCCTCGAGGGTTGGCCCTTCCCAGTCCTCCATACACGCAACCATAAACATTTAAATATGCGCGCAACCACCATATAGTTAAGCAACAATCATATGGTTCAATGGTAAGTCGCGCGGCCTGCGGGAAGGAGGTCCGGAGATTAACCCCCGCCGGCTCCAAAATATTTTACCACAGCAAACTGGGGCCACATGGTGGCCTCCAAGCTTGCTAGGTGGTGGCATTCTATTGGTCTGTTTCAAAACACAGCCAATGAACTTTCAATAAAACACTACCACTTGTTGAAATGGGATTTACCTTTATGGAATATTCCTAGGAATATTCCTTGGAATATTCTCTTTTTAATTTTTCAACATGCCAAGCTAAACTTGGTCAAAGTCATTTTTTTGGAGTTTACTGGGATTTTCAAACCTTCATAACTTCTTCATATGACCTCTGTTTTGAAAACTGTTCACGACACCAGAATCGCAGCAACGAGACCTTTCTGGTCACTTAGGTTGAAAACACTTTTGAAAACTTTCATTTTTGAGCATTTTTGAACAATGGACATGATCTCGTGATCACACCTCCCCACTGGGAAGATTTTGGACCCCAAAATCTCTCTGGACTACTGAACATGAAGATGAGGAGACTGTGTCCTCAATCTTCCAATATTAATCCACTGAAGTTTCCCTGATTTCATTAATTGGAACTTTTTATGAAATGAAATTTTTTTCCTTTATTCCATTGACCAACCGTTGCCGAATTTTATCTTGTCATGCTACACATTTTTGAAACATGCAGAATAAAAACTTAACTTTGCAGTAAACATATTGTTTCTACATTGTTATTTAATCAAAGGAAACTGAAAATTACTTTCACCTTGCATCTTGTCCTTATGGTGATTTTTTGCTGAATTTTCTTTGAACTTGTGTCGATTCCTGACCAAGTTTCCTCACCATAGTACCATGCCTTTCTGAAACCAGCAATGATCATTGTTGAATCTTATGCCTTCTTTTCTATGTTGCTTTTCCCTCTCTTGTACCTTTGCAACTTCTTGTACTGACACTTTTTTTTTCAGCACCGTTCGACACCAAAGACGATTGCTGCAACTGCTTGTCATATTATTTCAAAGAAAACCTGCTTTCAAACTAGAAAAAACCATTATTTACATGAGAATTCACATGAAAATTATTATAAAAAACTTCTCTTTGCTTAATCATCATCAATGTCAAGTTTTGACTTGCATTGACGAGCCTCTTCATATGCCCTGCATTCACTAAAGAAGAGTCTAGTTTTTTGCGATGAGCTCTCACAATATACTCCTTTCCATATTTGAATAAATGGAACTTGTTCTCATGGCTATGGAAGATAGCTTTCTTGTCATAGAAGTAACGACTGCCCAACACCATACCTGTAATATCAAGTGGAACAACATCTAATTCAATTGTGTCAATGAAATGTGCAGTTATTCCAAAGCGCAACATGCACTTCTTTGAAACTTGTAAATTTGCATCCTTACAAATCCAACCAAGAGGATATGGTTTCAGATGTGGAATGGTCTCAAGATTTAGTTTCTTGACTAATTATTTAGAAATAAGGTTTGCTTACAACCCACTGTCAAATAGTGTGTCAACCTTGGTATGTTTGAAAATGACCCTCACATGAAACAGTTCAATTCTCTTCTCATCACTTGGAGCTTCTATGTGATACTTAAAAATACTAGAAGTGGGTTTATTTTCAATCTCTTTCCCCTTCAATTTCTTTAGTCCCATAGCTATGATTTTTATTTCATCTCCTGATTTTGACCCTAGGTCTTGTTCAGCTATTGTAATTGTCTTGCCTTTCTCCTTGGCTTTTTCTTTGGTTTTAAAACTTTCTGGTTTCAACTCTGGATGAAGTTTCCAATGATGGTCCTCATCATGGCTTGTTTTACAACAGTGTTTGCAGAAGAATTTTACCTTCTCTTTTCTAGAAATTTCATTTCTCTTTTTCTTCCATTTTCCTTTAAACTAACTTTCCTCATTCCCATCTAAGTTTTGTTTGCCCCTTGCCTCTAAATGTGTGGCTTGAACAAAAACCTCATCTAGGCTTGTACGGTTAAACTTGAGAATGGTATGTATTAGGTAAGTATGTAAACCTCCAATATACTTGAGTAAAGTGTCTTTTCTGTGCAAATCTATTCCTAGTAAAAGAGCTCTTCTTCTAAATTCTTGGGTATACACTTGAACATTTTTTCCTTTCAATTGCTTAAATTTTTTCCAGTCCAGTATGGCTTTTTGCATGTGAGCTAATGGATAAAACTGTTTTTTTTATTGCAGAAATGAAATCAATCCATGATAAGATAATATTTCCATATTTCTTGATCTCCTCCTTTGTCTTGGCTTCCCAGCAAACAAGTGTTGCAGCTTCCATTCTCAATGAAGCTAATTGGATTTTGGTTTCGTCATCATGAAAATTTTGAATTCTCAAATAGACCTCTAATTGCCTATTCGAATTATCTAGCTTTTCTGCATTAACTTCACCATCAAAATTTGGCAATTAAAACTTAACATCAAGTTTTAGAAAAGGATTTTTACCATTGTTCTTTGACTTATGGTGTAATGAAGATGAAGTAGATGTTGATGAAGTCGATGAAGATGAAGATGAGGGTGATTATGGAAACTTTCCACTGTTTCCATTTCCTCCATTACCCTTCTTGGATTTATCTTCATCATTATGGCCTCCTGAAGATCCTTCTCCTTCTAGTCTTTCATTTCTTTCTTGATAAAGAACTCTCACCATTTTATTCAAGTCAAGAAACACTTTTCTGAACACTCTTTCTTCCTCCTTGGGATCAACTTATTCGTGTATTTCTCCTTCCCTTGAAGACATGATTATGGCTTATTATTCTTCTCTTTGAGGTGAAATTGAAGGTGCAGATAATGGCACTCTTGCCCTCCTTGGTTGAGGATTTCTTAAAGTCTCTTCCAATTGACCTTCTCCTCTCTTAAGCTTCAGCCTAGTAGGCATGAAAACCCTTGAAAACAATTAAACAAATCTTTGCACAAATGTTAAATAGAGAAAATAATCTAGCTTAACCTAATGCTCAACCTAAGCTCTGATAGCAACTTGATATGAATGGAATGTATTATTTTTTTTGTGCTAAGTATCCAAACAATAATTAAATTGTGTGCGTAAGGTTTATTGAAGTTTTTAGGTTAAAAAAATGGTTTTACCTTAGTTAAACATATTTTTGTGTGAGGTTAAAGAATTTAAATTTCTTGTATAACATTGTAAAATATTAAATAATAGAGAATTAAATATCACATGTAACAGTACTCAGAAAATTTGATGAAGCAGTTCAACCCTCCTGGGCTACATCTGTTGGTCCAGCTCCCAATGGTGTGCCCCTCATATATTATTGCTAAAAAATGGTAATTACATGTGAAAAAAAGCCTCAAATGGGTGTTCTCTCTATAAAAACAGCTTCATAATGCTTGAATTAGTCAGGAATGACTATTCATATGAAGAAAACAGAGAATAGATGCTCAATACACTGAAAACATCCTAGTGGCCCTAGTGGTTCCTTGACCTCTCCTGAAGCTAAACCTACACAATATGACGTCGGGTGGCTCTAAAACCTCTTCCATTATGTCCAAAATGTTGAGAATACCTAAAATTGACTATTCATGCATCCAAATTGGTCGAATATCCAAGGAGTTATGACCAAACTAGTGAACTGCCCAATATCCCTTAAAAAACTCCACTAAATGTGGAAGACTGGAGTTAACTCCAGTTAAGTTAGCCATTCCTGCTAAAGATGGTGCACCCACCATAATTTCCTCCAACTAAATCCGGATTAGATTAGTTTAAACATGGATTAAATCAGTAGATAAGAATGGTTTAATGCTAAGTGCACTTTAGGCGCTAATGACAAAAGTTAGTGGGCTAACCATGTATTAGTGATTAATTAAATATCATTTTAAAAAATTCCACCATTTCTATAAGTGCTTGGACGTTGGGGCTTGGTCGCATGAGGGAGGGGCTAGACCTAGGGGGCTCGCCCTTCCCTGTCCTCCATACACGCAACCATAAGCCTTTAAATATGCGTGCGGCCACCATATAGTTAAGCAACAATTATATGGTTCAATGGTAAGTCGTGCGACCTGTGGGCAGGAAGTCTAGAGATCGACCCCTGCCGGCTTGAAAATATTTTACCACAGCAAACTGGGGCCACGTGTCGGCCTGTGGGCCTGCCATGTGGTGGCCTTCTATTGGTCCATTTCAAAACAGAGTCAACCAACTTTCAATAAAATGGTGCCACTTGTCGAAATGGGATTCACCCTTATGGAATATTCCAAGGAATATTTCGAGGAATATTCAAGGAATATTTTGTAAGGATGAATCCCATTTCAATAAGTGACATCATTTGATTGAAATTTGGTTGACTCTATTTTGAAACGAACCAATAGAAGGTCGCCACGTGGCCTCGATTATTTCGAGGAATATTCCCTAGAATATTCTCTTTTTAATTTTTCAACATGTCAAGTCAAACTTGGTCAAAGTAATCTTTTTGGATTTTACTGGGCTTTTCAAACCTTCATAACTTTTGCATACGACCTCTGTTTTACGAACCTTTCACAACGCTAAAATCGCATCGACGAGACCTTTACAATTGCTCAGTTTTCAAACACTTTTGAACACTTTCATTTTGAGAAATTTTTAACAATGGACATGATCTCTTAATCAGAAAATGACTGCCATGGTCAGTGACAATCTCTTTATGGATACCAAAGCGAGAAATGACTTGTTTGAAAAGAAACAGGGTTGTTGTTTCACCACTATTCAAAAAAGTAGGCATAGTCTCGGCTCACTTCGTGAAGTAGTCCACTGCCATAATGATGTACTTATGATCCTTTTCTGAAGGCAGGTTACAAGTTATAAAATATATTCCCCTCTATTTGAACGGACCAGTGGTAATAACATGAAAGAGAGGAGCTAGATGAGCATGCATATTCCGAGTATAAACTTGACAAGGATGACATATTTTGACCTCTTCAACACAATCTTTGAAAATCGAAGGGCAAAAATATTCAGCACATGGAATTTTATGGGTTGTAGCAAGCCCAGATAAATGACCACCACAAGCTCCACTGTGGTAATAATTCATCACAAACTCAACTTCTTCTAGGGTTAAGAAACTTCTAAGGATTGAATCAACTCCGCGGTGATATAAAGTGTCACCAATGATAGTATAACATTTCGCCAAGTGACGCAATATTCTATGCTCATCCTTCAAAAAAGTGAGGGGAAAGTTAGAAGTCTGGAGATATATAATAATATCCCCATATGAAGGAACTTGTGAAGAAATAAGGAAAATATGTTCATCAAGGAATGATTCCTCATAAACTATTTCTTCTCCATAAGGAAACTCAGAGATTAATTCTACAAATATCAATGATTTCTTGGGTTTAGTAGACAAGAAATCAAGATTGAGTTCTTGTAAAATGATGATCCATATATTATATTTTCCCCCAATTACTCACTTATTGGGAATGAATTGAAATGGATTGACAACTTCCAAAACATAAATTTTGAAAAGCAGAATATAATGCCTAAGTCATTGGACAACATGAACTGCTGCCAAAGCTAACTTCTCGATGGGAGGCTATCGTAATTCAGGAACTACCAAGCCTTGACTTAGATAATAAATCACATGCTCAGAAAGAGCATCGTCTTCCTAAATGAGAACCATACGTATGGTAGATTCTGCTACGACGAGATACAAAAGGAAATCCCTGCTATAATCAGGTGGAATTAGTAAAGGAGTAGAGCTCAATGCCTTTCTCAAAGGATCAAACGAGTTATGAGAAAATTTATCCCACAAAAATGAAATTTATTTTTTCAAAATCTCATAAATCCTTTCCTAATCTCAGCATAGTTAATGATAAATATCCTCAATAAATTGGCTTTTCCTTGGAGACTCTGAAGTTGACGAATGGTATACGGGGGAGGCAACTGAAGTATTACCTCAACCTTAAAAGGATCTACACGAATCCCTTTAGTAGACACAATGAATTCCAACAACTTACTGGATGTGACTGCGAAAACGCACTTATTCGGATTCAACCAGATTTTATAATGTTGACATCTCTCGAAAATTTTTCAAAGATGATGAGGATGATCAATTAGCTTTCGAGAACTGACATCTAAATCATCCAAATAAGCTTCGATGATATGCTTCATATCGTGGAAAGCATAAGATATGGTCCGCTAGAAAGTAGCTCCAGAATTTTTAAGACCAAAATTCATCTTCTTATATGAAAAAGTAGTCCAAGGAAAAATAAAAGAAATCTTATGTCAATCTTCAGGACATATATTAATTTGATTATATCTCGAGAAACCATCCATGAAGGAGAAAATATCATTCCATGCACATTCATCAATAATATCATCAATAAAGGGTGTGGGTAATTATCTTTAGTACATGCCTTATTCAAATCTCTGAAGTCTATGCACACACGGATCATTCCTTGTTTCTTGTCCACATGGACTAGATTCAAAACCCATTCAGTTAAAGGAACAGGTATATAAAACCTGCCTTAAGCAACTTCTCAACCTCCACTTTGATAGTTGCAACTTTCCTAGGATTGACCGGTCGAAACATTTTTTGTATAGGCTTAGAATTCTCATAAGTCTTGATCACATGCTGGATAATAGATGGATCGATTCGAAGCATTTCCTCATAGACCAAGCGAACACATCACAATTTGTTTTTAAAATATCAGTATAGATGTGAATCTATTTATGGGAACACTCGGCTCCAATGAAAACATTCTCTATGACATTGGGATCCCTGGAAATGTTCACCTGAATCATTTATGAAATAACAACCATATTACCTTCGGAAAAAATATGTGCTTGAGCCAAAGGGTTTAGAATCGGGTGAGCATGACCAAATGACACAGGGCTAGACAAACTTGACTCAACCTCATGAAAATCTAGTAGAAAATATGACCGATGATGCAAATCATCCATGATCTTTCCACACCTGTCATTTCCTATAGGATTGCCTCCTCAAATAGTAGAATAGTATCAAGGCAATCCAAATAAGAATATGAGTTAAGGGTCCAAGCCAGCGCAACATCTCCATCCAAATCCTCTGGTGAAATAGGAACCAGATTGGAATCTATAGAGTTAACAATATATTGATAAGTAACTTTTGCTGGAGATATAGGATATACCATTCCACCCACTTTCCCTTCTTCTAATCTGGTCGTAGAAGAGGGTAAGGGCCAAGGATTCCAAGAATAATGAGTTCTAAAGAACTCTCTTCAAGTAGGATCCTTTGAGGATGAAATAGCATTTATATGAACAACATGAGGCAGAATATCAAATACCATCTCCTAGGTTCTCCACAGGTTTCCGGAAATTATTTAGCAAGGTAACAATCGAATCAAAGGATGCATTGGAATCTATCAGAGAATAATCCATCTGATCAATAGTAACAATTATCCCTTCATGGGGAAAACATAGGATGTGAAATAATGATGAAAAAATGGCATCCATCTCATAAATCTAATTTTGTCCCAATATAATTTTATATTCCAAATGAGCATCAACTATTTCTACTTCGATATTGACAACCTTGCCCCAAACACAGATGGGCAAGGCAGGAACAATGCCACGTGGCCTGTTAGAATGACCATCAAATGCAGTCAAGAGATTAGGTGATGCAATGAATTGAGGAGATCCAATAGCTTTCCAACATGAGATAGACATGATGCATGTGGAATATCCTTCATTAACTATAGTTAAAAAAAATATTAATTTTCCGATATGTAGATTTTATCTCAAAAGCCATATGATGAGGAAGCCTCTTCTTAATATTTGACATATCGAATGTGATCATAAGAGATTTCTTTAGATCTATCACCCCGATCACAGTGAGAAACACACTCCTTTTTGCTGGGCACGACTAGAGTACCTCCAACATAGGCATATCACAAGGACTCTGAGCCAAATCTTCTACAAATGGAGTAATTATGAGTTGTCTTGGCATTAGGGTTGATTGTTAAATGTTTAGCAGAACCTTTCAACATGCAAGGTATAGGCTCCACTGAAGGCTTATCAATATGGAGTGGCTTGAAAGTATTAGGAGTGACCTTAGCCTTAGAAGATTCAGATTCACCATAATCACGTGATCTCGTGGAAACATCAATGTGATCGCTCATCATGTATACATTTGAAGATTTTCCCCCCTTCTAGTTGCCCCATATGAGATCTTGAGTATTTTCATTCGCGCCATAAAGCGTTTGCTTCCCTTGGGGAAAAGGGTTAGTCAGGATAGCCTGGGAACTACAGGAACCCTTTTGAGCTAACAAGCGCTGGGCATTGTAAATATTCGGGCAGAGATGAGTGAGATGGTATCTAGTGCACAATTTGCAAGGAAACTTGAATTTTTTTTTTCGACTCTCTCTTAACCTCTCCAACATTATTGTTGAATTTTTTCGCATTTTCCTTCCCATCCTTATCCTTCTTCTTATTATGTCCCTTATTTTCCCCAACAGATTGTTGATTTCCTTTGGGGTTAGAGTATTGGACAACATTAATCGTTAAAGGTTGAGAAGGTGTAGACACTGAAGACGTAGCCTGAATAGTAGGAGTAGATTGTAAAGACAACTGCTGCAATTGATTCAAAATTTTAGCCTTATTACTATCGATTGAACCAACAAGCTCGTCAACATGGTAACCTAGCTTCGGCTTGGCTAAATATCTCTTGGAATGAGGAGCATATGGAAATACCTTATTAAGAATCCCATAATGAGAATATATAATTTCTAATTGCTGGGCTCTAACGATAGCCTGCTCCTCTATGAGTACCCCAGAAAGAGATATGTCCTTTGATATTTCTGGTTGTACGGATTTGAGGAACCATTCGAGAAGGAATTCACTGGAATTAAAGGCTTTAATGAGCCTCTTCCTTCTCCTCCACTCCATAATATGATCAGAAATGTGAGTTGCCATATCTTGCTGAAAGTTGGCCAAGAGCTCAATTCCAGCATCATAACAAATGAGCAACTAAAAATGATTCAAAAACATGGTAGCCAACTTGCCAAATGAAGCAAAGTTTTTCCCAGTAAGCTCGATGTACCATTTAGAAGCATTTCCAGTCAAGGTGCACTGAAATAATCTCAACCTAATTGAATCATCAATAAGGGAGTTTTATGGGCAACATAAGTGGAAAGTGGTGACACGATCATCTGGATCCTCACCATTATTCCCTTCAAATGTTGGAATATCTAATGGAAGCTTGGTAGGAATCGAAGGCCAAGCTGGGATATATCGAATAGGATCGTTAGTCAAGTTCGATAGATGTGGAAAATTTAGGGTTTCCGGGAATGGTAAGCGTGAAGGACCTTGATAATTCCATCCACCATGGGAAGGATTCCCAACATTTTGAAAAGAATATCTTGGATTTTCTGAGACACCAGGCTGCCAAGGAATGTTCATAGGAGAAGTTGAACCATAAGGAAAACCTTGTGGTCCAGAGAAATTCAGAGTAGGACCTCCTCCTAATAAAGGGTTACCATAAACAAGAATGTTCCCCCTAATCGAAGTATTAAAAGAAGATGATACCCCTTGGTAAGGGTTTCATGCATTAGGGAAAGGAGAAAAATCCTGAGAGGTAGCTACAGAGGAGAAAGGCATGTTTTCCTGTTAAGCATACATGAATTGATTCCCAGTTCCTAAGCCAGTGAAAGCAGGGTTCCAACCTTGAAAATTATCAGAACTTTTACCCCCTAGAAAAGGATTAAAACCTTGACTTTGTGCGGGGAAAGGAAAAGAACCTAAGGAAGGGTTAGAATGAGGAATATAACCACTTCCAAAGGGAAAAACCTGAAAAGGGGTTGATTCACTAGCCTTAGAAGATATGGGCATGGACACAACAAATGTGATAGTGAAAGAAACTAAGAGAATTGCACTAGAAGACATCCCAAATGAAAAAGGACCAGTATGGGAAGAAAAATCTTGGGTGCCCCCACTCGTAGATGGAATGGTGGTAGAGACGAAAATTGTAGTAATAGGAGTGATAGTTGATATAACAATGGTACCTCCTCCTTCTGTGGAAGGAGGAGTATCCACACTCAAATTACTCATAGCTGAAGTTGTGTTACCAATAGTGGCCATCGAAAGAAGAGAAATATTATGGCTTGTCGGCCTATGAATCAAGATCCCAACGTAATACAAAACGTCTGGAAAACTAGTAGGAAGAGGATAGGAAGGAGTAACTGGAGGTTAAAGAATTTCTTCAACCTCAACTTCTTCTTCTGAAAAAAGGACTCTAGAAAGGAGTATATTACTCCTATCTAGATCATGACTAATACTAGGCTCACCTTCATAAATTATAGCCCCAAGCGGAGGATCAATCTCTGATGCGTTCGATGCTATTGATTGGAAATCACCAACAACAGAAATAAATTGATTAACAACAGAAAGAAATAGTTCCTAGACACATCAAAGATTCAACAACAATGGCCAAGAACAACCAAAAATACCTTACATGATTCAAAAATATCAAAATTTCATTTAAAACTGGCCATACGTAGCTTGAAAGTGATAAACCAGCATGCATACGGGATTGTGTACAAGAAAACCCACATATGTGCATGTTTACTTGGAACAAAATGTATATATAAGTGACTGTTTAAAGTAAAAAATGTGTATAAAAAGGGAAGCAAAGAAAAAATAAAGAAATACAAGGTTGATCCAGAAGATCCGGACTTTTTCTTGGATGGATAAAGAAGTAAATAGACTGGAAAAGTGATCAGACCAATCAGAGAACCCAAATCCAGAGAGAAACAACCCAAACTAGGAATTATATGGATGTAATCCCTAGCAGAGTCTCTAATTATGTTACGTAATGAATTACCCTATGGCCTGGGTTGAGAACCCCAACGGAGCAAGAGGCATACAACAACAAGAAGCAAGAAAATTAACAGTCCTAATGCTTAAACTAGTAAATTTGGGAGAAGTGGCATTACCCGTAGGTCCTACATTTGAGGGTGTTCCCATAGGGCTCAAAACCTATGCTTCTCCACATGCTTCAAAACCTACAACTCATTCAAGAAAATCACATAGAATAGTAGTAATTGAAAGCATATCCTAGATGTCAGTGGTTAGATCGTATAAGATTATAGGAAATAACATGAAATAAATGATAACAATATCATAACATGCATAAAAGCAGTAAATATCACGACAACAGGACCGAGACAAAGATTCTTTATTGATGTATGTAAAAGATGTAGAGGAATACCACTTGATTTATTCATGACTCCAAGCGAAACCATCCTCCAGATCCGTCTAGCCCAAGCCTCAGTAATATTCTTCCGTAAGGATATACAAGGATGTCACATAAGAGAGGTGAACATATCAAAGAGGGAAATAAGGGTTTCCTCAAGCTCTGAAGTGCAGGAGGCACATGGATAATCATACTTGATCAGGGACTAAATGGCTACAGTATCAATACCTATCTCTCTCTCCCCTTAAGGCCTTCCCATGAGGTGTATTTATACTTCCTCAAAACAAGTTTTTTAGTTGGGAAACAGTTTGGCCATGGGCTCCTGTAGGTAGGCTTTTGGTGTAGCCCGTAAACCCCACCCAGAAATAAGGGAATTTTATATTTTTTTTCATATTTCAAAGTATATACACGGGTTGGGTATAAATGGAACCAAGCCTGCACACTCTTTTGAGAGGGCAGAATCACGTATGGAATTCAAAATAATGTTTCTTAGGTAAATGACCAAGTCTGAAGGGAAAGTGTTTCACAAGGCCAATACATAGAGCATCAAGTATATAGCAGTGATAAATGATGCTATAAAAAAACCAGCGTGACTTCTGTACTCTCTGTTTCCAATAACTTGCAATTCTTCTCCTTTAGGTAACCTCAGGTCCCTTCTCCCCTCTTGATTTCCTTTTCTGAGAATTTTATTTTCTCAAGGAGAAGTTATTGGAAGGTAATCACCTAGCCCATAACAAACTGCCTTGACATGTGAGACTCTTTCAACATTACTTTAAGGATTTTTCTTTAGTTCGACTTTTTGGAGTTTTAGGTGCTGGATCCGGTGAAAAAAAATTGAGGTAAAATCTTGATTTATGTTATTTAAACAGTTTTTTTGACTGTATATATGGATTTAACAACCTAAAAAACCCCTAGGACACTTTGATTGTGCAAGGTTACCCATCAAACTTCTATTTTCAATAAATTCTTGCCGGAATTTAAAGAAATTAAACCGGAAAAAACTACCGTAAAATCCTTCAAAAAGTCGTACTATAGACTACTCGTTACTTTAATATATGACATATTCATAATCCTTGCATAAAATTAATATACTTCATA
Organism: Pinus albicaulis; assembly: GCA_034641835.2. Lineage (NCBI taxonomy): Eukaryota > Viridiplantae > Streptophyta > Pinopsida > Pinales > Pinaceae > Pinus > Pinus albicaulis. The sequence continues at coordinate 1,011,668,501 of CM076572.1, read as the reverse complement.
AACATAATTAATTATTTTCCTAATTATTATTTGATCTTCACAAGGTTTGCAAGGTATCATAATGTTTTTAACTACAATAACTAAATATTTACAAATTACCAAGGGATTTTATGATATTGAAATATTTATAGAAGGAAATATATATATTTTTTTATTTCTTTCTCAAATTTTAATTACTTTATCTTTGTAAAGATATATAAAATTATATTATTTAGCATAAACATCCACTAGTATAAAATGATGAAATTAGTGACTAGGTGACTAAAAAAATTAGTCGCTGCAATTATTTCAAGTGAATTACTACTAAATTTGAGATATTTTAAGTGATTGAACTAAAAATGACTAACTTAAATGACTAATTTAGTCCAGGGATAAAATATACGACTAGATAATAAGTGACCAAACTAAAAGAGACTAATTGAAATAATTAATTTAGCCCATGACTAAAACATATGACTAGATAATAAGTGACAAAATTAATAATGATTAACGTAAATGACTACTATAGTCCAAGAATAAAAATATTACCAAATAACAAGTACAAAAATCATATGAAATAGTCATTCATGTTAGTAATTTTTATTTGTGGATCACTCCAGAAATGGAAAATTGCAATTTTGATACAGGAGTATTTCATTTCACTACAAAGGTCTCTGAATCCATTTGCAGTGTTAAAATTTAGAGACAAAGGTGTCTTCAAATCCATCTACAATGTTAAAAATTTTAATACCCTTTTGTCTTCAAATCTTAACACTGCAGATGGATTCAGATATTCTCAACATTAGTTTCACCTTCCTTCACCGTCGAGGCAAGGCTCTCCTTCACCAATTTGTCCACGGAGGGTGAGGCCAATGATACTTGAGATGAATGATAAGTATATTCCTCAAATTTATGAGTATTATGTTGACACTTAATGCCTTTAAAAAAAACTCTCCTAGTTTCATATAGACAATTAGAGTTTCATTAGTTTAATCTCATTCATTCTATATCCATGTTTATGTTCTAATTAGTGACATAACTAACATGTAATGTCATAATTAAGTCCACTTTTTCCCCTCTTGTTCACCCAACTCCCATCTCTACATACTACACCACAATAATATTATGCCACTTGAAATTATTGGTGTTGTTAGTGTCTAAATGTTCAGTGATCAAATATTCTCTTCCAGGTTTACTTAGTAGTGGTTCTTGGTCAAAATTTCATGTTTTCAAACAAATTCTGAAATAAAATTTTGTTCACTAAATGTTTTCTAGGTCTGAATGCTACTCCCTTCACCCACTCATAGTTATCATCAATTTGAATTTCATGTCATTCATCATCACCTAGGGTCATATATCAGTCAACATACCTCCATCTAAGTCATGATCTAGGTTTACTTTGTTTCACCATCATAATGTCCAATCATGCATGAAAGAAGGCAAAAAAGAGTCATTTCACCATACAAATCACCTTCATTGGGAGTTAGAAAAGATAGGAAAATAAAGCAAAGACAATTTGTCTTTTCTCAATAAGTATGCTACATGATCAAAGTTTTTCAAAAAAGAATTTTGTCTCAAAGTGTTTATGATTTCACTAAAGGAAAAAAAGAAAAATTGTGAGTTATAAAGGGAAATGAAGCTTTGGAGTTCATTTCATCCCTTGGTTTTTAAAATAGCTCCTCTCTCATCCTCACAATACTCCACATCTATCAAATATTGAAGACAACCAATAAAAAATTGTTCCAAATTGCTGTGTGTCATGCTTCTGGAACCTACGCTACGCTTTTAGTAGCTGCGCTACGCTTCTGGAAGCTGCTACGTTTTTGGATTCCAACATCAAAAAAGCTACCAAAAGTTAAATTCATCATTTCCCAAAGGTCCAGAGACATCCAAACCAGTAATTTAATTTTCCTCACATCTCATTCAATTCAATTTCTTCAGCAAAGGGTGAATTCCCTCCTCTAGGTTTTCTTCACTATGTTTTGGGTTTATTTCATGTTTAGTTTGTTTGAGTTTGGAAAAACATAGTTTTATCACATAAAAACCTTCATAAATCACTCACATACCTTATCAAATCACTACATATCTCTCATAACTACCATTTTCTCTCAAACCCTAGTTTCACTACGCTTTTGCAGAGAAACTAGGAAAAATAAATGTTTTAACCCTTTGGTCACCTTTCTTATACCCATTTCCAAACATTTCACTTCCATCCTGTAGCCAAATCATCACCCTACCTCCCCAAATTTTAGGTATTTTTCCCTAATTCCCCAAATTTTTAGATTTATAGTGCCAAATTTAAGGCCACTTTTTGGAACCTTCCTAAAGTCAAAATGGAAATTAGAGAGAATGGTAAACTAGCCCTCTCTGTATAGTTTCCATAAAAATTTGAATTTTTGAAAATTACCAATGGGAAGGTCTTCAAACACTCATTCTCGCAAGGTTTCTCGAGGTGTAACCCGTAAACCCTACCCAAAAAATAGGGAATTTTATATTTTTTTCATATTTTAAATTATATATGCGGGTTGGGTATAGAAGGAACCACATCTGCCAGCTCTTTTGAGAGGGAAGAGTAATGTATGGAATTCAAAATAATGTTTTTTAGGTAAAGGACCAAGTCTGAAGGGAAAGGGCTTCCCAAGGCCAATACATAGAGCATCAAGTATATAGATGTGATAAATGATGCTATAACATATGCCCCCTAACATATGAGGTCAGAAGGGGTAAATTATGAATGAAATGTATTATATGTATTAGAATAATGTTGTGAGGAATTTAGAGGACTTCACTAGATTTCAACCTACCAAAAACCAATGGAAGAGATGAGAAATAAAACTCATGTCTGAGGTGGGCATACCTATGCTCAGTGAAATTAAAGCATGTTCGCATGTCAAGTGTGGAGCAGATCCAATATCTATACAAGTACAACAAAAAATTCAAAGTACATAGTGGATTATATGATCACATCCTCAAAAAGTACATGTTAAGGTCATTTCATAATATCACATATATAAGAACTGATCAATGATGTTGAAAACTATATCTAGTAACTGAAGTCAGAGAAATGAATATCGAAGTACCGAATCATAAGTAGTGGAGTAATGGTACTGCACGCAACGTAGGTGCCAAGATATAAGATGTTGTTGTTATGAACTGCAACATATAAGGTGTATGGTGTCACTGGAAGCAAACTAAAGGAGCTGTCAAATGAACCACAACATGTTGATGAAAACCTGAGGTCTTCACCATCGCCATGGTACATTTCTATACATGGGAATAAATGAGCCAAAGTCGACCATGTGAGAAATCGTTTGATTATTGGTCATTGATGTATACTATTAAAAAACGCGAGACAAATCTCTGATAATGATAATGAGAGTAAATGTACCCTAGGACAATCTAACAAGTGAGAATGAATGAGTTGAAGTCGAACACGTGAGAGTATCTACCAATCAGGATACATTAATGTATTCTCACATTCGATAGCAAAGAGTTAGAAAATTACATATTACAGAGCAATGGAACATGTAAAATATGCAGAAACACAAACACAAAAAAAACATATAAAACAAGAGAGACACAAATATATGTGGTTCACCCAACTTGGGCTATGACCATGGAAACAACCAGTCCTTCCTTTATGTTTTCCAGCAAAATGAAGAGACACAACCTATAGCAGATATGTTGTAATATCCTCTTCTCTCCCACATAGTCCCCCTTGCTATTTCTCGCACAGAGTATACACACCATACACACACGCAATACAATACCCTCATACAATAGATGGGTTTCCTTGTAGGGAAAAAAACCCTAAATTAAACATAAATTATACCATCAGATCATCCTCCTAATGAACGTCCTAGATTGACTACCAAATTAAAATATTTTACAAGGAAATTTTACATTTTTTTTTAGCTTCAGTGGCACTGCCCCTGAAACCCCCCACAAGGGAGGGCGGGGGAGGGGGGGCCCCTGCTGTTGACGATCATGAATTTTGCATAGATGAAAACAGGTGTCGTTTCCGTCATGTTGAGAATAGTGTTCCAACGTGATGATACATCTAAATAAGGAAGATAATCAGGCTCCACACCCAACAAGAAGTAGTCTTCCAGTAATGACTGCAAACCCTAAGGTACTATAAAAGGACTCTAGACCTTGTTCCGAGAGCAATGACTCAGAGTCGATGGAAAAATATCTATTGAAAGGGATAAAAGCATCCCACATCAATCCAGAGTGAGTGTAACTCACAGGTTAAATTTGGAAGGAATTAGACGAAGAAATATAAAGTAACCAAACTGAGGCACGTTTTTAGTGTACACAAAATGTAGCTAGCACACGGAAGAAACCCTTTGAACCAACCAATAATGAAAGTTGACATAGAGTTGAGGAATCCACCAATAGGGTCAAATGGAAACCAAGGTATTGCATGAATCCCAATGTGTGATAATGAAATATGGCATCGAACACAATGGAAACCACTCAGTCAAAGACCCATGATGTTGATCAAATGCTGAGCACAATTTCACCTATCAATGATGGAAATAGGGCCAGGGTGCGACTCTAGGTGTACTCTAAAAAAACAAAAAAAATCGAAGTCGATAAGAGCAAACCTGCCAGCAAGAAGTCAATGGAGACCTTCTTAGATAGTACAATAAAAGGACCAAATAACTAATGTCATAGAAGATAACTCTGACAGACCTGGGGTGGCCCACTTAAAAATGACTCAAGAGACACCATAGAAAGGTTGACTCAGGTTTACCTCCCTTGAATAAAAACACAACTCAAATGTGACTATATGGCAGTATATGCTAACTTTGTATAAGCTTGTCATGCAGAAGGCATGAGAAAACCCTCCATATGATTGGAAGAGATAACCAACTGGGGGAGCACTGACTCAATAACAAGGTTATGGCTCTCCTAAGTCAAATTAAAGCCCATCCCAATGGAGAAAAGCCTTTGATTTTTGTGCTTTGTTCAAGGGAAACACAACTAACTTTAGCTGCCATCAAATATGGAAGTAATGTTCCATTCCCGCTCTATTTGGAATTTTTTTTTTTTGTATTTTTCATATTAAATGTCTGAAAAGGAATAAAATAATGTCTATAGTACAATGGATAAAATGAGTTTCAGGAAAAAAATGCACTAATTCTCGGAATAGGAACAATCCTATGCTCAATGCAAGGTGGTGAAACTGGTAAATGACACTGAGAGGAATTTTCTATCCACGGGAAAAGGGTGTCAAGTTGCAGATGGTAAGTGATTGCAAGGTTGATTTTATAGAAATACATGGTCAAAACGTTTGCTTATACACGAGTCCAGGTGAAGCTGGGTTAAGGCCAAGAGATAAAAATGGTCAACATGAAATATAGCAAGAAAACTCAACAATAAAGAGCCTCTACAGTATATAGCTAGAAAGATAGCGAAGAAGAAGAATGAAGCTTCACCGCACAGGCCATGGTGGGAATTAAGAGGACTCCTAAGCCTACACAATTTTTTTGCAGCATGAGAAACATATGCTAGCTAGGATCTAACTAAGAAGCCCATGTAAAGGATGGCTCTACCATCATATCATGATTTTATAAATCGACGAGTCAAAATGATTTTAATAATCATAACATGATGAGGTCGACCCTATGGTAAGATACCAGTATGGAGGCTAGAATGCAGAATGTAATGGAAAGTGGATTTCCCTAACCTATATATTAGTGCTAGAAATAATACCTACAATGATGGGTCAGTAGTCATGGTATCAAAGCGGTAAAAATCATCTCAAGATCTTCAATTGGTCCCGAAAACAACCTATCCGAGTACTTGCAAGCCGAAAGATCATAAGTTTTTGAAAGATTCAAAAAATAGACACAAAATTTATGGAAGTGGGTTTCATTTTTTTTTAAATTCTAGGTATAAATAGACTTTTTTGACTTATATTTGTCATTTTTGCATTGGTCATTTGGAGAAAAAGGCTCTGGAGAAAAAAAACACCAAGTTCAATATGCCCAATTTCTTAGTCGAATCACTCCGAATCTTCCAAGTAATCCCCTCAAACCCATTTCTAAAGAATTTATTTATCAATTCAAATAATTTTAAAATTATTTTACCGTAGAAATCAAATTTCTGGATTAACCTTCTGTGTATACAAGAGTTGATTATATAGAAGCTGCGTATATACGCGATTGTGTAAAAACGAAAACCATGTATGCACACCACAATTTTTTAAATCAAATATATAATGGATGACTATTAGTTAGAGAGAGAGGGAAGATGTGTTTTCACTGGAAGGGCTCCGAGGATGTGGATTGTTAAAATTATTCAAAATTCCAAATATGAAGACAAACAAAAAATTGCTTGAAATTATTTTGAATTAATGGGAGCCAGAATAAGATGCATTTATGATTGATCAGATGCCTCTGCGAATTGAGATAGAAGGCATATACTTCATCACTAGAATTTATGGAAGAGGAGATGAAGTAAAATTGCAGGGGAATTTCCCAGGAGGATTGAATGTAGAGGATTACATCTGACTATATTGCTTAGCATATACTCATAAGGTTGGGACTCTGATCCCAATCAGATATGTGGAGGGATTACACATGAAAATCCTTATTTTCACTATTGTTCGAGTAGCTGGATCAACATCACTACACCAAGCCTCACAAGCTACCATGAGTTTGGAAACTAATTTCCTAGCTACACTGTATGATTGGTGCACAAATTTACTGATCAGTTTAAAAAAAAATTACCTTAATTCAGAAGGGAAAGACCAAGCACTTTGGATATGGTACTATCCTTTGCACTTTATTTTTTGAGAGATTACCTGGGCTCCGACCAAAAGTGATTTAACCAATCAGTAGCCCAAGATATCCATGCTTAGCATGGTGGGATGATCTGATGAAGAGAATAGGGTGTGGCAAGGTCCCTAGGACTAAGTTTGATGATTGGTTCATCCTATGGGTGGTAGAGCAAGTGATCGCCATTGAGGATTACCCTTATGTAGGTATGCAATTGAGGGCAGACCTAGATATGCCCCTTACACCTGGAGCTACATGGGGAGCAATTGGTAAGATTGCATTTAATGATTTTTTATTTATTTGATTTTTGGGATTTTATAAAAATATGAAATGAAAATATTTTTGATAGGAAAAAGTACTTACAAAATTATTGATCATGGAACAGATGTAGGAACAGTAAGACCTAGTATTCTACAGAGGTACATGCGTCGTGGAAGAGAGGCGGAAAATGTCACAGGTGATCCTGAGAGAGTCCTTCACACCATACAAAGGAACTTGGAGGGTTTAACCAGCCAGGTGCCTATGGCTGCAGTGGAGGATTTTCTAGAAGCCATTCAAAGACACGTGGTTGGTGTACCATGGGATTAGGTGAGACTATTCCAATGTGTGTCAACTGCCATAGTCTTCTTCCGAGATGCTCATCCAGGACAGGGCCCTAAGACATAGATTTTAGGATGATTGGATGACTTGATATTTTTGGAGATAGACATGATCGGGCATAAGCCCTAATTTTGTAGGACATTGTTGCCCAATTTTATATATTTTTGAAGATATGAATCTGATCTATATATAGGAGATTTTGTGATGTGACTCTCTCATATATACAATGATTATTGATGATTTTTGATGTTTTTAATGTGATTAATGAATTATATGGAAATATATTTCTTTATTAGCTAATGAATCAGAAAATGTATTTTATGATCATGGGATATGGATATATGTAATGAAATTAAATGATCTCTATAATAAATGCACTCTAAAAAATATGCTATATAAATAAGGATCTCTGACATGATAGATGTTATTCAATTGAGATACCACCAATTGTGAGTCCAAGTACACTACTAACGAACCAACACCAAAAGATATTTCTTCAGACAGTAGATTGACCAAAACAATATATTGTGCAACATTTTTTGAAGCAGGACCAATACATATGCCCCTTGAAACAAAAATTGACCGTATGGATAGTAAATTACCCAAGCCACGGAAGTGAAATTCTGGGTATGTCGACTAGCACCATTGGCAAAGCCTAAATATATCATATCATCCATCGATACCTGCCAAGGCAGATCAAAAATATCAACGTCACAATTAAACTGGTAGAAAGTTATGAAAAAACATACAATATGTACAAACCAAAGAAAATTCTAGGTAGAAGCCTAGGCATAATAATTTTTAAGATAGAGCCCATTTCTAGGATCTTCCAACTCATTTCCATTAAAATCAACCAAACCATAAGCTCCCTTTTTTGGACTCTTTTAACAATGAAAGGACTGTACCACATGGATTTAAACTTACCTGCCCCCAAGGCATTCTTGTCTTGATCATAGACCAAGACGAGGTCGCCTTCAGGGAAATCCCTAGGTCACACAGTCTTATCATATTGAACCTTCACCATTTTCTTATGAGCCTCGTTAATCGTGGCTGCATCTCAATGCTTCTCATCAAGCCGTTCTAGATAAATGAGGCGTTATTAAAGACTTGTAGTGTTTGGAAGAAGCTCAATCGCTAGCTTAAGGGAAGGAATCTCACATTCCACAGGGAAGATTGATTCCAATACATAAACCAGTTGAAAAGGAGTGAAACCGGTTGTTGTCTTAACATACATCTGGTATGCCCAAAGCGCATGATACAACATGACGTGCCAATTGGATGGATCTTTATTGATCGTCCTTTGCAAGATAACCTTCATGGATTTATTCATAGCTTTCACTTGCCCATTGGCCTGAGGATAATAAGGAGATGAATTATCCTACTAGAAAACTAACTTGAGATCCAATTTAGCCATCATGGAGTTCTGAAAATGACTACCATGGTCAGTGATAATCTCCTTAGGGATACCAAAGCGAGAAATGACTTGGCTGAAAAAAATAGGGCATTAGAGAAGTTTTGAGGTCTAAAATGGGCCTCCTAAGAAAAATGTACAACAAAAATAAACTTTATAAGAACCAATAGGATTCAAGATGATGATGTCAACCATGGGAAATGATTCACCATTTTCGGGGTAAGAAAGTACAAAGAATAAAATATAATACAATAATAAAACTATTTTTTCAACTTATCTCCCTAATGTTTTACTCAAATTTCAATTAGGAGAACTCATTAGATGAAAAATTTAATTCCTCGTCCAAGGAGTACGCATGTTGCATACTTTTGATGGGCTCGGTTATACGAAAAATAAGAAATACATGAAAAAACATGATTGCAATCATGTTTTGCATGTATTTATATTTTTTTTGTGTATAAGGGTCCATCAAAATTACACAACATGGTTACTCCTTTGATGAGAAATCAAATTCTGCATCCAATGAGTGTTCCCCCTCGAAATTTGAGTAAACGCATAGGGAGATAAGTTGAAAATACAAGTTGAAAAAGTAGTTTTTTTTTTTCCCTCTAAAATTTGATGATGTAATCTAGTCTTATTTTATTATTTCCAATATTATTTTATAATTTCCTTAGGAGGCCCATTTTAGACCTCAAAATTCTCCTAATGATTTTATTTCACCATCATTCAAAAAAGTAGGCATAGCCTTGGCCCACTTCGTGAAGCAGTCCACTGCTACAATGATGTACTTATGACCCTTTGTCGAATGCGGGTTACACGTTGTAAAACTATTCCCTATTTTTTGAATGGACCAATGGTAATAACAGGAAAGAGCGGAGCTAGATGAGCGCACACCTTCCGAGTATACAATTGACAAGGATGACATTTTTTTACCGATTCAACACAATCTTTGAAAATCGAAGGCCAAAAAGATCCACACGCAAAATTTTTTGTGCTATAGCAAGCCCAGATAAATAACCATCACAAGATCCACTATGAAAATCATTCATCACAACCTCAGCTTCTTCTATGGTTAAGAAATATCTAAGAATTGAATCAACCCTGTGGTGATATAAAGTGTCACCGATTATAATATAGCTTTTTGCCCACTGACGCAATTTTATACGTTCATCCTTCAAAAAAGTGAGGGGAAACTTTGAAGTCTGGAGATATACAATAATATCCCCATACCAAGGATCTTGTGAAGAAATAAGGAAGAGATGTACATCAGGGAACGATTCTTCATAAACTATTTCTTCTCCACAAGGAAACTCAAAGATTAATTATGAAAATATCAATGATTTCTTGGATTTAGAAGACAAGACTCAAGATTTAATTCTTGTAAAATGATCGCCCATCTATTATATTTTCCCCCAATCACTCACCTACTGAGAATGAATTGAAATGGATTGAAAACTGCCAAAACATAAGTTTTGCGAAGCAGAATATAATGACTAAGTCATTGGACAACATGAACTACTACCAAAGCTAACTAATTGATGGGAGAATATCATAATTCAGGACATACCAAGCCTCGACTTAGATAATAAATCACATGCTCACTAAGAGAATCATCTTCCTGAACCAAAACCATACCTATGGTAGATTCTATTGTGGCGAGATAAAAAAGGAAATCCTTGCTATAATTAAGTGGACTCGGGAAAGGAGTAGAGGTCAACTCCTTTTTCAAAGCATCAAATGAGCACTGAGTGAAGTCATTCCACAGTAATGGAATTTATTTTATCAAAAATATCAAAAATAGTTTCATAATCTTAACATAGTTAACGATAAATCTCCTCAAGAAATTTTCTTTTCCCTAGAGACTCCTTGGAGACTATGAAGTTGATGAATGGTAGACGGGGGAGGAAACTGAAGTATTGCCTCAACCTTGAAAGGATCTACATGGATCCCTTCAGTAGACATAATGAATCCCAACAACTTACCAGATGTGACTGGGAAAACACACTTATTGTAAATTCCCAATTAGCCATGAGCTAGTTGCAATATTAATTTTTGTTTTTCATTCTTGTTTTATGAATAATAGGATAACAGAGATCCATAAATCTCCTTAATATGAAAAAAATCAATGCCAATGTGAAAATAAGACATCTTGGCAGCTAAAATGAGTACCCTTAGGTGTGAAAAGGGGCTAAAACACCTTGACTGGGTCAACTTTGACCAAATCAACAATTTTGTCATGGAGTAGTGGCATTCAATGAAAGACAACGCAATTTTAGATGGAGACTCTTTGCATGGAAGTAGTGCCATTAATGGATGGGGCTTAGCGTTAGAAATCTCATTTCTTATATAAGGAAGAGGATGGCAGCCATATTTCATTATGTTGAGCATATGATATTTCTGAATATATGGTCTATTTAGACATATACCTTTCTTTGGATGTTTAGCTAAGATTGCAGTGTTGTTTAGCACAGGGTGTTCCTGATCGGGAATCCAACCTCTTTCCTTGAGAGGCCTCTTCGAAGAGAATTGTACTTCACTTCCACATTCAGGATTTAGGCCAAGCTTCATCTTTCATCTACAATGCATATCCTATTGAGGGTTGAGTTGTGTTGCAGGTTGTAGCAGTGGAGAACATCTTTGGGTCACTTCAGTACTTATTTTCAGTGGATAATGGTTCCTTTCCATTGGGAGGATAGTAAGGAAGGCCCTTGAGATTATTTGCAGCATCTGGCAACAGGCCACATATTTATTTTACCCTACAGTGAAGTTTCTATCTTGGACTGCGTTATTTTGAGGGAGGAGTTGTAGGGTGGTTTCAGTACACCATTTGGGGAGGAAGATTTCTAGTGAAGGGATCAGCCTTTCATCTAGAGGATCAATTGGAGGAGGCTACATTATTTATCATATCATATCAGCCCCATATTTCTAGTTTATATGTTGCAATGAATTTTCAGCCCTAGGGCTTTGATTTAGATCTTGTACATTGGTGTATTGTTGAAAACCCTTTGGGGGTTCTTCATTGGAGGTTGTATAGAGCCTAGATCTACATTGTTGCATTTTTTGAGGCATATAACAACCATGTATCTTTGTGTATTAATTTTCTGTAGTTATGCTTTTTAAAACAGTGTTGTAGCAGTTGCTCCGACATTTTGATATAGTAGCAACACCTCATTCTTGAGGGTTTTCTTCATTGGAGGCTTATTGTATCTTGTTATATGATTTGTGGCCCATTATTTTATATATGTTTGCTACTTTTATGATGAATGGAAGGCCTCCATATTGGCCTCTTTCTTTGATATGATGTTTTACACTGCTATTCCAGTATCTTGCACTATATTCCTGATTTTCCCATTTTGGAATATTACACTTATTCAGATTCAACTAGATTTTATAATAATGAGATCTCTAAAAAATATGCCAAAGATGATGAGGATGATCAATTCTCTTTCGAGAATGAGTAGCTAAATCATCCAAATAAGATTCTATGATAATCTTGATATCGTGGAAAGCATAAAACATGGTCTGCTGGAAAATGGCTAAGGCATTTTTAAGACCAAAAGGCATCTTCTTATATGAAAAAGTACCTCGAGGAAAAATAAAAGAAAACTTATGTTGACCTTCAAGACATATACTAATTTGATTATATCCTGAGAAACCATCCATGAAGGAGAAAATATCATTCCTCACACATTCATAAATAATCTAATCAATAAAGGGCGTGGGATAATTATCTTTAGTACATCCCTTATTCAAATATTTGAAGTCTATGCACACACGGATCATTCCTTGTTTCTTGTCCATAGGGACTGGATTCAAAACCTATTCAGTCAAAGGATTAGGGTATATAAAACCAAGGAAAATTTTAAGGATGGATATCTATTTGAAAGTTTAGAAACCTTGGCGAATATTAGTAATTTCTAATAGAATTTTTTTAAAATGTTGGATGTTATTTTTGTAAAAATATCTAAATTTATGAATATATTATATTATTTTATATAATATATTGGTGATCTTTAAGGTAAAATAATTTCATGCTATAAAACTTGGGCGAATTATTTTTAGAAGAAATGGAAATTTGCGAATATTTTTTTTGGAAAAAAGTATAGAAAATTAGCCCACCTACGAATATTAGCCCCTAAAATTTTCCCTGTATAAAACCCACCTTAAGGAACTTCTCAACCTCAACCTTGATAGTTGCAGCTTTCCTAGGATTGACCGGTGGGATATTTTTCCATATAGGCTTAGCATTCTCATAAGTATTGATCTCATGCTGGACAATAGATGGATTGATTCCAAGAATTTCCTCATAAGACCAAGTGAACACATCAAAAAATTATTTAAAAATATCGGTATATATTTGAATCTCTTTAGGGGAATACTCAGCTCCGATAAAAACATTATTAATGACATTGGGATCCCTGGAAATGTTCACCATAATAATTTCTGAAATAAAAACCATATTAACTTCGGAAAAAATCTGTGTTGGAGCCAAAGGGTTTAGAATCGGGTTAACATAACCAGATGACACAAGGCTAGAAAAAAATTGTCTCAACTTCACGAAAATTTGGTAGAAAATATGATCGATGATGAAAATCATCCCATAGTCTTTCCTATAATATTCCTAATTATATTTTAGCTAGTTGGAATATTAAATTTTTCTTTTGTTAATAAAATAGATGAACAAGTGGGTTGAGAGACCCTTAAATATCTTTAGAAGGAATAAAACCACTTCTAGTGTGAAAGTGGATAAGTGTATCTAGTTGAATAAATGACCCGTTGGTGTGGATGGGGTCAAATTTGACCAAATCAACAACGCAGTCATGGAAAGAGTGTAGATAGTGGAGAGCAACGCAGTCATAATGGGAGGAAGTCTCGATGAGAGTAACATCATTATTGAGTGGGACCAATGGGGAGGAGGCTCACAATGCATATAATGTAGGGGATGGCAGCCATAGAGAGCAAATATTGTTTTTTTTTGGTCTCTTATGACTTTTTGCATGTTTTAGCTATTTAGCAGAGTTTGTTGTGCTGTTTATCACAAGGGTGTTTCCGGGTGGAAATCCCACCCTCATCCTCGGGGGACTTTGAGTGCCCACTCAGGAGAGGTTCCTTTAAGCTTCATTCCATCATCTGGCATTAGGAAAATCTTCATTTGCATCTAGCAGCACAGTCTCCTTCAGAAATTGCGCAATTCAGGAGGGAAGATTCGGTGGAGGGCTTGTAACCCAAGTTCTTGAGCTTATTTTCCTATGAGGGGAGAAATCCTTCATCCAGAAAGTCAGTGGGGAGGAGTATCAAAATATTTTCATATCATATCAGCCACCTCCCAGTATTTGCACAATTTTAGAGTGTAATTTAGCCCTAGGGATGCATTTTCCATCTTGCATATTCCCGGAAACCCTTTCTGGGTTATCTTGGAATTGTGCTAGAAAGCCTAGATATCTGATCGAAACATTTTATGAGCACTATATCAGTAGAGCCATGCATTCTTAGTTTTCATTAGTAATATTTATAGCATGGATTACATAGTCATGGCCTCCCAACAGTTTATGTAGCAACAATTTTTCATGTATTGATGTATAGGGTAATTTGAGGCTTTTTTTGCCTAGCTTGAGTGTCTTTTCCTCAAGATCTTATACTCTCTTTTCTACTGTCATATATAATAAAATGGCTCAATGATCTACTCGTGTTTTGATGTATTGATATTTACTGCATTTCTAGTTTTATGTTCGATATTATTGTTTTTCCTATTTTTGAATATTACAATGGTATCCGAGCATAATCTTGGCTCAGCCTGTGAGGCACCACATCTATGTCATTAGAAGAAGAAGAACCTCTCATAGAATAGGATAAACGGTATATTAATAGAGGTTGGAGGTTTCATTATAAAAACAATGAAGAAGAGAAACGCAAGACTCCAATATCAGGAGAAATGGATGAAAAGAAGTTTCCAAATATTTTTCTCCAAACCACGTAAGATATTGCCTAATAAATCAAGGAGATGAGGATGGAAAGGCGTAAGGAAACCCCAAGAGGGTTTCTACATGGAGAAAGCTCCAGCATTTCACATCACTGGTATGAGAAACTATTAGTGCAGCAAGTTTCCCAATGCTCCACCATGCCGACATTCCTAGCAGTGGGAAATGGGGGTGGAGGACCCCAAGAAAAAGAGGCTCTTGGTGATTACTTTCTAGAGTATGAATCTCAATCTCAAAATTTCAAAGATAATATGAACTTCCAAGGGTTCTGTTAGATCAAGGATAATAGGAGACCCGATAATAACAATAGAAGTGGAGGATACATGAAAAACAATGATCTGCAACATACTATGGCTAGATTATTTTTGCCTACTTTTTATTGGTCATCCAAGTGCATAGCCAAGGCTTGGGTGGGAAAATTAGACATCTATTTCCAGTTGAACCAAGTACCAGAGATTGAGGCTATTAAGATAGCAGGGCTGCACTTAGAAGGTGAAGCACATGAATGGTGGTTTCATAGTCTATCTACATTGGGGCATGCAAATGTGACTACATATGCAGAATTCACCTTGGAGGTTGGTAGAAATATTTGACAGAAGAGATCCATATGAACCCTTTGTTGAGCTAGCCAAGCTCAAGAAGTCATGAAATCCAGAGACTTATATCTCTGAATTTCTAAAACTTTCCATCATGGTGCCAGATTTATCTACAGCTAGGAGAGTATATATGCTCATTGATGGGCTAGCAGAGCCTCTGTATGGGTTGTTCAAGTCCACTAGACAAAATACACTTCAAGATGCCATTGAGAGGGCTAGGAACTTATAGGATGCTTTGTCAAGGACAAGAGCTCCATTTCAGCAAAAGCCCATTTTTCAATCAAAGAGGAAATATGTGAAGGTTCCTCCCTCAAATGAGAATTAGAGAAAAGGAGCTCTTAGTGATGATGTCCGAAGAGATTTGAGAAGGAGGAAGCTTTGCTTCACTTGCCAAGAACCATGGGAACCAGGACATCAGTGTGCGGGGAAGGCACACTATATTTAGGTATTCTCTAATAATGAAGAGGAGGAAGAGGAGGTGCTAGAAGGAGACATCAGCACTATGGCACCAAGAGAGGATCAACCACCACCAGGAGGTGGAAATGGTGAATTTTCTCCAATATGAGGGGTCCTTGCATCGTTGCGGGGGGTACCCAAGTATCTTACCTTGAGAGACCGAGGCACAATTCAAAGGCAGTGGGTGTCAATATTGATAGATAGTAGGGCTACCCACAATTTTATTGATGCTTAGCTAGTGAATATGAGAACCATACCCACAGATGATTTCAAAGGATTTTAAATTTTGGTTGTAGGAAATAGAACTATGCAATGTGTGAAGTATGTTCTAGCACTGTCTGTAACCTTGGGGACATACAATTTGACTGATCACTTCTTTTTGGTCGATATTCCTAACACCAATGTGATATTGGGTGTACAGTGGTTGATTACACCGGGGAAGGTTACCACATATTGGGAGACCTTGCAGATTGAATGGATAGATAAGAAGAGCAGTAAGCATAAAATGATCAGGGGCATGCACACCTATCAACCTCAGGAAGTCATTGCACATAAGATGGAGACTTATTTGTGCAGAGGAGGCAAGGGATTCAGATGTGAAATCTACTCTAGGCCATGATTTTACAGTATTTGGAGGCATTCCACTAGGAAGGCCCCCAGACCGAGAGTTGGCTAAAGATTTCTCACAACTAGTGGCACCACACACAAATTTGGCTAAGAGGGAAGCCTTTGATGGGACAAAAACTCCACAGAGGGCCTTTTATTAGCTCAAGGAGGGGATGCATATTTTTCTGGTATTGATATTACCATATCTCACCAAGCCTTTTGCGCTGGAATATGACTCTTCAGGGGTAGGTGATGGTAAAAATATGGAGCAAGGAGGCTATTCTATAGCCTTTGAGAGTCAGAAGATACTTTCACATAGGAAGGTGTCTTCCATTTATCAAAATGGATTGTTGGCCATTATGCATGCATTGGCCAAAATCAGGCAATATTGGATCGACAACAACTTCCAAGTGAAGGTTAACTATCACAATCTTCAATATCTTATTGAGCAAAAGAAACTGCAAGAGAGGAAACACAAGTGGGTTATCAGAATTCCAACATATGATTCTAACATCGAATATGTCAAAGAGAGAAAGAATGAGGTAAAAAATGTCTTATCATGAAGACCAACAACACTATCATTGATGAGTGTGGATTCAGATTGGGAGTCCCAGCTATTGGTGGAGTATTCCAAGGACCACTTCACTTGTGAAGTACTTGATGGGAAGGTGATCGATGAGAGGTATAGAGTGGTGGGACATGGGGTTATATATTACCAGGATCGGATCTTCTTGACTAGAGATTATAAGCTCAAGGAGAAAATTCTACATGCAGCACATGATTCACCCCTTTTCAGCCACCAAGGTTTAATTAAGACATATTAGACCATTAGGGAGAGATTCTCGTGGGAGGGTCTCAAGGAGAATGTGCTCTAGAATATCAGGAATTGCATAGTTTTCCAGAATAATGATGAATAAAAAAACCATCGTGCAAGGTTGTTACAATCACTTCCTTTTCCGAGAGGGAAATGGGAGACCCATTCTATGGATTTCATCACCTGTTTTCCAATAGTACATGGTAAGGATTGTGTCTTTATGATAGTTGGTCAACTAACATAGTATTTATATTTCTTTGCCATCTATTCTTAGTGCATTTTTTCACAAGGGGCTAAGCCTCTCCTTAGACTTCATGGTTTTCCTAAGACCATAGTCAATGATGGAGATAGCCACCTCCTAGATGGTTTTGGGCAGGATTTGTTCCGGTTGGGTGGTACCAAGTTGATACTAGGTACTTGTTATTACCCATAGACATACAGGCAGATAGAGTGTGAAAACAAGTGGTTAGTAAGCTACTTGCATAATTGTGTTCAGGGGAAGCAAGGAGCATGGTTGTGTTGGTCCCATTTGGAGGGATGTTGTCGCCATCTGAAATTTCATATGGCAATTAGTATGTCCCTATTTTTAGTTCCATATGGTGATGATGCCCTATAAATTTTTGATGGCATGGTTGGAGCAAGCAAGGATCCTAGATTCCAAGGTTGGATCCAAGAGATTCATGACATTTTCTGGTCTTTTAAGGATGACATTACTACATCACAAGATGAGTAGAAGTTGTATATATATCATGGGTGGGTAGAGAGATATTACAATCTATATTGAAGGAGAAGGGGACTAAGAGGCTCTTCTATGGACCATACAGGGTGATACATCTTTTTGGGGGAGTAGCATATGGGTTGGAGCTCCCCATGGGGAGTAAGGGCCCCAACATTTTTCATGTCTCATGTCTCAAGAGGGCCATGGGACAACATGTAGTTCTTGTCATGGATCTCCCACATCTTTATGTTGTGAGCCATTTGGTATTGTCACCAAAGGCTACCTTGGACACTTGGGAGGGGAAGCTAAGGAAAGTGATGATTGGATAATATTTGATTCAGTGCAGGAATCTACTGGATGAGGATGCTACATGGGAAGGAGAGAAGATTTAGCAACATCCATCCTTGTAGTTACTTGAGGATAGGCAACATTTGGGAGTGGGGGATTGTAATATTACTAATTATCTTTTAGCTAGTTGGAATATTAAAATTTTCTTTTGTTAATAAAAGAGATGAATAAGTGGGTAGAAAGACCCTTAAATATCTCTAGTAGGAATAAAACCACTTCTAGTGTGAAAGTGGATCAGTGTATCTAGTTGAATAAAGTACTCCTTGGTGTGAATGGGGTCAATGCATGTGGATGGGGTCAAGGTTGACCAAATCAACAATGTAGTCACGGAGAGAGTGGAGATAGTGGAGGACAATGGTTCAACTATTTAGCGGAGTCTTTTGTGTTGTTTAGCACAAGGGTGTTTCTGGGAAGAAATCCCACCCTCATCCTCGGGGGAATTTGAGTGCCCACTCAGGAGAGGTTCCTTTGAGATTCATTCCATCATCCGACATCAGGCCAATATTCATCCACCTCTAGCAGCGCAGTCTCCTTCAGAAATTACACAATTTAGGAGGGTAGTTTCAGTGGAGGGTTTGTAACCCAAGCTCTTGAGCTCATTTTCCTATGAGGGGAGTAGCCCTTCATATGGAAAGTCAGTGAGGAGGATTATCAGTTAGTTTCATATCATATTAGCCACCTCCCAGTAGTTTCACATTTATAGAGCGTAATTCAGCCCTAGGGATGCATTTTCCATATTGTGTATTTCCGGAAACCTTTTCTAGGTTATCTTGTAATTATGTTAGAAAGCCTAGATCTATGATCTCGAAATTTTTTTAGGAATGTATCAGTATATCCATGCATTCCTAGTTTCCAGCAGCATTATTTCCAGTAGTTATTACGCATTCATGGCCTCCTAGTAGTTTATGTAGCAACAAATTTTCATGTATTGATGTATAGGGTCATTTGAGGCTTGTTTTTCCTATCTTGAGTGTCTTTTCCTCAAGATCTTATACTCTCTTTTCTGCTATCATATACAATAAAATGGCTCAATGATATTCTCATGTGTTGATGTATTGATATTTACTACATTTTCCAATTTTATGTTCCATATTCCTCTTTTTCCTATTTTGGAATATTAAATTTCCACACCTGTTATTTCCTCTAGGATTGCCTCCCCAAATGGTAGAACATTATCAAGGAAATATAAATAATAATATGAGTTAAGGGCCCAAGCTTGAGCCACATCTCCATCCTAATCCTCCAGTGAAGGAGGAGCTAGATCAGAATCTGTAGAGTTAACAATAGACTGATAAGGAATTTCTACTGCAGATATAGGATATGTCATTCCACCCATTTTCCCTTCTTCTAATCTAGTTGTAGAAGAAGGCACGGGCCAAGGATCTAAAAAATAATGAGTTCAAAAGAACTCTCTTCGAGTAGGAGCCTTGGAGGATGAAATAGAATTGATATGAATAACAAGAGGCAGAAGATCAAAAGTACCCATCAACAAGGCATACATACCGACTCCTAGATTCTCCACAAGTTGCTTGGCATTCTTCACCAAGGGAATAATAGAATCAGAGGATGCATTGGAATCTATCAAAGAATAATCCATTTGATAAAAAATAGTGATTCTCCCTTCATGGGGAAAACATAGGATGTGAAATAATGATGAAACAATGGCATCCATGTCGTAAATTAAATTTCGTCCCAATAGAAGGTTATAGTCCAAATTAGCATCAACTATTTCTACTTCGATATTGAAAACCTTGCCCCCAACACATATGGGAATGGTAGGAAAAATTCCATGTGTCCCGTGAAAATGATCATCAGATGAAATAAAGAGAGTAGGTTAAGGAATGACTTGAGGAGTTCCAATAGCTTTCCAACATTAGATAGACATGAAACATGTGGAAGCTCCTTCATCAACTACAGTTAATTTTTTTTTTTTTTTTCGATATGTATATTTTATCTGAAAATCCATATGATGAGGAAGCCTCTTCTTAAGATTTTAGATATCGAATGTGATCATAAGACAGTTCTTTGGATCTCTCGCCCCGATCACAGTGAGCAATGCATTCCTTTGTGCTGGGCATGATTGGAGTGCCTCCAACATATACATAGCACAAGGACTCTGAGCCATAGCTTCTACAATGGAGTTATTTTGAGCTACCTTGGCATTAGTGTTGATTGTCGAACATTTAGCATAACCTTTTGGCATGCCAGGTATAGGCTCAACTGATGGCAAGCAGAAGCAAAATTCCAATTAACCCCAATATTATTTTTAATTACGAGTCCAAGCTCAATAGAACCAGTGTCTATCCTTTCCAATAAAAGACTCACAACCTTTAACGTGCCAAGTACTTTACACTGTAGCGAGCCACTTCTTCGATCTGACGGTAGCAAACAATCATGATCTAATGGCTGCGATTTAATCGCACCATCACAATTGCATTATTCACTTGCCCAGACCCCTTGTGCTTCAATACAACGATCCGATCAGTCTTCCAGACCCGATATAACATAAAATCACACCAATAAACTTTCAATTCCTGACTTCGATGCTGACTCTGCTTTTACGATTGATTGCGATCCAACGGTTGGGATTAAATTGCCTTATCGCAATCACACTATCCCCTTCACCTGGTTCCTACACCTTCAATGTTGCGATGCGATATGAATCACCGATGCGTTGTGGATTGCCGATGCGATGTGGTTTGCGATGCGATATGGTTGCGATGCGATATGGATCGCCGATGCGATGTGGATCGCCGATGCAATGTGGTCGCGATGCGATGTGGATCGCCGATGCGATGTGGATCGCCAATGTAATGTGGTCGCGATGCGATATGGAAGCTTCTTACCTCAAATGTAGTTCTAGGAGTATGTCAATTATAGATTACTTGTACCTTCTTTGGATCCATCTTCAAACCTTCTTTGGAAACTACAAATCCTAAATACACCAGCTCCTTTTTTATAAAACTACACTTCTTCAAATTGATTAGTAGTTTCTCCTTCTGTAGAGTTCTCAGGTCCAACTTAATATGTTCAAAATGTTCTTCTTTAATTTTGCTAAAAATAAGAATATCATCACGGTAAACTATGACAAATTTACCTGCATACTCCTTCAAGACTTCGTTCATTAGCCTCATGAACATGTTGGGTGCATTAGTGAGCCTAAAAGGCATCACTAACCACTCATACAATCCAATATTTTTTTTGAAGGAAGTCTTCCATTCATCGCCTTCCCGAATCCTTATCTGATGATACCCACTCTTCAAATCTATTTTAGTAAAGTATCTAGATCCACTTAAACAGTCGAATAAATCACCCATTCTGGGCAAAGGAAATTTGTACCTGATTGTTAAATTTTTGATAGCTTTGGAATATGTGCACATGCGCCATTCTCCTCCCTTCTTTGGACTAAGTACTGTCGGTACAGCACACGGGCTAAGACTTTCTCTGATAAGCCCTTTGTCCATCAATTCCTGTATTTGTCTTGCAACCTCTGCGTTTTCTTGGGGAGTTAGTCTATACGCAGCTTTATTGGGTAGAATTGCCCCTGGTATTAAGTCGATATGGTGACTAACACTTCTAACTGGTGGTAATACACTCGGAAATTCATCCACAATGATATCCATAAAATTATCTAACACAGCTTTAATTTCTTCAGGAAAATCATTCAAATTTTTGGAAGTTAAGATTACCTTGGGCTTCCCTACGATAGCGAATTTCAATTCCTCACTTTTGTCAACCTCCTGTAGTAATTCTTTACCACTTATCAACATGATACTATTTTTAGGAAATCCTTTATCCGCATCATTCTTCAATGGAAACATCGTGTGCTTGTTTCCATCTTTCTCTATGGTATAGGTGTTTCTCCTTCCATCATGAACCGCTTTTTGATCAAACTACCATGGTCTCCCCAATAATATATGACATACATCCATAGGCATAACATCGCATAAAATCACATCTTTATATGTACCTACTTGTATTTCAACATTTCACTTTTCTGTCACAATGATTTGATGGCCCTTCTGCAACCAAGACACTTTGTAGGGTGCAGGATGTACTGTCTTTGCTAACCCAAGTTTATCCACCATCTTTGTGGACACAATATTGTCAGTGCTTCCACTGTCTATTATTACCTTACAACACTTACCTTTTGATTTACAGGTGGTTCTAAACAAGTTCTTCCTCTATGCAGGTTCTCTGGTCTCATTCTCTACTCTAAGAAAAGTTCTCCTCAACAACAGTGATTCACCTTCTTTAGGGGGTTCTTCTTTCTCCATATGTTGTGGTGGTTCTGGGTTTGCCTCAGCCACATTTTCATTCCTTTGACTCGTTGATTTATTATGAGGATAGTCCCATGACATATGTCCCCACTCTCCACATGTATAACACCGAACATCTCTTCCTCGCCCTCTTCCTCTGGGAATGAATCTTCCTCTGCTAGATTATCCTCTTTGTGGTGGGCTGCTACGTGAGCTTCTTGCTTCATGCTAATGCTATGATCCTCTGGATATGGTAGTTCCTCTACCCTTGGCTGAGATTTTCCTATGTTTCTCTGACTCTGCTTCCTCAAGATCTTCTCTTTTGCCTTCAAACTCACTTGATAGGCATCCTCAACAGTTTTTAGACTTAACAAATTAATCTCATCTTGTATCTCATACCTTAATCCATTTATATATCTAGCTACTTTTTCTAGATCATCTTCAACATGGCTAGATCTAATACTCAGCTTATAAAATTCTTCAGTATATTCCATAACTGTCATCCTTTTTTGTTTTAAGTTTTGCAATTGTCTAAACATATTTAATTGGTAATATTTTGGCAAAAACTTACCTTTCAACTTACTTACCATTCTGTCCCATTGCTTGATTTTGGAATTCCCTTTTCGCTCCCTGGATAGCTGCAATTCGTCCCACCATAAGGCTGCATGGCCTTTCAATCTCGTGGCTGAAAACTTCACTTTCTTCTTATCATCGACTTCTTCATAGTTGAAGTACTTATCCAACGAACTTACCCAGTCCGTTAGAACCTCCACATTAAGACTTCCATCATAGAAGGGTACTTCTATCCTTGACCGACTGCTAGCTTTGACTAACATATTCATGACTTTTGCTGCTTCATTTTCTTCCTCCACTTCTTCATCTATGGACTCTTCCTCATCGACACTAGCAACTCCACCCTCTATTGCTCTTCGTTTCGTAGTTTATATGGTAGACATTCTTGTGCGCAAATGCTGGATCTCATCTAGCAAAGTTATGTTTGCTATAGGTCTCCCTCAACCTATCCCAGCTCCTCTTCTGGGCGGCATTCTATCTACAATGCTCAAAAACAACATAACAGGCTCTGATACCAAATGATGCCAAGCGAAAGAAAAATTCCAATTAACCCTAATATTATTTTTAATTACAAGTCCAAGCTCAATAGAACCGGTGTTTATCCTTTCCAATAAAGGACTCACAACCTTTAATGTGCCAAGTACTTTACACTGTAGCAAGCTGCTTCTTCGATCTGATGGTAGCGGACAATCACGATCTAATGGTTGTGATTTAATCGCACCATCCCAATCGCATTATTCACTTGCCCAAACCCCTTGTGCTTCAATATAACAATCCGATCAATCTTCCAGACCTGATATCATATAAAATTGCACCAATAAACTTTCAATTCCTGACTTCGATGCCGACTCCACTTTTACGATTGAACGCTATCCAAAAGTTGGGATTAAATTGCCTTATCACAATCACACTATCCCCTTCACCCGGGTCCTTTACCTTCAATGTTGTGATGCGATATGGATCACCGATGCACTGTGGATTGTCGATGCGATGTGAATCGCAATGAGATATGGTTGTGATGCGATATGGATCGCCAAAGCGATGTGGATCGCCGATGCAATGTGGTCGCGATGCGATGTGGATCACCGAGGTGATGTGGATCACCGATGCAATGTCGTCGCGATGTGATATGGATCGCCGATGCGATGGGGATCACTGATGCGATGTGAAAACACAAAAGAGCCCGATGCGATTAGTTTCTGTGGACCCGATAACAATAAAACTCCTTTATAAAATTTCTTGAAGTCTGATCTCTATTTCATTTGGGGTTTTAACCCATCACTTAGTGTATTTGGGTGTTTTTTCCTGCAGAACCAAAATGATACAATACGCCACCAATTGTCTTTTAATGCAACTATTTATTTAAGAAGAAATGAAATATACAATCAAGCATCAAAACATTTGAAGAAAACAAACTTTCAAGATCTCCACGGGCCGATTAAGGATACACGCAATCTGTTTCAAATTATATAAATAACACAGAGTCTTGGCCTTAGGCCATATTTCACAGAATAAGACCTCTGTCTCTAACAATATAATTCCAAAACACACTTCCAGCATTCGCTCCACTCCTGCCTCTCTAAAAAAAATCTCTCTCTCATTATGGTCTTCCTGTCTTTTATTCACTCGAATATCTCTCTAAAAATAACAACAAATTCTCTATTTCTTAGCTCTCCCTCACACCTATGCAAACAACTCTATCTCTAAATATAAATAAGGATAATCTCTAACTTATTACCTAAATGCATTATAAAAAATCATTGAGAGATCCAACCCTCTCAGTAAAACTGGTTTTGACACATCAGTAAATGAATTTCAACCTATCTAGCCACAACATGTGAACAAATTTTCACATTGTTGGCGAAGTCCCGATGCTCCTGCATCATCAACTGCGGGCCTCTCAATATGGTGTGGCTCGGAAGTATTAGGAGCGACCTTAGCCTTAGAAGATTCAGATTAACCATAATCACATGATATTGTGGCGACATCAATGTGAGCACTCATCATGTATACATTTGAAGAATTTTCCCCCTCCTGGTTGCCCCCTGTGGGAGCTCCAGTATTTGCATTCGTTCTAGCAAGCATTTGTTTCCCTTGGGGAAAAGGGTTAGTTAGGATAGTCTGGGGAACTAGAAGAACCCTACCGATATTAAAAGCGCTGAGCATCCTAAATCTTAGGGTAGAGATAAGTGAGATGGTCTCCAGTGAAAAATTTGCAAGGAACTTGACTTTATTTTTGGACTCTCTCTTACCCTCTCCAACATTATTGTTGGATGTGTTCACATTATCCTTCCCATCCTTATCCTTCTTCCTATTTTGTCCCTTCTACTTCCCATCGAATTGTTGATTTCCTTTCTGGTTAGAGGATTGGACAACATTAATTGTTAAAGGCTGGGAAGGTGTAGACACTGATGACGTAGCCTGAATAGAAGGAGCTGCAATTGATTCAAAAGGTTACCCATATTACTATTGATCAAACCAAAAATTCTGTTAGTATGGGGACCTAGATTTTCCATGCTAAATATATCTTGGAATGAGGAGCATCTGGAAATATCTTATAAACGATCCCAGACTCAGAATATATAAGTTCCAATTACTAGGCTCTAAAATAGCCTGCTCCTCTGTGAATACCCCAGAAAGAGATACGTCCTTTGAGATTTCTAGACGTAAATATTTTGAGGAAACATTCAAGAAGGAATTCATTGGAAATAAAGGCTTTAATGAGCCTCTTCCTTCTCCTCCATTCTTGAAAATGGTCAGAAATGTGAGTTGCCTTATCTTGTTGAAATTTGGCCAAAATATCAGTTCTAACATCATAACGAACGGACAACTGAAAATGATTCAGGTATCTAACTTGCCAAATGGAGAAAAGGTGTTCCAAGTAAGCTCGATGTACAATTTAGCAACATTTCGAGTCAAGGTACGATGAAATAATCTCAACTTAATTGAATCGTCAATAAGGGAGTTCGATGAGCACCATAAGTTGAAAGTGGTGAGATGGTCAGCTGGATCCTCACTAGTATTCCCTTCAAATTTTGGAATATATGATGGAAGCTTGGTAGGAACCAAAGGCAAGGACAAGCTATATTAGATAGGGTCGTTAGTCAACTTTGATAGATCTGGAAAATTTAGGGTTGCCAGAAATGGTAAGCACAAAGGACACTAAGAATTCCATCCACCATGGGAAGGATTCCCAACATTTTGAAAATAATATCTTGGATTTTCTAAGGCACCAGTCTCCCAAGGAATGTTTATAGAAGAAGTTGAACCATAAGGAAAACCTTGTGGTCCAGAGAAATTCGGAGTAGGACCTCCTCCTACTGAAGGGTTACCATAAACAGGAATCGCCCCCCCCCCCCCCAAAATCGAAGTTTTAAAAGAAGATGAGACCCCTTGGTAAGGGTTCCATGCATTAACGAAAGGAGGAAAACTCGAAGAGGTACCTGTAGAGGATAAAGGCATGTTCCCTTGTTGACGTTGCTTGAACTGTTTCCCAGTTCCTAAGCCACTGAAAGTAGGGTTCCAGCCTTGAAAATTATTAGAAATTTGACCTCCTAGAAAAGGATTAAAACCTTGAATTTGTGTGGTGAGAGTAAAAGAACCTAGGGAAGGGTTATAATGAGGAATATGACCACTTCCAAAAGGAAATCCCTGAAAATAGGTTGATCCACTAGCCTTATAATATATGGTCATGGAGACAACAAAGTCAGTAGTAAGAGAAACTGATGGACTTGCACTAGAGGGCATCCCAAATGAAAAAATACTAGTATGGGAAGCAAAATATTAGGTGCCCCCACTCGTATATGGAATGGAGGTAGAGAAAAAAATTGCAGTACTAAGAGTGATAGTTGATATAGCAATGTACCTCCTCCTTTTGCCAAAAGAGGAGTATGCACACTCGAAGTACTCATAGCCGAAGTTGTGTTCCCAATAGTGGCCATTGAAAGAAGAGAAATATGAGGGCTTGTCAGCCTATGAATCCAAATCCCAACATATAAAAAAACGTCTGGAAAACTAGATGGAAGAGGAGAAGAAGGAGTAACTGGAGATTTAGGAATTTCTTCAAGCTCAAATTCTTCTACCAGAAAAAGGACCCTAGAAAGGAGTGGAGTACTCCTCTCTAAATCACGACTAACACTAGGCTCAACTTCAGAAATTATAGCCCCAATTAGAGGATCACTCTCTGATGCGTTCACTACTACTGATTGGAAATCACCAGCAGAATTGATCCTACGCCTTCTAGAAGAAGGACCGGAACTCACACGAGAAAGCCCACGAAACCTCCTAGATCGATGAATTGATCTATCAACCACCTTTAATTATTATGATAACTTATACAAACTCAAAAAATTACAAAGCTATGGTAGTCTAGGAGAAAAGAGATCTCTAAAAATGTCCCTAGTGCTTAAGCAATCAAGAAGCTCTCAGGTATTTCAACTTTGAGTGATTATGACCAGACAGCAAAATACAAGAAAGTGAGAATAAGGACCTTTCAAAAATAGTCTGGGGTAATTACACCCCAAGTCTACTAGTGAAGGTAACATAAAAAATTACGTTGAACTCCATACAAAATCCTTTGTCGGTGCAAGTACCCAAGCTTCGCAAGGGAACCCTCCATAAGTACTAATGAATGTGATGCAATGTCTTCCTTAGGTACCATGAGTATTACCCCCAACAGTCACCTATACGATACCTAGGAATGGAAACTAAGGTCACCAGTTAGTACTGAAAGTTGGGGGGAAAATTATTTGGTCGAGATCTGATAAGTAGGAGCGAGGGTATCTCTCTTCCCTGCTTTCACTCGCCCTCGCGCTTGAATCCATTTTTAGGAGAGCTTTCCCGGACAGCTTAACGAGACTAGGTTTCACTCTTTTAATAAACTTTTAAGTTTAAAATTTAGAGTGGCCGTGGAGAGTTAACTCTCCACACACCTATTCCAAGGCCCTAATAACCTAGACTAATTGATGTAATTAATGAAAATTCAAAAAGATTCTAGTTCATTTTAAATTATGCGCTTGATTTTAAGGGTTTTTATTTTAAGTTAGGGGTAAAATGGATGTACAACTTGTGATGTTATGGATGTAAAGAGAAATCAATAGAAACTTGCTACATGCAAATGCAAATTTTCTTCGATGAAAATGGATTTCTACAAAGTTTATAGGAATAACTAATAACAGCAAGAAAATTTTCTTTTTCTTTTTCAAAAATAACATGCTCACACACTCAAATCTATCAAAAGACTAAAAATTCTTACAGTGCAACTACTCTAATGCAAAATACCAATGTCAAATGCACGATTCTAGGAATACTCTAAAAAAACAAGCAAATGAGTTTCCAAATAAATGGGACTAAAAACTTGACACAAGAGAAAATACAAGTTCAAAGAGGAAATTCCTTCAACAAAAATGCGAAAAAACAACTTTATTCAAGAATAGAGAAATTCAACCAAGAACTTCTCCCAACACTAAGCGAATTCGACCAAATGAAAAACTTCATTTGCTCAAAAACAATGAAAAGCCTTAAAAAAAAACCAAAAAAAAATTCAAAGGAAAACAAATATGTTTTTTGAGTCTTTTTCTTTTTAAGGAAACAAGAAAACTCTTTGAGAAAGCAAAAAAATACCCAAAAGTCAAAATCACTAGGTTGAGCAAAAAAGAGACCTCAAATTCCTTAAGCAAACAACATTATTTTCATCACAAGACTTAACAAACAGAAATAGGTAACTAACTCAAAAAAAAATACTTGGTCAACAATATAGAAAATCCAACAAACAAAGAAACTTCAAGAAAATCAAGAAGGTTTATTCAATATTTCCACAAATTTACGTCTCAAGAAACCACGAAAGCCAATGAAAGAAAAGAAAAAAGTGAAGCAATAAGAAGGCCAAGCATTAGAAAACTGACACTAACTCACTGTCTTGAATGGTCAGAACAAACACGAACTTTAGCAAGAAGCTCTGGTGCCAAAGCCAAAACTGAAACTTCACAAAGCAAGACAAACCCTAGTTTGGCTAGGTATTCGATCAAGAAAGAGAGAAATTGATTAACAACAGAAAGAAACACTTCCTCGACACATCAAAGATGCAGTAGTAGTCACCGAGAACAGGAAAAAAGACCTTACAGGATTCAAAAAATATCAAAATTTCATTTAAAACTGGCCATACATAGCTTGACAGTGAGAAACGAGCATGCATACGTTATTTTGTACAAGGAAACCCACGTATACACCTATTGCTTTGGACCAAAATGTGTATAGATGCGGCTATGTAAACTAAAAAATGTGTATAAAAATGGCAACAAAGAAAAAATAAAAAAATCCAAGCCTGGTCCAGAAGACTAGGACTTTTGCCTGGATGGAAAAAGAACCAAAGAGACTGGAAAAGTGATCAGACTAATCAGAGAAACCATATCGAGAGAGAAAAAACCCAAAATAGGAATTACACAAATGTAATCCCCAGCAGAGTCACCAATTCTGTTATGGGAAGAATTACCCTAGGGTTTGGGTTGAGAACCCCAATAGAGCAAGAGGCATACAACAACAAGGAGCAAGCAAATTAACAGTCGTAATGCTTAAACTAGTAAAGATGGCAGAAGTGACCTTACCCGTAGGGCCTATTTTTGCGGGTGTTCCCATAGGGCTGAAACCCTTTGCTTCTCCATGTGCTTCAAAAACAACAACTCATTCAAGAAAATTACATAAACTAATAGTAATTGAAATTGTGTTCTAAATTTTAGTGGTTAGATCATATAAGCTTATAGGAAATAACATGAAAGAAATGATAACAAGATCATAACATGTATAAAAGTATTAAATATCACGACATTAGGAATGAGACAAAGCTTCTTTATTGATGTATGTAAAATATGCAGAGGAATACCACTTGATTTAGCCATGGCTCCAAGTGAAACCGTCCTCCAGATCCATCCAACCCAATCCTCAATAATATTCTTCCATAAGGATTGTTGGAACAGGGTTTCCTAGCCTCAATTTTATCTAGGTTTGTAATATTTTGTAATATTTGGTCTAGTGCAGGGGGTTTGGGGTGGGTCAAAATGCCCAATGAGTTGTAATGGGTCAAAAATGTAGACTAAGGGGTTGCAAACCACGATTTGCATACCATAGGATAGTGCGGGCTAGCATGATATAAATACATGGATATGTTGATTCTAAAGGAGGATAAGTAAGAAGTGATTAGGATAGATATGAACATTTGGATCTTTTGTGTCAATTTTTTGGATAAGGGCTCCTGCTAGCTGTGTGCGCGAAGACCCTGGGTCCTGCTGTGTGTGGACCCCGCTGGCTATGTGCATGGGCTAATAGATAGAGTCTGTAAGCTAGATATGAGTGTTAATGAATAAGAAGACCTTTTCTAAGTACTGAAGCGTTTTGTGTTATGATTATTGGTTGTGCAGTGTGTTATTTATATATGTTCACTACATAGTGATGATTGTTGAGGCGCAGGTGGATGTGATACTGTATAAGATGATAAATTCATAGATCTGGTTAGATTTGAATGTTTTGCTTCGGTCTATCTACTATTTCATGATTTATAATCCCTTCTAGAGATATTCCACTAGTACATATATAAAGGGTTCTGATATAGGGCACAGGTCTGATCGATCTGGAAGAACCCCCTCCAAATAAATTTCTCTCTCTCAGGGCGTGGAAACCTGGTTCCAGCACCCTCTCATACTACTTCGGGTGAGACATTGGCCTGCACAAGCAGGCCATTGCTGAAAGGGCCAGTAGTATAGGGGTTTTTTGGCAAACCTTAAAGCCAAACCTGAGTCAAGACCCCTCAATCCAACAAATGATTCCATTGTCAGGACTATTTGTTGGCTTGAGGGGTCCTAACCTAGGTTCGGCTTTAAGGTTTTCCATCAAACCCCTATACTACTGGCCCTTTCGGAAATGGCCTGCTTGCACAACCAAGGTCTCACCCAAAGTAATATGGGAGGGTGCTGGAAACAAGTTTCCACACCCTATGAGAGAGAAAGTTAATTGGAGGGGGCCCTTCCAGATCGATTAGATCTGTGCCCTATACCGGAACCCTTTAACTATGTACTAGTGGAATATCTCTAGTAGGCTTATAAATCATGCAATAATAGATCGACTAAAGAAAAACATTCAAATCTAACCAGATCTATGAATTTATCTTCTTATACAATATCGCATCCACGTGCACCTCAACAATCATTAGTATGGAGTGTACAGATATAAATAACACAATGCACAGCCAATAATCATAACATAGAATGCTTTAGTACTTAGAAAAGGTCTTCTTATTCATTAACATTCAGATCTAGCTTACAGACTCTATCTACTAGCCCATGCACACAGCCAGTGGGGTCCGCACACAGCCAACAGGAGCCCTTACCCAGATACTTTTCTTCTTGCATGAAAGTTGATGCACAAATGCTAGGCATCGGTTGCCCCTGCTCCTGTAATTCAAATCCTTGGCCAATGTGAAAAGAGAGTCTGTTATAATTGGTCACAATACCCGGTTGAATAATTTTTCGACAATGTGCGCGAGGCTCAGGAGCAGGGATAAGATTTCTACCACTACATGAAAAAAGGACATTGGTGAGGGTCATGCTTGTGACAAACGTTTAAGGTCCATCACCAATGTCACATATGGTGACGGTCCTTAAAAAAACTTTGATGTAAGTGTATATAGTGATGGTCATTTAAGGTTCATCACCAAAGAAATTTTCAATGACACTTTTGGTGAGGGTCATTAAAGGCCCATCAATAATTCTCTCTTTGGTGACACTTCTAGTGACGAACTTTTAATGACCCTCACCAATGCTCTTTTTGTTACTTTTGGTTAATGTAAAAAAATGTTCGTCATCATTGATCATTCCAATGAGTTTTTGATGAAGCTATGTGCCTGTTAATATATTTTTTTTCAAAAGACAATGATTTAAGACCATTATTGTAGTACTTTTTATAATATTTCCAAGGCCATAGTGGTTAGAGTCAGTGAATTTTTTAAGAAGTAATTAGTGTGTATCATTTCCCTCATGTAATGACTAGTCAAATATAGTTTTCCTATGAGTCAAGACATGATTCATATCTATCAATTTTATTATCTAGAAAATTCCCTTTAGATAAAGTTCCTCTAGTGTGTGTCGAAAATATATTATTTAATACATAATCAAGCTATGAAAATTCTATTAATGAGAAAGACGTAACACTCCTCAACAATCCAGGCACACCTTAAATGAATGCTTTGGCACACACTAACATTTCTTACCACCTCGCTTGTCTTGGAACATCTTGTCATGACACTGACGCCCAAGCACATGGTGGCATGCACTAGCATGACATGGAACTCTCCTGGCATGTGCTGGCATGCATGTAGTCCCTAACATGCCTCGGAACACTTTGGTTAAATGCATTGACATACATTAACACTTGGCATACAATTCCACTTGGCATGTATTGAGACCTATTATTAGTGTTCGTAGAGTGCCCCTTTTGAAAAAATATAAAGTCCCAACTTATTAACCCTCTTATTGGTTCTTCCTTTTGTTGTCTTGACACTTCTTGACACATATTGACATGCCCTAGCACCCGCACATCCTTAGCACCTAACATGTATTGGCATATCTTGGAACTATTAATTGGCACATATAATTAGCACACCCTGGAACTCCCAAGCACACTTTGGTAATTCTTGACATGCCTTGATATTCCCTAGCATGCCTTACCAACGCTTAGCATCCCTTCTCACTCACTCCTTGGCATAACAAATGGCACTCATTAACACTAGTCCTTGGCACACATTCCTCATATTCATTAACTTCCATGGATTTTTACCTAATGCTCCCTTCTTGTTTTTTCCTAGTACTCCTTAACACTCCTCAACATGCATTAGCACTCTCTAGCACACCTTAGCACTCTTCAACATTCCCTTCCACTTCATAACATGCATAACACTCCCTGACACATATTGTTGCTTGACACATTTTTGTGCTTAGAAAGTCTTAGCATGTATGGAATACATTGAGATGCCTTGGTATGATTTGGCATGGTTTAATATTAAATTTATTTGAGATTGATTTTTTGAAAGTAGATGAGAAGCAACAAAGGAAGACTTGGCACTTATAATGCACTAAGACTTTGCACTTGGAACCTATTGCTGCCTAGTTTTGGTGTGCTTAGCATGCCCCTCTTGGAAAAGGTAAATTAATGACTTATTAGCCCTCTTATGTGTTCATTTCCTTGTAGTTTAACTTGTTTCTCCCTTTTGTTGCCTTGAAAGTCCCTGGCACGCATTAACACACCCTTACACATCTTGGCATGCCTTATCACTTGGCACATATTAGCATGTTTGACATGCCTTCGCACTATTTGGAACATCTTAGCATTCCCTAGAACGCCTTGGAACTCATGTCCTCATAGATAGCCTTTATATTTTTTCATGACTTGGGAACCCAATCAAGTCCTTGGCTACTACAGTTCATGTGACAATATTGGCATGCTTCAACCGCAACAACTTGACCAATAGAACCTACTATAAGTAGATTATACCTTGTTCACCTAAGAACTAACTATAACTCATCTTATGCCATGCATGTACAAGCTCAAATTGTCCCACTTCAATAGTTACCAAGACAAGGATCACATGATCTAGCCATGGCCATAAAACAAATATGAAACATAGCTCACACAACAAATATTTCACTTGTATGTTTAGTTCATATGCATAGTAGAACATTAACTGAGAGTTTTCAAGAACCACAAGATGCACAAGGCACACAAGATATAATTTTACACAAGCCGAGTGCCCCAAAAAATATACAAAACAATGTACAATATGCAATTATCTATAATATTATAAAACATGAGCATGTAGCCAAAGTGTGCCACATCTTATATAAAAAAATAGCTAAAGGAAAAACAATGTTGTGCCTAGAACAAAGTGATCTCCCTTTGTCTAAAAATACTATGTTGAGCCCCGTATAACAATCATATGCTTTCCTCCTGTAAATCCTATTATGAAATTCCCCTTAGCACACTTGAATTCGCTGACACTCCCTTCACACACTCTTCTTCGTTCCTTTCCATGCATTTTGACCTAGTTATCCTTTGATATGCCCCGACACTCCCTGACACTCTTCAACATGCATTGACATTGTCTGGCATGTGTTAGCATGCCTTTTAATTATTTTGCATTCCCTAACCCTCCCTAGTTATCATGCCCTCACAACTACCCTTACTTAATTTGTAACTTGGGAACCCAACCAAGCCCTCGCTTGAATACAAGAGTTTGACCAAGTTACAATTACTACAACTAGACTATGTTGGTGAATTGTGTAGCTTGGGAGGTACTCCACAAGCCTATTGAGATGGGTTTTTGTGAGTTTGGTCACAAAAATATTTCTGGGCAAAGATGCCAAGAAAAGGGATTTTGGACCCAAGATGGGTTTTAAAATCTAAAAGAAAATTAAAAAGGAAAATTAATATTTCCTAAGGTCTAAGTGGATAAAACCCACATAAGTTCTAGAGGGTTCCTATGATGTCTAGGAAAATATATTTAAGGAGGCCTTAGGATTAAGGAAAGAACAATATCGCAAGTTCTAGTAGAAGAGGACTTACAGTCGGTGCCATCTACATGGATGACAGAAAAAATCACCCAAGTTGACTCTAGTCACTCCCAAATTTAGGTGCATGCAGGAGAGACTGAACCTGTAATTTCTTGCTTGATTATTGTTGCAAATAAGCAAAAATTTGATGGTATGGCCCAGCTTGACGTAATTTGGCGAGTCAAACCAAAAGAAATTGATGTAGATGGAGATGTGTTCGATTAACAAATTGAACTGTTGGATGCAAATATTAGGCAGACCTTAAAGAGAATTGAGCCCAGATACTCTGGGACTCAAGATCTGGACATTAAAAATTCATTTACAGAACAAAAGGAAATAATTATGTCCAGTGCAGAACTGACTATAGTCCCAAAAAAATCCCATTCAGCGGACACCTCAACACTTAAAGATGTGTTATCCATATTCAAACCCTGTTTTATCTCGACGACTGACTTCGAGAAAAATGTCTTAAATCTTATAGTGGTTCAAACTGAGATAGGGGAAAACTAGCAGATGGTTGGATCTAGGACCTCTTCCCTGGCCAAAAACTTGGGCAGAGTGTCTGAAATGGACATGATAAATTTACATCGACAAGAGGGTGAAATTGTAGCACACAGGATATTGGAATCCATAGTAGGGAACAAGAAGATGTAGGCCATGATCGAGAAGGTCTGTGAGCAATTGAACATAGCTCCTATGGCCTTGCGTACCTACACCAATCAGATCAAAGAATTGGAGGAGATTGTCGTGCACTAGTTTGGACACCTTAAAGATACTGCTCCTATGAAGAAATTAATAGAGAAGAAAGAACAAGATATTAACGGGCTCCAAGTAATCTTGAAGATATTGGAACATGACCCTCATGTTCTGATACAAGATTTAGAGAAGAAATAGGAGGTCAAACTTCATCTTTAGGAAATAGAATCTGCTATGCGGATTAAGGAAGAAGAGAAACATAGTGATCTCATGTAGCTAGATGCAGTCAGAGTGGAATCCCATGAAAAAGAGGGTGAAACCTAAAACTCTTAGCAATATAAGACTTCAATTGAAAAGGCTCTTAGTTCGGTCTAGAAAACTAAGTCAGAAGATACCAAGTTATTACGCATCAAGATTACTCAGTTAGAACAAGAGTTACAGTTATCCAAAGAATAAGTCACAAGAGTTGACCACAGAATCGACGTCATCGTGGGGAAAAATAAAATTGAAATTGAGCAGATTCAAGATGCTCTAAAGGATAAACATAATGAGGTAAAAAATATAGAAGAATTTTCTCACTTCATAGTGATAGGAAAGGAGGTACTAATGCAGGCTAAAGGAGAAACCTAGAGAGAGGTTTGGCAAAAAATCACTACGGTTGAGTCATATGTGAGAATTCTCTCGTAGTGCGAAAAGGCTCTAATACAAAGCACCAGTCTGGAGGAAAATTCTACATCTGATACCTTAGATAAAAGGTTGGAAGACCCTGATGCCATCATAGATATTATCAATACATTGGAAGATGTCACTTTAGTATAACTAGAGCTATCTCCTAGAGACGAATGCGTTTTCTCTTTGTGTATGTTAAAGGTCAAGAAAGTCGCTATGCACGCAATGCGGGATGAATTCGACAGAGTTATCAAAGATATAAATGACTTTAGAATCGAGTGGAATTATTTAGGAAGATTCAGTGTGCCTTCATTTTGGAATGAGGAAATTGGGAAATTTCCTGGCAGAGGATCTCTGATCAATTGAAAGCAATGAAACATGATGTTGGTTGTCTAGCTATGCTAGGGGAAGAATCAGTTTCTTCTTTTATGGTTGTCATTTCACTTTTTAAGGAATTTACTATTTTGGCTAGGGTAAACAATATCATACAGAATCTCCCTGCCACCAAGAATCAAATAAGATCATGTTGGGTGGTAGCAATTGCCAAATACAAGAATGTGGCTTGGTTAGCTTCTACTGAATGGGACAAGTTAGTCAAATTGATTTTTTTTTTTAAACGCAACACAACAATCCAACAGTTCACTTATACGTCATGGGTCGCTGAACTGGTCCCGCCAATGTAGTCCGTCACAGATCCACTGGAAGACTGGAACGAAATTCCCCTAATCACAACTCAAGCGCTAACTGTCAGGATACGTGGGGTGCACACACTCTCTCCAATGGGGCTGACTAAAAGGACCAAGTCATAAAAGTCGCAAAGGCAACACAATAATTAATCATTTCATTGCCAAGATTTACTTTACTTTTATTTATTTTAATTTAAATTTCAATTGGTTACAAGAGAAACAATTACTAAAACAATTATTTAAAACCTTATTTCTCATCATGGGGGGTTGTTGGCAGAAGTGGAAAAAACTTTATCAAATACTGAAATTGACTATACATGATACAAAGTTTTTATTTTCAATACTGAAAGTTTGAACTCGCAATTTTTATTAGTTCTATCTGTTCTTCCTACTATTTTGATTTGTAGTCACAATGAATTAAATCCAAGGCTCGCTCTCATTTAAGTAATAAATTATTTGGTTTTCGTGTTCCGATATCTATATTATCAACATAATTGTTGAATGATAAGTCTTGAATTATTGATATCTAAATATCTATATTTTGTTTAGCAATAATTCAAGTTTTATCAGTGATTGCAATTCTGTATAGTTCTCTTGTGGTGTTGCTATATCTGTTTTATTTTAAGGTGTGTTATGTTCTCCAGATTATAAATTTTTACTCTCTTGTTATGAATCTCAGTCACGATATTTACTATTAGTTGTTTTCATTTATAGTATAGAGAAAAATGAAGATGCCTGCACCTATTTCATATGTTTCTATTTAACTTGAGGATAGTTCTTAATTTGGTGTTTTTCTTTTCTTTTCCTTATTTCTTTTTTTCTTTTCTATGATTGTTATTATTCTTATTAGAGTTTATCACTATTATTTTGCTCGCAAGGAATATGATTCAGGAATTATGAAACATTAAATGTGTTGCTCCCTTATGTGAATATCACCACCTATTACAATGATTGATTATCTATATCTGGCCTTATTTTATTTGTTTATTGAAAATAAAATAATTTAGACTACAGGGTTACCCCCTGTGGTGTGTTGCAGGTTAGCAGTTCAACCTAGAGTGGGAGGACCCATTAGTCCTCAGTGAATGCGAACTTGAATCACTTACGTGTGGGAACGATTTGAGCACCAAAAAACCTCTTGGAAAAGGTAAATTGATGACTTATTAACCCTCTTATGTGTTCATTTCCTTGTATTTTAACTTGTTTCTCCATTTTTTCCCTTGATAGTCCCTAGTATGCATTGTCACACGCTTGCACATCTTGGCATGCCTTAGCACTTGGCACATATTAGCATGTTTGACATGCTTTCACACTATCTGGAACATGTTAGCATTCCCTGGCATGCCTTGGCACTCATGTCTTCACAACTAGCCTTACATTTTTTTACGACTTGGGAACCCAATCAAGTCCTTACATAAATCCCTTGACCCCTAAGCCCTTGGTTCTTAACCCTTAACCATTGAATCCCTTAACCACTAATCCATTAACCTATAACCCCTAAAATCCCTAGACCTCAACCCCCTAACCCCTAATCCCCTCATTGAAAATAGTAGCGAGAAAGGTCTTCTTAACTTATGCCTTAGTCAAGAAAGATATTGATTAATCCTTCTTTAGCGCACATGAGTTGGAGGATGAGTTCATGGAGTAGTTAACTCATGTGAAGAAATTAGAGGCTAAATTTTGTTATTCTCCAAGTGTGAGTTTATATTTGGAAAAATATGAGTGAGAGACTCGGTGTCTAATTGAGTCAAGGGTGAGTTAAAAGAGTCAGTTTGAATTAGTTAACAAATCAATCACAAGTTTGAGTTCTAAAGCTTAACTTGTCAGTTATAACATGAGTCTAAAGGCTTAAAAGGAACACAAAGGCACACCATGGTATCATAATTGCGAGAACGATTTTGTGTGAGATCTTTTCGTAGGAATAACATATGAAGGAGGAGATTTTATTTAGATAAAAAAGATAATTTTCCTTACAGAAGTACACTAAGCTTTAGGAGTTAATTATAAATAATATGGGCTTGTCTAGCGCTAGGAAATAAGAGACTTTAGCGCAAGGAAATATGGGTTGGGTCAAGTTCTTGCAGGGAGGTTTCGATCTAAGTAGTAATGGAGAGAACAACCTTATTTTTTGTTGAAATAGTTGGCCTTGTAAATAATTCTATTTTCTCAATTTATGTCAAAAAAATCTACAACAAGCAGAGAGCTTTCCTAGTTGGGTTCCCTAGAAAAGTATCATGTTGTTATGTGTGACTATGTTTCTTTATCTCTTTTTCTATTCCACTGCTTATCTATCGTAGAGAAATCTTGTGTCTTGGTGCAATGAAATTAGTTTCGAATTTTTTCATTCAAGCAATTGTAGTATTTCAAGGAATTTCTATGTGATATTAGAGCAGTGATTAGTATAATGACCAACGTTGAGACAAGCTCATGACCAACACATATCACTCAAGAATGCTAGCGCTATATTGTGAAGGAGAGCTATCTAGGTAAGAAGGATGGCATTCCAAGGATTGAGATCTGACCACTGTTTAGAGGGAGCCTCTAACTTCGCCTCTTGGAAAGGGAGGATCGTGATAGAATATTGGAGGATAATGGGGAAGGGGATTTTTTCAAGAATGCTATACCACCACCACAATATCCGCAATAGTTGACCCAACGTAATAAGAATGATATCAAGGCTAGGAATATTATGCTATAAGGGGCCAAAGGTCATATAGTTACTCATATCCATGAGAAGAAGACAACTTTTGAGATGTTCAATTATTTTAGATCTATATCAAATTATCAATGATTCCAAGAAGTTTTCTCTTAAGGAGAAGCTAAGGAGTATCCATATGAGACAAGCATATACCATCATCAGATATTTTATGAATTTAACTCGAGTTAGAGATGAGCTAGCTGGTGTGGGTGTCACTGTACCTGAGCAGGACCTTGTGAGTTTTTCTTTAGTAGGAATTCACAAGTCTTGGTATGGTTTCTAGGATGTAGTTGGGAAAGGTTATGGATTGAATATGCTCAAGAGAAGATCTGGATAGGAACTCGAGATGGTATATCAAAAAATACCGAGGAAAATAATAATATTTCTTTTATGGATAAGGCCAAGGTAAAGATGGGAAAAGGGAAGACTGAGTCTAGTTAGAAGGGAGAGAAAAAGAAGTAAGATATAAGTAAGATCATGTGCGTTCATTTCCATGAGTTTGGAAACTATGCTACTAAGTTTCCTAATTAGAATAAGAAGTCTAGTAAGAATCATGTGGTTGCATCAATTGAGGTAGATGGGTTTTATTCTCAGTTTGATAAATATTAATCATTGATAGCTTGCATGGAAAGCTTAGTAGGGATAAAAACATGGTATATTGATTATGGAGCCTCCTTCAACATGAATGGGAATAAGATGTATTTCAGCGAGTTGGAGGAGAAGAACATGGAGTTTCATATTGAGATAGGAGATAATGGAAAGTACACAACCAAGGGGGTTGGTGCCATTATCTTTGATAGGGAATCTGGAAGCTCTCTCCATCTTAGAGATGTTATTTATGTTCCAGGACTGAAGAAGAACCTTGTTTCAGTAGGAACCATTGAGGACGAGGGATATGAAGTCATCTTAAACAGAGGTAAGGAATACCTCAAGAACTTAGCTTTTGGATTAGTGAAGCAGATAGGTCTGAGGGCGAGGAACATGTAAAAGTTCCAAGTATAGAGCTTATTGTAGGAACAATGTATCAAGGAGGATCCTCTATGCAGATCATAGACATATTTTTCCTTCTAGAACTGCAATAAAAATTAGGAGTTAATTCCTAAATAATAGGGGCTTGTCCAGCGCTAGGAAATAAGAGACTTCAATGCAAAGAAATATGGGTTGAGTCAAGTTCTTGTAGGGAGGTTTCGAGCTAAGTATTAGTAGACAGAACAACCTTATACTTTATTGGAACAATTTTCCTTGTAAAGTATTCTATTTTCTCAATTTCCGCCAATAAAATCTACAAAAAGTAGAGGGTTTTCCCAGTTGATTTCCCTAGAAAAATAGTGTGTTATTATGTTTGATTTTGTTTCGTTATCTTTGTTACTGTTCCGCTACTTATCCATCGTAGAGAAATCTTGTGCTTTGATGTAACAAAATTAGTTTCAGATTTGTTCATTCAAGCAGTTGCAACATTTCAAGGAATTTTTACACCCTTTAACTTCTAGAACCCCTAAGACTTTCTCCCAAACCATAAGTGCTCCAACACTAATCTTCTTGGTCATATTAAGTTTTTTTTCGCTAACCCCTTCAAATAAAACCTCCAAGCACTACTAGGGTTCAAGGGAAAGAGCCACAAGGTCCTCAAATTTGATCCACATTTTATGGACAATCACAATTCCCTTAAATATCCTCCATGTATTTGATTTCAAAGGGTGATAAGGGGATTAGGGGCCCCATTATCACAACCCATAAGCCCTTAGCCCATAGCCACTAAATTCCCTATCCCCTTAACCCCCAAGCCATAATCCCTTAACTCGTACATTCATAACTCATAACCCATTAATCCCTTGACCCATTAAAAATTAAGCCTCTAACTCCTAACCTGAAATCCACGAAACCCCTAAGCCTTAGCCCCTAACCCGTAACCCCCACTAGTACATATGGACCAAAAATCTGAGGTCATGTCATACTCCAATAGTTCAATCGCACTGTCAGATTTTTCTTGTAAATATGTTTAGTTTTTTTTTAAAGCCCTGACATTTGTCGGATATATGATAAACACAATTATCGTCGAATATCTGACGATATGTTAGTCGAGTATCCAATGATAATTTTTTTCGTCAAATATGTGACAACAATTCAATTTTCCTCATATATCCAATGTTTGACCAAGTGAATTATCTATTTATTAGAATATTGATGTTTGACGAAGTCAATATTTTTCTAGTTGGACAACGTCTCTTTAATCAACAAATGTCGAAAGTCCAATGAAATGGTTGTTTTTTGGTCATAATACAAAAATATTTTATTTTGTTAATTGTATTACAAATATTCAAACACTATTGATGCTTGTTTTTTAAGATAATCATCACTAAAAGTTTGGTAAGGAAAAATGTCCCATAACATTCCTCCAAGAGGACAAGGAGATGTGAGATCTACATTGGAGGCTTTGGGTGATTTCCTTCCCTTGTTTCATCCACGTTTATCATGCTTAAGCCCTCACAAAATTCAAAATTACTCAAAGGAGAGTTTTAATCTCTAAAGTTTGAACATGTCAAAATTGATTTGTTTCCAACCCATTTTTTTACAGTTGAACATCACAGATCATTGAGTGCATCCATCATGCTTCCATTGGGATGGGACATAGGTATGAAAAACTTGACAAACTAAGTTATTCCCATGAAAAAATAAGCTTATGAACACATAAACCAATTATTTTTTAAGTATTCATGCATTTTTTTGAGTTTTATGGAAGCCTAAGAGTCTTAGAGAAGTGTCTCACCCTATGGAAAACACTTAGGCACAAGTATGTAAAAAATTGGATGGTTTTCAAGGATTTCTTAATATTTTTTATGTAATGCATAGAATTATTTTTATGTGATATATCCTGTATTGCACACAAAAAATCGTGTTATATGATAGAGGCCATGAAATTTTGAAGGGACATGTGGTAGACCCTCATTGGAATATCATGGGTTGGGAAATATTTTTCCTGTGACATGTGTCACATTGTCGTATCATTGGAAACTTTGAGGAGGACATGTGGCATACTCTAATTGGTTTTTGCACCTCTTGTAAACTTTGAGGTTAGCACATGTCACATATTGGTTGGTTTTTTCATGTCTATAGTCTTTGTAGATGTGTTAAATATGAGGAAAGGGGGTTGCCACAAAATAAAATAGTTTCATCATCCATTGAAGAAAGAGAGAAAGAAAAATAAAGAAAAAGATAAGAGATAGAGGA
Source organism: Pinus albicaulis (assembly GCA_034641835.2). Lineage (NCBI taxonomy): Eukaryota > Viridiplantae > Streptophyta > Pinopsida > Pinales > Pinaceae > Pinus > Pinus albicaulis. The sequence goes on along the minus strand of CM076572.1, from coordinate 1,011,625,807 downwards.
AGAAAAGAGAAAGGAAGAAGAGGCGGGGGACATAGACTACATATGGAAAAGTAGGATGTGTACAAATATAAGTTGTGTGATGTGCTATTGTATAGGATAAAATTTCCTTCTATGTGACGTATTGCATAGATAAAATGTTCATGTGCACTGTGTCGCATGGTTTAAAAGGCTTGGCACGATGAGAAGATTGGTGAGAATGTGATAGAATTGTGGAGTAGTAGCATTATAACCCAATAAGAAGTTAAGAAAATATGAATGTCTCAACAAGTGTAAACCCAAGGGTGAATCATACTAGTTGTGACATGGCACAATATAGATGACTGGTGAACTTGCTACCACAACACCATTGTGATCGTTCACGTGGTTGAGGAAAAGAGAACCTGAAGAAATATTTAGAAGGTCATATCTTTCTACGGATGTATCATAATTAAGCCATAGTATAGTGGTTGGAAATTTTTTGTTGAGAAAAACACATATAGAAGCTCAAAAAATACCCTATAATAGTACATATAGAGGAAGAAAATACATTAAATCACCTCCTTAATATCACTTAGGGGGGTTGTGTACATGATAAGAGAAGATGATTTTTCCTATCATATTAAGAAAAGAAAAAAACCAATAAGTGTTTAAGAAAATATGAATGTCTCAACAAGTGTGAACCCAAGGGTGAATTATTCTATTTGTGACATGTCATAATATGGATGATGGGTGAACTTGCTGCCACATCACTAGTATGATTGTTAGTGTAGTTGAGAAAAAGATAACTTGAAGAAATATTTAGAAGGTCATATCTTTCTATGCATGACCCATAATTAAGCAAGAATACAATGGTTGTAAAGTTATTATTGAGCATAATACATATACAAGCTCAAAAGAGACCCTATAATAGTACTTAAAGAGGAAAACATAAATTAACTCATCTCCTTAATGCCACTTAGTGGGGTGGGTACATGATAAGAGAAGATGAATTTCCCTATCATATTAAGCAAAGACCAATTCTTGGATTTAGTTCTCAAGGGTCACATCAGTGTCCTTGTTGAAATTATTCCTTCAAATTGGGATAGATATTGGAGTTATTCCAAAATAATTAGATGTATAGACAACATGAGTACTAAAAATATCCATGAAAGCACTTTCACTTTTTCTATGATTAAATAATTTTTTCCTTGCTTTTGAAAGTTTCATTTTGAAAGAGTCCCAAGATGATTTGAGTGGAATTAAATAAATCTCTCATAATATTATTTTATTTATAAAAGTGTAACATCTAACTTAAAACTTAAGATTTCTTTATTAAAATAATTTCATCCTCATTAAAATAAATGATCTTTTAAAATCTTGAAAAATAAAAATAACTTCAACTAAATAACGAAAAGGCAAACAAAATATGTGAAAAAATCACTTCACTCTTAAAATATTCCATACTAAATCACGTGAGGGAGTGATTGCAAATTTGACTATTATATTTCATCCCAATTGAGACATCGTAAAGATTTTTGAATTTGGATATTGTATCCTTTATATGAATGTATTACCCATTCCATTTGGAGTAGTCACTATTCATTATTCATGGTAGTTGAGTTTTTAATCCATTTTCCCACGTAAAATTTTCGAGATACTGACTCTAGAAGGAGATATTTATTTATTATGTATTATATATTAGTGAATTATGTTATTGTCTGGAATGTTAAATCAAATTCATGTTATTTAACAAAACCCAACACAATTTGAAAGAAAACCTCTGGATGTTTGGAAATTTGCTGCCCTGCAAACCCTCACTTCATTACCTATGCTATCTTAAAGAAATTTTGAAATTCTACAGATTAACCATTGGAGCTCTTCTGGTAACATTACCCAATGAGATTTGAAATCAACCCTTTTGGATGTTCAGTGATTTTATATTCTTCTAATCCTTGCTACATTAAGCTGGGTGAATTCTCTGGAAATTATCGATAAGATTTCAATTCCATTTCTGTAAATTGTGTAAAACTACAGATTGACCAACATGGTTTGGAATCACTTGGAAAATGTTACTACACAGTGACCCATCACAGTCTGGAAATTTTAGAAATCCAATTGGTTCTTTATTTATGCCTGAAATCGGTGGACTCAATCTAGGAATAAAATGGTCTCCAATGTAGGGAAGACATAACAGTCGACCAGTGCTACACTTGTTGGGATCCGAAAAAGACTAACATTCAAGAACGCTGTTTAAATTCCCATGGTGGTAGTATCTGTCCTTTTCACTTCTTCCTACCTTATGAAGACTATGATTTCACAGGAATACTAAACGTAGTTCTAGGGTCGAATTTTAGTGAGAACTTCTACGGGGACACAGGTGTCTTTATGTCGAGTGGCTTCCAGTCGTCTGTTGAGAATCTCTTAAATAATTTATTAGGGGAAGAAACACTTGAAACGAAAATATGTGCTAGGGGTACAACTATAGATTCATCACCAATGATCTACGGTCTGTTTTAGTGCACCAGGGATATATCTAGTTACCACTGCACAACATGTCTAACTTACAGAATCGATGCAATATTGACATCTTATGGAAGTGCAGGAGTTCATTGTTGAAGTCAAATATGCATAGTTCATTATGAAATATATATTTTCTTTAATATGATTGCAGTTTCACTAGCCACTGCTGAAGGACAAGTGAATACACTATCGGAAAAAACTCTAAAAAACTAGGTGTTGAATCAAATCTATCATGACCCTTTTGTTCATGGTCACCACATAGAAATGTTATCATGGTTTTTTTCAATTGCAAAGTTGAAAATATGTTAAGGATACAACATCGTCTAACCCAAAAAAGTGTGATTTCGAGATTAAATTGGGATGTTATTGAGATGTTTGCAACATTGGTATTAAAACCCTCCAAGATCCTCAGCCCAAAATAAAAAAGAATAATAATTCATGATGATCATAACAACTGTCCTCCCTTCCTTTTATAGATTCCTTTTGGGGCTTTTCCCTCCTAAATTTAAATCTGAGTGACGTGCAAGTTTCCTTCCATTTGCCCCAATTTAATTTTTATTATATAATGTTACCTAAATAAAATTAAATAATAATTAGCCATTTTGGATAGACTATAGCCTACAGGGTTAGATAGTACTACATCCTTCCTTGGGAAATTAACTCGAAGAAGACATTGCATGCCAAGTTGTTGCCTATGTTTTGGAAGACCTCGATCCTCCTGCCCACTATGCTTCACCTTTCCAAACATTCCAATCTGGTATGAACATTATCACACCTATAAATTAATGGGAGAAAGAATTAGTATGTGTCAGCATTGCACCCATGTACAATTTCATAAAAAACTAAAATTGATTTAAAAATAAATTCAAAAACGTCCTTTTGGTTGGCAAGTGTATTGCCAAAATCCAAAATTGAGTGCTTGCAACTTGTGGCACTGGATCACTCACTAAGTGGTAACTTCATTACCACCATCAGTTGTCCATATAAATGTATGGAACTACATTTACAAGTGAATTTTAGTCATCCTTGTGGTAGGCTGGTTTGAACTCCTTGACATATTCTGCCTACCTTGTAAATGATGAGAAATTTGATAGCAATAATTCTTCACTTCCCAAGCCAACCTTCTAACAGGATTTTAAAATCTTCCTTGCAAGGATGCATAGCATACTTTCTTTGTAGTGAATTATGTTAAATTAATCCTTGGCTCAACTCCTTAAAGCTTCTATTCACATGTAGAATTCTGGGCTAAATATTGTTCATGGATCCTCTGCTGGAATAGTTTAATCATCCCCCTTTGCACCATGTAAAATTGGTCATCTATGTATAGGAATATTATTCTTTGTTCCTCCCATAAAACACCATGTCAATCTTTAGATGAAAAATTGGTCTAGAGCTTCTCATTGTTCAGAAATGAGCAACTCCAAAACTGTATAGTGTGCCTCTCATTAAAGCCAAACCGTTAGTCTCATCTTGCAACAACTTAGAAGATACCACTTTTACGTGTCACCATTTCACCATGCATCATCCTACATAACTTACTTTGGAAGAGGATAAGGTCCACATAGGAAGTGTTCCATCCACTTGTCCAATCCAGCCATGGCCAACAAAGGAATTCTTTCAGACCATGAGCTCATGATCTCTGTCAACATGTACATGGATAGATCTAACAACAAACTAGGATTAATATCCTTCCTGACTGGTAGTAGTGTGCTTTTCCAAGCTGCCACAAATAAGCCATGTCTCCAGGAATATATGTGTTTCCTAGCTACTAAATAGAGAAGGTGATTTTTTTATTCAAGTTTCAACTAAAATTGGGCCACCATTGTTGAATGAACAGGATGAGAATTAAGGGTGTGAAATGTGAATTATGCCTCACTCTACTAATTTTCATGTCATCACTGTAGACCCTTAAACAAACTAGGCACCAACTCCATTGTTGCATTCATTTGGAGAATTTGTTAAAAATTACATGGAGGAGTACAAGCAAGTAGCTTAATAACCTTGCATCATCCTACATAAATTACTTTGGAAGAGGATAAGGTCCACATAGGAAGTGTGCCATACACTTGTCCAATCCAACCACGGTCAACAAAGGAATTCTTTAAGACCATGAGCTCATGATCTCTGTCAACATGTACATGGATAGATCTAACAACCAACTAGGAATAATCTCCTTTTTTATTGGTAGTAGTATGCTTTTCCAAGCTACCACAAATAAGCCACATCTCCAGGAATATATGTCTTTCCTAGCTGCTAAATAGAGAAGGTGATTTGTTGATTCAAGTTTCAACTAAAACTGTTCCACCATTGCTGAATGAAAGAGATGAGAATTAAGGGTGTGAATTGTGAATTATGCCTCACTCTTCTAATTTGCATGTCATCATTGCAGCCCCTTAAAAACACTAGGCATCAACTCCATTGTTGCATTCATTTGAATAATTTGTTAAAAATTACATGGAGGAGTACAAGAAAGTAGCTTAATAACCATGCATCATCCTACATAACTTACTTTGGAAGAGGATAAGGTCCACATAGGAAGTGTGCCATCCACTTGTCCAATCCAGCCATGGTCAACAAAGAAATTCTTTAAGACCATGAGCTCATGATCTTTGTCAACATGTACATGGATAGATCTAACAACCAACTAGGACTAATCTCCTTTCTGACTGGTATTAGTATTCTTTTCCAAGTTGCCACAAATAAGGCACATCTCCAGGAATATATGTGTTGCCTAGCTACTAAATAGAGAAGGTGATTTGTTGATTCAAGTTTCAACTAAAACTATGCCACCATTTCTGAATGAACGGGATGATAATTAACGGTGTGAATTGTGAATTATGCCTCACTCTGTTAATTTTCATGTCATCACTGCAGAACCTTAAACAAACTAGGCATCAACTCCATTATTACATTCATTTGGAGAATTTGTTAAAAATTACATGGAGGAGTACAAGAAAGTAGCTTACTAACCATGCATCATCCTACATAAATTACTTTGGAAGAGGATAAGGTCCACATAGGAACTATGCCATCCACTTGTCCAATCTAGCCACGGTCAAAAAAGGAATTCTTTAATACCATGAGCTCATGATCTCTGTCAACATGTACATGGATAGATCTAACAGCCAACTAGGACTATTCTCCTTTCTGATTGGTAGTAGTGTGCTTTTCCAAGCTGCCACAAATAAGCCACATCTCCAGGAATATATGTATTGCCTAGCTGCTAAATAGAGAAATTGATTTGTTGATTCAAGTTTCAACTAAAATTGTGCCACTATTGCTGAATGAACAAGATGAGATTAAGGGTGTGAATTGTGAATTATGCCTCACTATGCTAATTTTCATGTCATCACCGCAGACCCTTAAAAAAACTAGGCATCAACTCCATTGTTGCATTCATTTGTAGAATTTGTTAAAAAATACACGGAGGAGTACAAGAAAGTAGCTTACTAACCATGCATCATACTACATAACTTACTTTGGAAGAGGATAAGATCCACATAGGAAGTGTGCCATCCACTTGTCTAATCCAGCCACAGTCAACAAAGGAATTCTTTAAGACCATGAGCTCATGTTCTCTGTCAACATGTACATGGATAGATCTAACAACCAACTAGGATTAATCTCCTTTTTGACTGGTAGTAGTGTGATTTTCCAAGCTACCACAAATAAGCCACGTCTCTAGAAATATATGTGTTACCTAGCTACTAAATAAAGAAGGTAATTTTTTTATTCAAGTTTCAAATAAAACTGTGCCACCATTGTTGAATGAATAGGATGAGAATTAAGGGTGTGAACTGTGAATTATGCCTCACTCTGTTAATTTGCAAGGCATCACCGCAGACCCTTAAAAAAACTAGGCATCAACTCCATTGTTGCATTCATTTGGAGAATTTGTTAAAAATTACATGGAGGAGTACAAGCAAGTATCTTACTAAGTTGTAGCTTAAAAAGACACATTAATATCAATTAGAGAATAAGACCTTATATCTTCCCCCACAATAACGTTCAAAATTCACATTGGCCTTCTTTCGAAATCAAATGGAGGTACATTGGAAGAACATTAATAAAAGGATGTAACAAAATCTGAGGGCTCGTATAAGACACATTCAATAAAATACTAATAATAGCCTGGCTAGAGGTATATATTGCAACTTGCAAGGGAGAATCTCCTCAATTCAAAACTGCATCTTTCCTTTGTGTAGTTTCTTAAATCTTTTATAAGAGTTGTAGTAATATCAACACATAAGTGAATATTATTGTAGTAAACCATCTTCATAGATGTTGTAGAAGGAAAATAGAGGGGAATAAATAAATTTCTTAGTTCCAAGCTATGCTATGTCAATGAAAATTTTTGAATGCCTCCTGACCTTTTACCCATCAGTTGTCAATTACCATAAACAACTTTCGATCTACATTGATATGACATCGTGAGTTCTTGTAAAAGCTCATTTAACACCTGGAGTAGCACTGAATTTTGTATAGTGCCCATCTACTAGGGTTTCTACCAGAAAGATATTAGACTGAAGCTCACCTCTAATTATGTATTCATATATCTCCTCTCCCTAGTTAAGGGCTTTAAGATTGGCACAAGCTAAGAGGACACTTGCAAAGCTTATCACATTCAATTTCATAACTAAAACTTATATTTGTTGCAAGAGGCTCAGAGATTTTCCATCCTACCAATTTTGTGTATACTGTGCCAAAGTTGCAAACTGAAAATTACATATAATTGAGGAATTACTTTATGTAAACTTTAAAGTTAATTTAGCATTGGTGAGTAGCCCATATACCATTGACACAGTGTCTAAATGACATGATGACAATAGAAACACCAGCATGATTAGGAAAAGCAGAGTGGAGTCAGTGGCAAAGCCTAGTGAAACAAACTCGCAAGATTCTTTCTTACCAAGCACCCAAGAAAGCCCATTCCTGTTTGGGATACATGGGGCTAGCCATTTCCCCAAACAAACAAGAAATTTGTAACCATAATAGTGATTTTAGTTAATTAATGAGCCAAATTCTTGGCTATAATAATTGGGGGAACCAAAATAAAACTTGATCCTACTTTTTGACTTTTATAGTTCTGGTTTTAAACTTGCCCTTATGAAATTTTGATTGGCACCTTTTATATCTCTGTCATTTCACATTTGAATGTTGAATGGAATTAGTCTGCCCACTTTTGTGAATCGAGGTATGAAAGATAAAGATTAAAACTTTGTGAGAAGCCTTAAGCCATGACCATATGTTGGATTCTATGCATTATTTCCATCAAAGGAAAAAATATATTTTCCAAAACTCAGAAAGATACGATTGATCAGCAGAAAATTTTTGCAGCAAAATAAAGGGGCAAAAAATAAATCACGAGTATCACCCAATAGAAAATAGAAGGCCTTCTCTACCAGCCCTAGGTGTAGACCAGGTTGCAATAACATGCTCTCTACTTTGTTAAGTTCTGCACCCAACTCCTGAACCTGTTCTATTTGTTCCATATCATCTTGCAAGGAAACATCTAAGATATTCACATGGTTTGAAGCCTCCTTGTAATCACATATTCGTAGAAGATAAGACATGTGCAGCATTCAGTATAAAGGTCCAGACCACAAAAAATTATCTTTGATCCTGAGGGATTGAATTCCAAATGGCATCACATTTGTTCACAACTCTCTCTATATCATCTTCCCACTGCATAAGATAAATCCCCTTCAGTTGTCAAAGCATTTTCAAGATGTAAGGTGAAGTTGCAAGACCATAATTTTTTCGACTCCCCTTTTCCAACAGTGTTTGCTAACTCCAAGCCCAACCCTTTTTTCATGTTACCCATTTTTCACAGGTTCACTCTCAGCTAAAAATTCTGTGAATTTGTTGTATAATGCTCCTGAAACACCACTGCGTGGTCTTTCAGATTGTTATCCTGATTATGTCCGCCATATTCATTTTAGGATCTATTGTTAAAGCCCATTTAGCAGCACATCCACCTCAACCAAATGCAAAACAGAGGGAATAAGCTATCTTCACATGACTCTGCCAAGGATTCAAATTCTTCACACTCCCTGAATCAGTCTAGGTTGAAATCCAAAACTCAACATTTATTATATATGCATATGTAATTCATATAACATGGGTGAAATTGTTTGATAAGGAACCTTGGAGATAAGAATCATCCTGCATTGAGTTCAATGGTGAATTTGAGATCATGCGTGGGTGGGAGCCCAAAAAACCCTTTTGGAAATACATATGGAAACTCTAAAAGACTAGTTGTTGAATCAAATATATCATGCCCCTTTTGTTCATGGTAACCACATAGAAACATTATCATGGTTTTTTTAAATTTTAAAGTTGAAAATATGTTAAGGATACAACCCTTTTGGTCCCAGCCATAATCTTTTTCTAACCCAAGTCATTAAGGAGGTGAAGCAACTTGTAATTGATAGATTAATGGTATTGGAGCAAGGTTGTTTTTACTCTATTTGATAACTCCGCAATATTTCCTAGCCGATTTCTTTTATGTATGGCACAAAATATCTTTTACACCTTTGCAATATCTATCATCTAAAGATTGAGATGGGAATATTTCATACTCGATAGGTCACTCACAACACCTAGGTGATTGCTCTTGGTCGTAGCCATACAATATCACCTCACTAACCTCATTCTTTTGGGTGATTAGATCTCGGTCATTTGAAGAAAATAACATCCAAACTATTGGGGAAATTAGGTGATAGAATTTTTTGAAAGTTGAGGTATAAGTCACCTACAACCACTATTACACCAAAAGGCTTGTATAAGACATTTATTTAAGACAAAATTATCATTTTGTCTTAATTATTTATTATTATTTAAATTATTATTTTTATAATTTAAATTATTTTAAATTAAAAATTGGAGTTGATATTCTGAATGCTCTTGGAGAAAACGAACAGTCTTGATTTCTTGGTTGTTCACATGATGGGATTGACTACCCATTTGCCCTTTATTTCTCATTGTTCTTTCTTGGCTGCTGAGGGTTTTGCTGCACCATGCCAGGGTTTTGCTTCTATGGAAAGGTGATTATGGTTTTCTCATAGTGAATGGACTTCATTCCTTCCTATGGTGGAACCCCAATCTACACTAGCAAGCAGTTTTATCGTTTTTTTCAGATTCTTCTCTATTTAAAAGAGGTTGGGAATATTTGAAGGTTTCAATATAGAAAAAATGATACATCAACCATATTAAGGAAACAAGGAAATGAGTTACAGATTGCAAAACATATAGATTAAACAGAGGATAATAAAATAGACCAAATTCCACTTAGCAGCAAGAACAAGAAGAAACAAATAGCTTCATAAATCTCCAATCTTGAGTATTTTGTTAAAATGGTCGCCTTGGGTTAGTTTAGAGGTGGCCAATATTATAAATTTCCTTTAACCACTCTTTTTTCAAATATAGGGTCATATTACATAGGACATTGACTAATATAAATTAATTAATTGTTTGGACCAAGGATCCACAAGGATAAAATCACCTATTGTTGGCTCTAGATCCCTTCACACAGTCTAATTCCTAGGATTTCCTAGTCTATAAACTCTTACAACTATCTAAATCTACCAACCCTCTCCCTTCATGTTGCACAACCCAAGGAATGGGATGGATCTTTGTCATGCAATCCCTCAGGTTAGCCCACTTCCCTCCAGTGCTCTATCATTGACCGACATGGAAATGTCATTGTTGGGACTCCAGGTATTATCAACTGTATTGAAGCTTATTCAATGACAATCATTTCCCTTTCACATTTTCATAATTTCCACATAGTTTCATGAAAATTGTTTCCATAATTCTATTTTAGCATTAATAAAACAACCTAAGCATTGGGAGAAAACTCTCATAGAAGAATGGATGTCAAAATCTCTTTTTCATGCTCAAAAATCATGGATTATATTTCCATGCATATGAGATACCATGTGCTTTCATAAGAAGTACGTCTCTCTCTTAACCACCAATTCCAAATTTCCAAGGTTAATAAGACTTAGGATAACCATAAAGCAAGGTTTAATAAGGTTAAGGTTCCCTTCCTGTGGGATCATAGCCCCCCATTGTTTTTCCTTTCTCCTTCTGCAGTGTGTGATGTGTTAGTATTATGATTCGATGTACCACTTTACATATTCTATTGTTCAGATTTTTAGCCATTTATCATGTAGACATATACATTATTGTTCTAGGTATCAAAATTGCGAGTATTACATAGATAGAATTATCACTCAACTCCACTTGCATGTCTCCTTTTGCTCTTGAAACATGCTGGATATCTCAGAGTTGAATGTCATGTGGTGCTTTGATCCTCCACTGTGTACATGCCGATCAACAATAAAGTGGTATTGGTTGAGAAAAAATAAATTTTGGAGAAGGATGTCTCTAGCTTGGATGACAACTCGTCCACTTCATCTTCAACACTCATCTCAAACTTCTTTTGTAGTTGCTTCCATTTTTTATATATTTGCTTGCATAATGTCCCTTCTTACAACATTTGAAACATGTCACATGGATCATAGCCTCCTCCTCAGAATGAGATGAAAAAACCTCTTTTTCCTTGGTCTTCTTGGGTCCTCCTTTAGTCATCCTCCCAATGAGTGGAAGATTTTGAGTCTCTTCCACTCTGACTGAAAAATTCTCCTCCTGGACAAAGTCATCCCACAATGTTTCAAAAGTGGACAACTTCACACATTCCCATTTTCCTTGCACAAATGTAAGTCAATATACTAAGAATCCATTTACAATTATCTGAACTAACTCATCTTCATAAAACTTGTTTCTTATGTTTGTAAGTTGATCTCTCAACTTGGTGATCTTCATTGGATAGCTTTCCATAGTATTAATATTTCTCATGTGGTTACTAATGAGATTTTTCTTCAAAAGCATCTTGTGGGATATGTTCAAATTTCACACTTTGATACAGAGTGACTGAGGCATGATACAAATTCTTCCCTGTCTTATTCTATGTGATGTGAGGGATCAAGCAGTCCTTGAATGAATCAAGGACAATTTGCTTCTTTTTGGCCACCTTCTTATTGTGCTCAACCAAATGAACGGATGGGAATATCACCCTCAAACCTAGTACATGTCAAAGTGCCTATATTGGGGGCATATCAGCTTCAAGCATGAAAACAAGGGCATTGCACACACTAAAAGATTCTAATAGCTATGTTTCACAAATAACAGTCCCATCCATATGTGGATTTGGTGAGAGATTTCATATGTACAACTATTATACCATGTCATATTTCTACACCATGTTTCAGATCTTTACCGAAAGAATGAATTTAAGAACTCCTAAGACATTAAAATTTAGAATATAGATTGCACCTATCAATACATTAGATGAGTATATACTAAAATACCGTAAGGAAATATTCAGGAGTGCAAATACTGCCTTCATGAGACAATTTACAACAGAAGATAAATAATGTCTACTTGACATAAAATTTGCAATTTGAAAATTATGACAGCAAGCTATACCAACTAAATAGGGTCTGATATAGATCATGCAACAATCGGAAATGTTCTGGATGGCAAGGACAGGATCCAAAAACAATCTCATGGTTTTTGTATTACTCAAAAATAAAGTATTATAGCAGTTTTGCATCATGCTCAAGCTCTACACGTCTGAAAGATACAACACATACAACTATGTTGTCTGAAATATTAATGTGTCCTCCGTCCTTTTCTAAGCCAAGAGGAGGGGGTTACAAACTGGCCATTAATGGGCTCAAGGACTGCACCATTCTTGGCTAATTAAATCCCTCATGGAGTGTAACTCTCAAAGTAAATTCAGCCACCTGCTTAGCAATAAATGCTCCTTGGTAAGTGCAACCCTACACAACAATTGTAACTTCCAAGCATAAATGCACCACAGAGGGATGTATGCCCCACAATATTACAAGAGAAGAGATCTATGGTATGTGCGCTACTTCATGAATTTTCAATAATAACCCGTGAAAATCCAAAATAGAATGGGGGGTCCATAAAGAAAATCAAACTCATGAGGACCAACCTTTTAAGTGTGTCATCTCTCTCCAATTTCTATTGTTGTTTGCCAATGTGGAAATGATCTCCTTCTAACTTAAATAAAAATATCAAAACATGCAATTAGAAAGTGGAGATGGGAATAGGTTTTTTCTTTAAAATAATCATCAATGATGCATGGTAACAACTGCAACCTTTGTCACATTTCTCTTACAAAATTCATTCCACATACCTCCAATATATAGATTTAGATTACAATTGATAGGCAAGGTAAGAAAGGTAGTTTGGAAAATAAAAATAAAATTATGAGCTCCTAGAAGATAATTACATATGGATAAATAAGTTTGACTACATGTGATTATATCATTATTCACATGTGGATAAATACATGTGACTATTCACATGTGCATAAATTCATGTGACTACATATATAGAACCATGTTATGTGTACCTAATGGACGAGTAAAAATTACACACAATAGACACACATGTCTAAACATATTTCCTAACAATAGAAATCCCTCATCAAATTCTCAGCATGAAGACAGTCCAACACCTTTGTTCTTTTCAGCTCTCTCCCAAGGTGTCAAATTCTCTTCCCTTGAAAATGGCTGAGTGAGTTATGCATTGACATCAAGCTTGCCAGTGGAAAAGCCTTGGTTGCAGCAGGAAGTTAAAAAGAGGGAAATCCTTTTAATTCCCAGGATTGGTTTGTTGCTTTCATGACTCAGCATGAACATTCAGTCGTGGATAATTGTTCCCATAGCTTTAACAAATTTTCTCCAACAAAATAAATTTCGCTGAACTCCATCATATGAAAGCTTTTACCATGGAGTGGAACGAAATGGAATCTCAACATCGCACAATTTTTTAACAGAAAACCATTAGTCTCCTGGAATTTATTGTTTATGCTATCAAAATATTGGATTTCAACCAGAAAAAGAATGAAGACTTTAAAATTAGAGTTCTCAGTAGTTTGGAAATGTTGTTTGATGATATGTACAAGTGTCACCTTGAAAAAGAGCTTCTATGAAAGCTTAAGGAGCTATACAAAAATTGCAAACTTCATCAGCCACTGAAGCATCAAAAATCAAAGGTTTTGACATCTACTTGGATGAAATTGTGTATGACACCAACTCTCTATTTGGATATTCTGATGTCTTGTTAAGGAGATTTTCTATAGTTTTCTTTTTAGATAGTAGAAAGTATTGGAAAATCTTTTGTATGCTCTGTAGGAAGTATTATAAAACTCACATGCTCTGATCCCAGACTTCTTGTAAATTTTTTTTCGATAGTAATTGAGGTTCTGTAGGTTCTATGCTACAACTTACTAGTGAATACCTCTGTTTGGTGGAAACTATCCTGCTATTTGGTTGTACTTCTATCTGTTCTTCAGAAGAGATCTTATATATAATATTTTTTTTCTATTATATAGGAGTCAACCTATATCTGTCTTTTATATAATTTTATAGAAATCCAATATCCACTGAACTCATTGGTGTTGGTTATTTGTTTTGATTGTCCACATTAGATTGAGTTTTATGGAGACTTTGATGGATGGTTTCACAAAATCTTGGAGTTAGATTTTAATTTAACTGTTGCTTTACTTTTCCATCGCTCACAAAGGAACTTTATAAATTCGAAAACCATGTTTAATTTGTCATATCCTCATTTGTACTCTATAGAATAGCTTAGACTTTTGTTCTAACTATTATTCATTTTCTTATGTCCAAAAGGTTTCCTCTTATGCCCCCGGGTGGGCTAGGTATGGGCTATTATATTTAAATAAATTGTAGTAAGAATGTTTGAGATAAATATTCTTTAACTTAATTGTGATCACATTGAAACAAATCAACTTGATGGTAAGTCGAAAAAGGTTCCATATTTAAAGTGCCCAAGGAGAATTGCATGTTGATTTTTGCATATCTAGTGTATTAGTTAGATTTGGATTTATCTTCTGTTTTTCTTGGCCATCACACACTAAGGTACTGTATAAATGCTAGAACCATGTTTAATTTGTCATGTCCTTTTTGGTACTCCATAGAGTAGACTATTGTTCGAACTACTATTCTATCACTTCTATCAAAAATGGTTCCTTTTCTGTCCTAATGTGGGTCGAATATGGACTCTTATATTTAAGTAAAATTTAATAAGAATGTTTGAGATGAATGTTATTTAACTTAATGATCACACTGACATAAATAGACTTGATGATAAGTGGAAAATGTTTCCATATTTGATGTCCAAGGAGAATTGCTTGCAGATTTCAACATTTCTAGTGTATTAGTGAAGTAGTTTGTAGTCTGTGACACCAAATCCCCATGACCAACATAAGAAATGTTTGTGGCATATACATTAATGAAATATTGCAATTGGAAAACCTTTTTAATTTTGATGTACATTTCATGAGTGTAAAATTGAGTGGGGTATTTTCAAGTTTGAGCCAATGATTTTCCCCTCAAACTGAGCCTCAATAGAATTTTACCACTAGTAAAGAGAATTTTCAACACTACGTTCAAGTTAATAATGGCTTGACATGCCTTCACAATTGCCTCCATGAGCATATAATGAAGATTGAAAACTTGTTCATGACCCCTTTTTCTCTAATGATGGCAGTCTGGTTAGGGAAAAACCCTTTTTAGCTAAACCAAAATATGTCTGCAAAAGAAATACACTATAGATTTTCACTGCTATACTCCATTTAATGATTTCGTCAAACAATTTGAAAAAATTATAATAGCTTGTCTTTGTTGTTTATCTTCAACCCATGCATGTCCGATGTTCCATATTGAGAATAATTGTAGGTCCACTAACATTCACCACCACATCTAACACCATCAATTTTGTAAGATTATGTAACTTGCTAGACAATACCCCACTAAATCCCTACACATACTAAGGTCTACTCCAATTTTCCCTCTCCATTCATTGTTTTAGTCAAGGCTAAACATCTTCATAAAATTAAAAATTGTCTCAAGATAAATGGGTTCTTTTAGTGGTCAACATAACTGTAAACTACAGATATTTACATATGATAGGGCATCTTCTCTACCTATGGAAGAGAATCTCTGCATTAAATAGGGAAGTATTATTCTAGTCCTATAATATGCTAGAGCTTTAAAGATAATAATATATATAACAAGGGACATTCAAAGATAGGTAGTGTAGCAATTGTGCCCCAAAATTCATAAAAATAACTTCCTCTTGTTGATTTTGTCTTCGGCATGTACATTACTTTGCAGTTGGCTAACACTACCTATTCCATATTGGTGCAGGATACAAATATTCATAGTGCAAATATACATTTAGTAGTCTTGATTTATTCATTGGAGCATATGCATATTTTACACATAATAGTTAACTAGTTCATATACATTACAATCTCAAACTTGTTCTAAGAAATTTTATAAAATGGAATAAATGTATTCTACTTGTATGTTTGGTACTTCCCAACACTTCATTTACACCTCCACCCAATTTTCATAATTTCCATAACTATTAGGTAGACACTTGCAACTTTGATGTTATTTTTCTTGTTTAGTAAATATTTTCCAAGACTTTACAGAGTTTTATAATTTCTTGAAATTTGTATAAATTAGAATTTATAAAGTTTCAAGGTTTAATTTTTAAAAGTCTAGTTCTTTAAAGGATGCTAGCTCAATGGAAGAGCACCTGCTTTAAAATCAGGAGGTTGGTGGTTCGATTCCGTCGTGCCCTGATATTCATATGGAATGGTGACGAAGACTCTTTTGACCATCACCAATGAATTTATGGTGACATTTTTCGACCCTCACCAATGAGCTTATGGTGGCAATTTTTTGACCCTCACCAAATATGAAATCGTGAGGGTCAACGAACATTGCCATATATATGCACCAATAGTGACAGTTATTAAAGGTCCATCACAAAAAAAATTTGTTGTTCATATGAAATGGTGATGGTGACTATCCGTAATTATAATCAATATTCGTGACAGACCTTGAATGTCACCACAACACATATTTTCGGCTACGCCACCTTTGGTGACATTCAAATTTTTAGTGACAAAGGATATTGTCCATCACCATTGCTCATATGAAATGGTGACGATCATTATTCACCATTATAAATCATTATTGGTGACGGACCTTGAATGTCACCACAACACCGATACTTTCGATGACACCACCTTTGGTGACATTCAGTTTTTGGTGACGAAGACTCTTTTGACTATCATCAATGAGCTTATGGTGACACTCTTCACCCCTCACCAATATCCTTTTTTCTTATAGTGTACTATTCGTGGCTAATCCTGCTGATCATCTTAGTTTCTTGGGATACCCTAGAAGAAGCGATCTTCCACCCTCTTGAGCCTGGCATGTGCGAGGGGGTGCGGTTTTCCAACCTTTGGGAATCAAAGGACCCCAAACGGGTTGAGGAGAAAAAGTCCTTATGTGTACTCTACAATGGGGATATATTTGCAGCTATTGATTCCCAACCCTACCTGTCCCCAACAGTCTATGGTAATTATAAGAATATAGCAACATTTCAAGTGACCATGCACAATGTGCAAATTTGGGCTCATAAAGATCACACCTCGCATAACCTCCCATATATGACCACCGAGGCTGAAATTGAGCGGATAATTGTCACCTGGCTACTGGAATGGAAGGTTGTAGCCTAGCCAACTGACCTCGACGCAGCATGAACTTCGGGCCATAACGCAGTGTCAAACTCTACCACTCTGCCTGACCCAACAATGGAGTCGGTGATTTCAGCCTCCACGCAGTAGGCCAACCCCAGAAGCACTACCACACAGCCAGAACTAGAATCCCCACCAAATCAGAACGTAAACGATGTTGATGATGCAGGTACGTCAGTATTTCATAGTCTCAAGTGTCCTCGCAGGTTGTCGCAGGGGCCTAGAAAGAAGCTTAAGGCCAGTAAGACTGGCACCAATGTAGAGGTTACCCTGACGGAAGATGACCTTGACCAAATTTTTTATGTTCTCACCACTGTGTCTTTCGATTGATGGATTACTGGGAAGAAAAACACAAGGCCGTTGTAGAAGTATTGTAAGTAGAACTGCAGGCCCGCTATCTCAAAGCGGACACCCTTCAAGCGAGCATAGATCAAGCAAGGTAGAATCAAGCGAGAGTGGATCAAGTGAGTTAGACTCATGTGGGATAGTTGGTGCTTGTTACAGCCCTGGCGATCATCGCAGACAACCGAATTTTACCTCTCCCTGGTGCTGCTTTTATCATGGAAACTGTTTAATTGTGCACCCAAGTCCATGCATGCTCATCCATTGACCTTGATGTTGGTCGACTTGCCAGTGCATAGCTGCATGAATTATTGACTGCCATCCCAAGCGAAATCCATCACCAAGAGATCAACGCATAGCAGCACCTCAGAAATTCTGAGCAGAATATTATGAATCAAGCTGTCAAAGTCGCCCAAATCCAGGCCGCGCACGTTGCCACCATCGCGCAACAAGCTGCCTTAGAACAACGAATCAAATGGCTCTATGAATACATACCAGAATTCATTCTTGCCTGCGCCAAACCACAAGCCAAGGTCAAAGGATTGGTCACTGCCCTGAAGGCATGCTAGACTGAGGTATAGGTTTTCAAGGCTAAGTTAAAACTTCAGATTGCATCATTGCAGGCCAAGCTCCAGCTTGAGACTCCCACCTGAAAGTGTGTGCCCAGCGAGCCGCATTGGTTATATAAGCCACAACCACTATCATGACGCAGATCAGTCAGGGCGTCACTCTGCTTGAAAATGATATGGAATTATGGTCCCAGGTACAGCACGACCCTCTCGTCTAAAAAATTTATCAGGAGTTGACTCAGAAGGAAAAAGACTGTGAGCAGCTGGAAGCTACGATGACCACCCTTGTTCCAGCCTAGCGCTTAGGCCATCTTCGAACAAGCCACGTGCTTCGTAGTGAAATTATGGGGCTTTGACGCAAGAAATAGATACTCAGCGACCATCTGACACCCTGGTCAGATGAAGCCCTCAAGCTTTCAGAAGACTTAGACGGGGAGGTGTGACAATTGAACTAGACTTTAGACAATGTCACCACTGCCACGGAAGGACCAACCTCGTAGAAACTGGTGGACACCGCGTAGACTGCCACCACATAGAGTATTTGTGTTTTGCCTCTGTTCACTATCGCGATCATGAGGTCTATGTATACCCCCTTAGATTACAACATTCTATTTGGTTGTAGCTACACCTATGCGATGTCTGTTGTACCATCTGCAGTTCACCACAAGATGTCCTTTACCCATAATGGAAAGATAGTCACCATTGACTAGTTCACATATTACGAACCGAAGTCTCAGACCTCCCCTGAGTCCATCATATCTTCGGTGGCCAATAAGAAAACTGTCGACCCCTTGACTAGTGTCTCACCCGGAGTCTACAAAGACTCCTCTTTTCTTTGTTCATTCTTTGGTCTTCCTCCTCCTATCTCTGATCCCAGCTCATCAAATTTTTGCATGATGCAATCGTCTCGGGCTTCCTTTAAGCGGCCCGCTTCAGCTAGTCAGTAGCCCCGCCCTTCAAAACCTATTCCTAGCACTTCAACTCAGCCTTCTGGACCCCCTCCTCCTGTCCCTTCACCTGCAACTGGTATCCATGAGCATCTCTACCTTCCTAGGATGGTTCCTCCAGGCCTTAACCATCTTGGAGCCATCCCGCCTAACCATTACCCCTCTGGTCAAATATTGTTCCTAGCTTCCCCTCCTTGAGTTTTCTCGATACCTTTTATGGCTACCTTATCCCTTCCTAGCCTGAACCTAGGGATTCCCATATGGTACATCGACCCACCAGCCGCTACCTCGCCTGCTCAACCCAAACACTATCTTGCTTTGACCCCGGTTCAACTGGTCCCCATGACCCCTCTCGCTGCTACTGTGCCTCAGCCACCTCAATAGGAACCTTCCCCTCTTGCGACAACTTCTGGTAAAAAGGGAAAAGCTCGTAAGAAGGCATCAAAAGACAAGGCTGCCCCGACAACCCTGCTCCTCTTTAACCTCCAAAGAATAGACCTTCTTGTGCCTTTTGTGATGTTGTTGGTCATGCCACCCATAATTTTCCTGAATTTCCTCATCTCAAGCCCATGGTCAATGAAGGGTTTCTTGAGTCTAGTATCCCAAAAGTCCATGTTAGTTTACCTAATTCAGCCAAGAAACTCAAGACTTTGTGCACAAATCACCCCTTTTCTTTATGTGATTTCCATGGCAGCTATACTTACCTCTATCCCCGCCTCGAAGAGTACCACTCCTCTTTGGAAGAGGTTTGCCAATTCGAGGCCAAGCGCAATGAGTCCACTACTCCCTTCTTTGCACGTTTTTCTTTAGTAGAACCAGAGGACATATCCACTCCCATAGACATTCCCCGTCCTGATGTCAAAATGATAGAGTCTTCGGCCATTGTCCACTACCTGTCATCATCTATGAGATCCTTGGTGGAAGACTTTCATGGGCCTTCCCCTTCTATTTCACTCGACCTCCCTTCAGTGATCATCCTGGGCTCAACATCAGTGGATCCCTTATCTACTTATTTTTCTAACACCCCTTGTGACGATGCGCATGTGAACCTTTCTTCTCATGATGATGAGTCAGGTAGCTTCATTGCATTAGGTGGTTTTTCTTCCACCAGCCACCCCTTCTTCTATTACGATGACGACAATATGGAAGCAATCACCACCGTTGAATTTATCTATCCCCCCTTACATCAAACCCATGCTTTCATATCCACTCCCATAGACATTCCCCGTCCTGATGTCGAAATGATAGAGTCTTCGGCCATTGTCCACTACCTGTCATCATCTATGAGATCCTCGGTGGAAGACTTCCGTGGGCCTTCCCCTTCTATTTCGCTCGACCTCCCTTCAGTGATCATCCTGGGCTCAACATCAGTGGATCCCTTATCTACTTATTTTTCTAACACCCCTTGTGACGATGCGCATGTGAACCTTTCTTCTCATGATGATGAGTCAGGTAGCTTCATTGCATCAGGTGGTTTTTCTTCCACCAGCCACCCCTTCTTCTATTACGATGACGACAATATGGAAGCAATCACCACCATTGAATTTATCTATCCCCCCTTACATCAAACCCATGCTTTCAATCCACATACACCTTGTGGTCATTACATTGACACCCAATGTTTTGGTAAGGGGGCACCCATATTTGAGAGTCCAGGAGAAGCAATCATCCAAAACTCTCCTAGTGAATCTGGTCGTGTCGACTCTAGTACCACCATTCTTCCCTGTTTAGAAAAACCTCTAGAGTCCCATATCACTTCAAATCATTTTAGGGATGACACCCCTCATCATTCCTTCATCTTACATTAGAAACACTGTCCCCTAGACATTGTTTTTTACCAACCTATGGGTTTTCTAGGAGAGCACCAATTCATTATCTCCAAATCCACTCTTTGGGATAGTGACACCATGTATGAAAACCTAGAAACTTAGTCCATTTTCTTCATATATGTAGTACCAAAAGAGATTGGTAATCCTCCATTCCCTTTCTCGAACTGCATAACCATAACGAAAAGAAATGGCACACCACATCATAAAATGTGTTTAGATTCCCATTTTTCTAAATACATTTTGGCATGACCTTAACATGCTTGGGGGAAACTATGCCCCTCAACCATAAAAATCCCATATCTTAGTAAAAAAAAACACTAAAACCCCCTTTCTCTGATAGGTTTCACTTTTCAGGCCATTTCCTAGGACAGGTCACAGTTTTTTTCTTAGTACCTGCTACCCAGGTCGCAGAACAGACCCAAAAAAGTGCGACCTAGCCTGTTCATGAGCTTTGGGTGCCTAAACTAAAATTTTGATCCCCTTAAATGAAAGAGTAGCATTAGGCCTCTTACCTACAACTGACAGATCTCGATTCCAACGGTCGGTTTTTCCGCTACGATCACCGCAATATTTAAGGCCTTCTCTCCTCTCTACATTCACCACAGCTACACTTGAAAATGAGTGAATTTGGAGGGAAAATGCCTTATTAAAAGAGAAACCCAAAATTTTTCTTTCGCATGCTACGGCCAAACCCTATCTTAGTTTGACAAACCGCTTGTACCATTAGAAAACTCTCACCGAGTTCTCAAATGGGTATCTGTTAGTTTTTCGTGATTTGATACTTCACTCGGACACATTTTTTCCAATAAGGGGTCACTTCACCACTCCTCAAAATCTAATTTCTTCACTTGCAACACTTTTACTTGGGGCACCACTTTGCCTCCATACTTGTCCATGCTCGTGTCGATTTTCGTCATGTGTTACCATCTTGTACTCATGTCTTTATAGTCACCACCAGACCTTTTTTGTGTGGCAGCATCATCGAGTTTCCCTTGTTTAGAGCATTTGAGTTGAGTCATCGTTGCATCCATGGAGTCTATCCCAAGTCCTTTGTATAATGCTATAGTACTCCATCCTTTATTGTTTGGTTCCTCTCTCATGTCGCACATTATAGCCTTCAATCCTACTGTCCCCTGTCCCCTTTGACATTGTGTTAATTGTTGTCGGGTCATCCATGCCCTTTATGCTCTAACAAGGGAAGTCGTATGTCTGCTACTCAGTAACCCACATTTCATCATCATCCCTGGTGTTAGTTTGTAAGTCGCTCCACTATTTTCTCTTGTGCCTTAGTTGAGGATCCCTTGTTTACTCACCTATGGCAGACCTCCTTCTGTCGAAATCAGATCATTCATTCCAGATGATAGGTCTAGAGGGCGGTGTACCTTGGTTCCAGCCTCCACTCTTGTTCAGTGCCTTGGATCAGGCAAAGGGACTCCTTATTTCCATTTGACTTGATTTTTTCTCAGCTCTAGCTCCTTACAACATGATTAAGATCCGTATACTTGATGGTTCAGTGATGTAGCAGATTGTACCAGTAATTCCCAGGTGTGTGTGAGATGTTTTAGACCTCATGAGGGGTGGCCCTTCAGGTAGCCCCAAAAATGCCCGAATGGCCTCTTCATTACAACCTTTGATGCAAATCAATATATTTGATGATGTTGACCTCAGTCGCTTGAAGCGCCTTTTATTTTGCATGTATCAGTCATATTTTCAGAGCCCTTTACTATTTCTATGGGCACTTTAGATGTACTTATATCTCATGTACTCAGATATTATTGTATAAGTCCTGGTTTTTATCCCAGACACATTATGTATGTGGGATTCATTATCATGTTTTTATCTGGCTCATGTTATGCCAACATGCACTATATAGTTCAGTCCCTTGTTTACTGGACACATTATTCTTTTTACTTTGTCTCGGCGGCCATAGGTATGCCTTCCTTGCCGCCTATAGCACAAGTACTCACTCATAAAAGAGACTCATTGCACCTGTAAGTCTTGCCTCCTCAAGGTCTAGTCCTCTAGTGCTTTGGTCTACCTTATATTTCTCTCTCTTTGACTTCCCCTTCGGTGTCTAGAGATTGAGTTATTAAAACATACTTCGGTCATACGATTAGCTCCTAATGCTCGCACTCTGGGGGGGAATATGTTACACCATTTTTTTGGTCATCTAACCTTTTACTATTAGATGGACCAAAGTACACCATGTAAGACCAATTTTACCCTAAGTAAAATTGCTTTCACTATGACAAAAAAATTAGGAAAGCACATTTATTAAGTTTTTTATGGTCTAAACATGAAACCCTATGAGGAAATATTAAATAAATCCATATTTGTTTGATTTTTTTCAAGGAATAATTAGTTAAAAAATAGTTTAATTAATATTCCTAGTCATATTTAACCCAAAACAAGAAAATTAATTAGATAAATCATTATTTATCTTATTATTTTCTAGGAATAATTATTTAAACCTTATTTAAATAACATTCTTTGTTAAATTTGACTAAATCATTTATAATTAATTGAATAAATCATTATTTATTTAATTATTACTCAACCACATCCTTAAAATAATAAATAAATCATTTATTTATTTATTATTTAAAAATAAAGGGATTTGGCCCAAGTCAAATTCTTTTTCCCTCCAACAAATATAATAAAATATTCCATAAAAGTTGGAACTAGATTTGGTTAATAATATTTTAATTATGCACCAATATCTAGACTAACTCAATATTTTGTTATAAATAGAAGGTTTTTTCCATTCACTCACTACCTTTTTTTTCCTAAAGATCACTCTGGATCTATACTTTTGGTCTGACTTTGATCTACCATCATTGTTATACTTGCTACCATTTTTCTTGTGAGCTCCCTTTTAGTTCCATTTTTGTCTGGGTTTTCTACACCATCAAGAGAGAGAGATTTTAGATCTAAAGTGCCGAGGACTTACAAGAACCCATCCCATTGAGGGGGACTAGTAACATCTTTCTATGTTTCCTTCCCAGGTGTCAAAAAATACAAAAATTCTTTAAAACAATATTTTCTTGTCTATTGGATGCATGGAGCAACTCTTGATTTTATTTACTACTTAATGTCTTTTAATGCATAGATCTAGATTTTGCAGCATTTATCTTGGTCAACTAATTGCAGATCTAAAGAATCTGGCAGCCATATTTATTGTTAGGGTTGTTTGTTATGCACGGCTAAAGTGAGCCTTTTTTTTATGCTTGCGATTAAGATTCATACTAATGGACAGGATGAAGACCCCACCTGCGTTATCACTCGGGACGAGTCATAAGATTATGTTGGGGGACTCTTGGAACAAGGTTTGCTAGCCTCAATTTTGTCCAGTTTTGTAATATTTTGTAATATTTGGTCTAGCGCAGGAGGTTTGGGGTGGGTCATAACCCCCAATGACTTGTAATGGGTCAAAAGGGTAGACCAAGGTGCTACAAACCATGGTTTGTGGACCATAGGATAGTGCAAGCTAGAATGATATAAATAGATGGATATGTCGAGTCTGAAGGAGGCTAAGTAGGGAGTGATTAAGATAGATATGAACATGTGGATCTTTTGTGTCGATTTTCTGGGTAAGGGCTCCTGCTGGCTATGTGCATGGATACCCTTAGTCCAGCTATTTGCAGACCCCACTGGCTGTGTGTGCGGGCTAGTAGATAGAGTCTGTAAGCTGGATATGAATGTTAATTAATAAGAATACCTTTTTTGAGTACTGAAGTGTTATGTGTTATGATTATTGGCTATGCACTATGTTATTTATATATGTTCACTGCATACTGATGATTGTTGAGGTGCACATGAATGTGATACTGTATAAGATGATAAATGAATAGATCTGGTTAGATTTGAATGTTTTTCTTTAGTCGATCTACTATTGCATGATTTATAATCCCTGCTAGAGATATTCTTCTATTACACAGTTAAAGGGTTTCGGTATAGGGCACAGGTTTGATTGATCTGGAACGACCCCCTCCAATTAACTTTCTCTCTCTAAGGGTGTGGAAACCTGGTTCCAGCACCCTCCCATACTACTTCGGGTGAGACCTTGGCCTGCACAAGTAGGCCATTGCCCAAAGGGCCAATACTATAGGGGTTTCTTGGTAAACCTTAAAGCCAAACCTGGGTCAGGACCCTTCAAGCCAACAAGGATACACAAGGATGTCACATAAGAGAGGTGAACATCTCAAAGAGAGAAAAAAGGGTTTCCAAAACCTGAGAAGTGAAGGAGGCACTGAGATAATCATACATGATCAGGGAATAAATGCATGTGTTATCAATACCTATCTCTCTCTCCCCTTTCGGCCTTCTAATGAGGTGAATTTATACTTCATAAAAACAGTTTTTTCAGTTGGGAAACAATTTGGCCAGAGGCTTCTGTAGATAGGCTTCCAGTGTAACCCATAAACCCCACTTAGAAAATAGGGAATTTTATAGTTTTTCATATTTTAAATTATATACACGGTTTGGGTATAACTGGACCCACACCTCCACACTCTTTTGAGATGGCAAAGTCGCGTATGGAATTCAAAATAATATTTTTTAGGTAAAGGACCAAGTATAAAGGGAAAGGGCTTCCCAAGGCCAATACATAGAGCATCAAGTATATAGAGGTGAGAAATGATGTTATAACACAACTAGAGTGAGGTATGTACTCTCTATTTCCATTAAATTGCAATTATTATCCTTTAGGTAACCTCAGGTCCATTGTCCCCTCTCGGTTTCCTTTTCTAAGAATTTTATTTTCTCAAGGAGAATTTATTGGCAAGTAACCACTTAAACCATAACTATCTAGCTACCTTGACATGTGAGACTCTTTCAACATTACTTTCAGATATGACATATTCATGATCATTGCATAACATTAATATATTTCATAAATATAATTAATTATTTTCCTAATTATTGTTTGAACTTCACAAGGTTTCCAAGGTATCATAATGTTTTTAACTGTAGTAACTAAATATTTACAAATTACCAAGGGATGTTAAAATATCGAAATATTTATAGAAGGAAATAGAACTTTTTTTTCTTTCTTAAATTTTAATTACTTTGTATCTGTAAAGATATATAAAATCATATTATTTAGCATAAACATCCACTAGTATAAAATGATGAAATTAGTGACTAGGTGACTAAAATGGTTAGTCGCCGCAATTATTTCGAGTGAATTACTACTAAATTTGAGAAAATTTAAGAGACTGAACTAAAAATGAGTAACTTAAATGACTAATTTATTCCAGGGATAAAATATACAATTAGATAATAAGTGACCAAAATGAAGGCGGCTAACTGAAATGACTAATTTAGTCCATGACTAAAATATATGACTCGATAATAAGTGACAAAATTAATAATGATTAACGTAAATGACTACTATAGTCCAAGAATAAAAGTATTACCAAATAATAGTACAACAAGTATATGAATTAGTCATTTATGTTAGTAATTTTTATTTGGGGATCACTCTAGAAATGGAAAATTGCAATTTTGATACATAAGTGTTTTGTTTCACTACAAGGGTCTCTGAATCCACCTGCAGTGTTAAAATTTAGAGACGAAGGGGTCTTTGAATCCATACACATTGTTAAAATTCTGAATACCCTTTTTTCTTTAAATTTTAACACTGCAGATGGATTTAGATATTCTCAACATTATTTTAACCTTTGTTCGCCTTCGAGGCAAGGCTCTCCTTCACCAGTTTGTCCAAGGAGGGCGAGGCCAATCATAGTTGAGATGAATGATAAGTATATTCCTCAAATTTATGAGTATTATGTTGACACTTAACACCTTTACAAAAAAATCTCCTACTTTCATATAGACAATTAGAGTTTCATTAGTTTAAGCTCATTCATTCTATATGCATGCTTATGTTCTAATTAGAGACATAAGTAACATGTAATGTCGTAATTAAGTCCACTTTTTCCCCTCTTGTTCACCCAACTCCCATATCTACATACTACACCACAATAATATTATTCCACTTCAAATTATTGGTGTTGTTAGTGTCTAAATGTTCAGTGATCAAATATTCTCTTTCATGTTTACTTGGTAGTGGTCCTTAGTCAAAATTTCATGTTTTCAAACAAATTCTCAAATACAATTTTGTTCACTAAATGTTTTCTAGGTATGAATGCTACTCCCTTCACCCATTCATGGTTATCAAAAATTTCAAGGTCATGTCATTCATGATCACCTAGGGTCATAGATTAGTCAACATACCTCCATCTAGGTCACTGTCTAGGTTTACTTTGTTTCGCCATCATAATGTCCAATCATGTCATGAAAGAAAGAAAAAAAGAGTCATTTTCGCCATACAAATCACCTTCATTAGGAGTTAGAAAATATAGGAAAATAAAGCAAAGATGATTTGCCTTTTATCAATAAGTATGCTACATGATCAATGATTTTCAAAAAATAATTTTTCTCAAAGTGTTTATGATTTCACTAATGGAAAAAAAGAAAATTTTGTGAGTTATAAAGGGAAATTAATATTTGGAGTTCATTTCATCATTTTGTTTTTAAAAGCCTCCCCTCTCTCATCCTCACAATATTCCACAGATATCAAATATTGAGGAAAACTACCAAAAAATTGTTTGAAATTTCTCTGTGTTATGCTTCTGGCACCTATGCTATGCTAATGGTAGTTGCACTACACTTCTTGCAGCTGCTACGCTTTTGGCTTCAAAGCTCCAAAAATCTACCAAAGGTTAAATTAATCATTTCCCAAAGGTTCATAGACATCCAAACCAATAACTTAATGTTCTTCACATCTCATTCATGTCAATTTATTCAACAAAGGGTGGATTCCCTCCTCTAGGTTGTATTCACTACGTTTTGGGTTTCTTTCATTTTTGGCTTGCTTCAGTTGGGAAAAACCTAGTTTTATCACATAAAAACCTTCATACATCACTCACATACCTTACCAAATCACTACATATCACTCATATCTCTCATAACTATCATTTTCAATCAAACCCTAGTTTTCACTACACATTTGCAGAGAAATTAGGAAAACTATGTGTTTTAACCCTTTGGTCACCTTTCTCATACCCATTTCCAAAAAATTTAGTTGCATCCTATAGAAAAATAATCACCCTACCTTCTCAAATTTTTAGGTATTTTTCCTTAACTTCGTTTCATCTCATTTATGTCCCTAAAACCATTTTACCACTATCACTTGTTTTCCTAACTTTTCACCTCCCATTTCCACCACATCAAGCTAGGGTTTCGTTCGTTGAAAAACATCATGGAGGGTGAGAATAAGTTCCATAACAAAGGTCATCATTCCAGGTTTGGGCCATCCAATTTTCGAGAGATAAATTCTTCTCCTTATGTTAAGAAACCTTTTGAAGAGATTGTTTGTTTAAGGTTTTGTGAGAGAATCCAAGAGGTAGGATGTCAAGCTAAATTGATAAGTGTTTTTGACACCAAATTTAGGATAG
The DNA here is from genome assembly GCA_034641835.2 of Pinus albicaulis. Lineage (NCBI taxonomy): Eukaryota > Viridiplantae > Streptophyta > Pinopsida > Pinales > Pinaceae > Pinus > Pinus albicaulis. Next base: position 1,011,597,502 of record CM076572.1, on the reverse strand, counting down.
TTAAGGCTATCATACTAGGGATTGAGTTCAATTTATCAATAGATTCTATAGCCTCAGCAACATGTATCCCGAACCATGGAGAAATCTGGTTCAAAGGGATGGACTTGAGCACTGAGAACTGGAAAATGTTCTCAAAACCTCATTACAAAGATGCTCCTGAACATATCTTTCCTTTCAGGAATTTTATTGACAAGTATGCCCCTTTTATGAAGATAATCATGAAGTATTTCACATGTGAAGGAAGGTTTTCAATATTTTACAAGTACCACATAAGGTTACTGATGCACTTCACTCACACCAAGCCACTCAATTTGCCTCATTATCTATTCAACACTTTGGTCAAAATGATTGAAAAGGTACAGAGAAAATGGAAATATTATCACACTAATTTGTTCCATCATGGTTTGGGCAAGCTTATAGTTTTTCATCAACTGTAAAAAATCAATATGTCCTGGGAAAAATTCATGAACATGGTTGCATCTATGCCTACTACTAGTCCACCCATCATTCATAGCATACCATCAACATCAACAAAGCCAAAGGAGGTTGGATATTCAAGTAGACAAGAATAATATCCAAAGAATCCAAGGGCTGAAATCACTCAAACCTATGAGAAGGGTAAAAGGATGGTTTTTTCTCCTATGATCACCAAAGGTGTGCTTTCACCTGAAACTACAATTGAGCAAAGAGAAACCATGGAGAAACCACCTATGCACGAGGGTGAGTAACGTTTGTAGCAACATGAGGAGCAAGCACCTATGGAGGTTGACATGGAAGAGTAGGGGGAAGACAAATGAACTGAGGAAATAATCATGGAAAAGGATGTAGATATAGCAGAGTTCAAAGATAACCTCTCAAGGGAAAATTTCATGATAACCTTTCTACAACAAGAAAACATTTGATTGAAGGTGAAACAACTACTCCAAAGCAAACCAAGCATATTTTGAGGTAGACAAAGGTAAAGAAAAGAAGTGGTAGATTTTTATTAGTTGGAAGACATGGAGGCTGAAATATAGCCAAGGAGACCAAGACAAGAGGATTAACCAGGCAAAAAGAACAAGAAAAATAATCATCTCCTCCATTAGCTTAGCTAAGCTTTAATGAGTTGATTGTTGTTGAGATTGAGAAATACAAAGAGTTACCGCTTGACAGGGTGAATGTGCATATTTAGAGGCATTTGAAGAAGGCAAGAAGGAACAATAACCTCTAGAGGCACATGGTGAGACACTATTTCACCTGGAACCAGATCGCCAAAGTCAGGGTCAAGAATTTGAAGAAAAATCTTAAAGAGAACCTATTGAAGCTAAAGGAGAAATATAACTTGTATTTACTATCTAAGGCATCAAAAGCTATTTATTTCATCATTCAAGGATTCCACAGACCAAAATTCAGAAATGTTCGGAAACTTTTGGTATTTTTTCATATTTTTGGAAAAATTTGGAAATTTGACCTTTACAGAAGTGTCACACAACTGCACGAAAATTTTCCTCAGAGCCTCCAAATGACACTTTGTCTACATGGTTGGATTTATCTTTCCATTTAAATTCTAGATATGGTCTCAGTTTTTCATGACAACCCCCAATTTTGGATAAAACCCAAAAAAAAGCACCCACTTTCTCATGTTTCTCCCACTATTTTTCTATGTGCACAACGTTTCTGGAGAAATCTTAGAAAATTAGAATTTTGAAGGTACTGTAGGTGGTTTTTGGTCGGTTTCAAGGTTCGGTTGGATAGAGGAAATCCATGGCTATCTTCCCCAATCTCTAGATCAGTATGAAGATGCATTAAATTCAGCTAAAAACACCCTCAAAGTGGCACGATGATTCTACTGAAAGGCGCAACACTTCTGTGTGTTGCACGATGCTTGTGTCTTGGATTCTTTCTGGATATGTGTGGTGAGTGCTGGTATTGCACCAAGAGTGTTGCAACTCCTAGGGGTTTCCCTACTTTACTTTATCAACCCAGGGTTCATACAAACTTAGAGGTGACAGTGCTATATACACAACAAATGCATTTTCTCATGTGATCCTCTTCTGCTTTATGAAGGGGTGCTATTTCTTAAACTATGATAAGAACTGGAAAGTAAATTGTTGGAAGGAACTTATAGGAATGAAACTAACTTAAATTTCAGAAAGGAAATGAGAGAAAGGAAACTAATTTAATCTGCAAAAAGGAAATTACTGAAAATAAACTAAACTAAGTTTCACTTAGCTAGGCCAATCGTCTAAACACACCCTACTTATCCTCTGATCTATTTACCATCCTATCATGCTTCTAACCATGTAACTATTCATGATAAACTAAACTTGAGAAAGTGTGGCTTGCATTTTGGAGGAAAATGGGATAAAAGTTCTAATGGAGGGCTCACCACATGAAACAAGGCTTAGAGGTGGAAAGAGGGGGTTTAAAGCTTATTAAAAATTTATTAAAGCACAAAAATGCTTTGGAGTGGAATAATTTGAAAAGTGCGAGGGCTGGTGGAGAAGTGGGAGTACAGTTCAGGAGCGGGAGTGAAATGCGATGAGTCAGATGACGTGGAAGTGGGAACAGTGGCAGAGTGTGATACCTATATCACAATCGGCATATAGGAGTCGTAAGTGTTAACAAGGAGCAGATGGAGAGTGAGAAATGCGATTTGTAAAAAGGCCAAAGGTTGCGATCTGCAATATGCGATATCGCAATATCACAATATCACAATATCGCATGGTTGGAGGAGTGGTAGAAGCATTGTTCAGGAATGATCTGCAATATGCGATGAGTCGGATGAAGTGGCGGTGGGACCGGTGGCAGAGTACGAAAACGATATCACAATCGGCATTGTGAGTGGAATGTGTTACGAGAACCAAATAAAAGATGCGATTTGCAACGTGCGATGTGGCGGAGTACGGATAGTTATCGCAATAGGAATTGGAGTAGTAAGTGTTAACAGAAACCAAGTAAAATATGTGATTTGTGATGTGCGATGTGGTGGATTATGAAGAGTTATCACAATTGGCATTGGGAGTGGTAAGTGTTAACGAGAACCAAGTAAAATATGCAATATGCAACATGCAATGCGACAAAGTACCGAGAGTTATTGCAATTGGCGTTTGGAGAGGTAAGTGTTAACGGGAACCAAATAAAATATTTGATTTGCGATTTGTGATGTATGGTAGTGGGAAGTTCGAGGAGCAAGGGAGGAGGTCGAATTCCAATGGTTTTCAAGCATTTTGCGTTAAAAGTGGTAAGGCAACCGTGACTAATAAAAATAAAGGAATAAGGTGGCTGCAGCAGTGAGAGTAAGCAGGAAAAACAGGAAATGGAGGGTGTCACAACAGTGTGCAGATTGTGAATACATAGATAGAGAATGAAGCAGGGAGGCACCATGGAGCTGCTCTGCAGTTTTAAAAATAATTCCTGCAATCAACCAACTAACTTATACGCAAAGAAACAAACAGATGAGTAAAAATAAAGTACAATGGGAGATTGGAAAATTGTAATGCAACTCTACTTTTAATCTTAGAAACAGTGAACAGAAATCAGTTTTTGGGTCTGTGGGAAGGTTCACCCTCCTCGAGCTCTATTGTTAGAGATGAGAAGGGGGTCTTCATCAACAACGTTTTTTGGTTTTTCTCCTCTATTCTATTACTCATAAGCAAATGAAACCTACAACACCACACTGAAAGAAAAACTAAACAACAACTTGAAACATAAACAAAATTATCATAAACGAAACTAATGAAATCACAGAAAGCAGAGAACAAACACAGTAGAGAGGTTGAGGCACATGGATTGGGCCCTAACCCACAAGCCTAGCTCTCTGAAACTTAAATCAGTAAAATGAAATCAGTTGCTCATTTCATAAAAGAATAGCCTCATACATTTCTGAAAATTTGATAACTAAGTAAAATATTAAAAAGCTCAGTAGCTTGCAACAAATTTCTGACCCTTCCTAGTTATAGATTTGCTCTATTTATTCTACAGGGTAGCTACCAACAGCTCCCTAGAAAATAGTGATTGAGTCCACTTGACTCCAAGTAAAACAATATTGAGTGCACAACTATTTGAGTTGCTTGGATGCCTCTGGAATTCAAATTGTTGGAGAGAATACTTGGGGATCCTTTGGCTGCCTTTGGAATTCAAATTGCTGGAGAGAATATTTGGGATCCTTTGGCTACCTTTGAGAGTTAAGTAGGGTGGAAAATCCTCCTATAATTTCTCCTTGTTGTCTCCTCCAAGTATTTATGATAAAATCCTTATAAAAGTGACAATAATTCATGATTTCCTGCACTCAATCTCATATTAGGCACTAAGAGTATTTTAGCCTTAATCACCACCTATACTAGCATCATAAAACCAAATAATAATAAAAATGAAAGATAAAGAGATCTAAGAAGGCAAAAAGGTGACCATTAACCCCTCCAAATATTTCTAATGATGGAGATGATCATCACCCCCTACTGAATGGTTTCTCATCCTCTGAGAAAGTAATCCTCCTCATGCATTTCCTTCAAGGCTTTGACATCCCCCTGATTTCCTGAGGAAGAAGTGTGGGAGTTTCCCCAAGGGGGTAAAAACCATTATTGTTTTATGCATTCTCCCATTCTCTCTCTTGTCCATATGTGTCCTTTTCATCATTCCTCCCCAGCAGCAAAGGTGGGTTGAGCTTTAGTCCCAACCATTAGATATTTTTGGCCTGCATGGCCCTCTTTTATAATGGTGCCCTTTCCAATGCACTCCTCAGTCTTTCTGGAGTATGGTACTCGCTGTTCTTGAGTATGTGAGGGAGGGTGTTCCATCTCCTCTGGCTAGCCATAATGCACTCATCTTCTATCTTCCTAGGAACATCATCAAAGTGTCCTATTACCTATGTTTGAGTCTGAAGGTAGCTTTCAACTAGTGCAGGGTCCCTTTCAATCTCTCGATGGTTAAGGATGACTCCTCTTAGACTAAATTTTTTTTGTCTAATATATAAGGGTTCTCTATTTCTTCTTCCTGTGACCCTCCATATCTCTTTTTATCTAGTGTCCTCATTTTTCATCCAAGATACTAGAGCCATTAGCTGCTTATCCCCCCTTGCAGAATTGCGGTCGTATGTATCCATATTTTTCAGCATAAGTTTATGCACATAAAACTCTGCCATTTTTTCCTGATCAACCATGTTAGATTGCTTGTAGAAATCCATGAATTTCCTACAATATTGGAAAGGTATTGATCCATGGGAGGCTAGAGTTTTGATTTGAAATAGGAGCCATTGCTCCTTGAGGTACACAACATATGATTCAGAAGGGAATCTGTCCTGAAGGGCTTCTATGCATAAGTCTTCCATGGTGGCTACTTGCTGCCCTTTTTGCTGCAATTTCTCCTTCAGTGTTATATTCTCTGCCCATGCCTTTTGCAGCTGCTCCTTCAGAATGGTTTCTTCGATTCTTTCCTACCCACTTTGTGATTCTTCAATGATAATCAGGCTCATGGGAGGATTTTCTGGCTCTCTCTAACTTATCCTCTGACTCTTGTCAACTCTGAAATACATAGAGGTCTACCTTTTTCTCTTTGTGCTCAAAGGAGCTAAGGTGGAAAATACCTCTTTGCCTTGAGGGGATGTGGTGTTATGCTAGGAGTCTACTTCTTACTCACTTTATGCTACCTCTATGAATTCTATTACCATCTCTTCCATTCATGGAAAATTTTAGGGGCTAATATTCGCAGGTGGGATAATTTTCCATGCTTTTTCCAAAAAAAAGATTCGCCAATTCCCATTTTTTTAAAAATTGATTCGCCCAAATTTTATATTGTAAAAATATTTTACCCTAAAAATCGCTAAAAAATTATATATACTAATATAAAATGATTACAAAACTAAATATTTTTACAAAAACAACATAAAAATTTTTACAATTCACATATTGGGGACTACTAATATCGCCAAGTTTTTAAACTTTAAGATAAACGTCCATCCTTAAAATTTTCCCTGCTTCCATTTTTCCTTGGCCCTTTGTGTCTTCCTCTTCTTCTTCTGGTTATTCTTGTTCCTCTTTTGGTTCCTCTTCTTGTTCCTCTGTTGGTTCTTCTTTTGGTTCCTCTTCTTCTTATCTAAGGCTATAAGTGGAATTATTCGTTTTTTAGGTTGGTTGCTATAAAATCTTCCATGTTCATATTTATGAAAGAGGACGAGGACATGGGTAGGGTGACATTGTTCTATTACTGCTGTTGCATGCTGTCCTAAAATACGTGGTTGAAGCTCACTATTGTTGCGCTACAGGCTTCTATCGGTCTCTCTCCTTTTAAAAATTTTCAGTTGATTGATTTGGATGAGATGGACCCTCTTTATTATTAGACCGCACAACTAATTTTTTTTTTTGAAGCGCTTATGTACCGCGACTTGGCTCCAGTTTCTATTGTAGATAGTTGGAACCTCTTCTTATTAACTGGATGATACTACGTGTCTCCTCCTCTCGTCCTCCTCTACTCCAACTGATTTAATTTTTTTTTGCTGGACTAGGTGGCATGTACTTCTAGTTTTTCAGTCATACTTCATGGTGGTGGCCAAGTTAACTGGCCACCTTTCTGCCTCTTAAACTCTTAGTTTGCAAATTTAATTATTTCCAGCCATTATGAATGCATAGCGAGGGGTGAGGTGCTATACCTGAGCTTACCAACTTCTGTCAAGGCATTTGCGGGATCTAGAATTTGGATACAAGCCTCTTATATGCTGTGTTCTTCCTTATTTTCATGTTTTTTGAGTGAGTAGCTTGCTGAATGAGAAACTCTCTGAGTGAGTTGTTGATATTTCTTGTTGTTTCTTCCCATTGTAAATGCAACGTGGGGGTGCTCTAGATGCCATGGGTGGCACTCTTGTCTTTCCTGGGGTCTACTTTATCAGCTCCTCTCTTTGTTTTTTCTTGTTGTTCATGAATAGATTTTTGTGCTATAGGAATTCCCTGATGTCTGTAGCAGTCAGTGTTTTTCTTTCCTTGCTACATTGTGCTTAGGAATGGAGGAATGTGTTGTATGGAGGTTATGGAGGAAGTTATGAAAATGAATGGAGTGAATGATTGGATGGATGGTAAAATAGAAGAAGGGAAAATAATATGAATGCTTCCCTGTGTTTCCAAGAACCATTAATAACCTGCAAAACAACAAACATAGAAAACACAGAGATGCAGATGTATTTTTTTTTTTTTTTTTTGGTTTTTTTAAAGAAAGTGGGGTGCCTCCATGGATGTTTTCAACCCACAAAATTTCCTTGGGCACCCCAAAGAGGTTTTCACCCATGAATCTTTATTCTCTTTTTTGTTCTTTTTTTTTTTAGAGCAAGTGAGCTGCCTCCATCAAGGTATTCAATCCACGAGCTTGCCTTAGGTGCCTTGGAGAGGTTTTCACCCATGGATTTTTTTTTTTTGGAGGTGTGGGAAACTATGGAGTTTCTCATCACATATACCTCTATGCTTATCAAATTTATGAACTTTGACCTTGACAAAGGCTTCTTTTAAATTTGAAGTCTATGACCATTGAAAAGCAAGGGGATTCCTTCCTCATCTATGGCTCTGATTTGAATTGCGCCATTATGAAAACATTTTTCCACTTTGTAAGGTCCCAACCATCTTTTCATCAACTTGCCTTTGAAATATTTAAACCTTGAATCATACAAAAACACCCAATCTCCTTCTTAGAAGGTCTTTTCTTTGATGTTCTTGTCATGTCAGACCTTCCGTTGCAGCTAAAATACCTCCGTGTGAAGAAGTGCTTGCATTCTGAACTCACTCAATCCATTTACTTGCAACAAACTCTCTTTTTGGGCATTTGATAGATCTAGATTTAATTCAACTACCATTCTTAAAGCATTGAATTAAAACTCAACTAAAAGTAGAGCCTTCTTACCATAAACTACTTCATAAGGAGTGGATCTTGTTGTTGTCTTCCAAGTAGTGTTGTAGGCCCAAGTAGCTGTTGGGTTCAGGAATTACACTTAAGCAAACTCCTCAACACTTAATTTTTCAACCAGAGGGATTTGTAAACTTAGAGACGAAGCATAGGAAATGCTAGAGATGGTATGAATATTTCTGATGTAAATCCCTAATTTCTTTAAAGGAAAGAAAGCAGAATGAAATCAAAAGAGAAGAAGGAAACTTGAACCATCAAAAATAATCTAAGACTGAAACGAGAAAGTATGCATTTGCAAGAGAGAAATAAAGATAAAAGTCAATCACTTCAGCTAATGGTTGTTTAATATACTGAGTGTGTATTTTCCTTTAGCAAAGACACCTTAGCAGTCTTGTTAGATGGGCCCTTAAACCTGCTTCCTTAAAGATATCCTTTTGGCATTAATCTGTCCTGCACTAGTGTAGGATCAAAGAGTTATGTAGAAGGTATAAATTGTGTCTTTACTGAAGGCTTTTTACTTCATGCAAGGGCTCGAGCTTTTCAAGGTTTAGAGCACTTAGATCCTATGGCAAGAAAATAGTTCTTGCACCTGATCATAGCTTCCTACACTTAGCTTTTAATCCTTAAATCAAGTGTTCAATTATTGCAAGTGCTATTTTACTATCAAATAAAATTGCACACATAAAAGAGAATGTTTCTGATTTTAATAAAATGCAAAAGTAAAGAAGCAATCATTTATCCTGTCGTAAGTGTTTAAATAAAGAAAGAAAATCATGGAGAGTAGATTAAGAAAACTTGCTGCATCACACCAATGTGCACTGGTACAGGTTCATCTCTCCTGCTTGTACCAGGTGGTGGAAAACCAAATAAATAGAACTGTAGGAAAAAGAAATGTCACACCAACATGCACTGGTGCAGGTTTTCTTATCCTTCTTGTACCAGGTGGTGGAAAACAAAATAAACAGAACTGCAGGAAAAAGGAAATGTCACACCAACATGCCTGGTGCAGGTTTGCTTCTCCTACTTGTACCAGGCGGGGAAAACCAAATAAACAGAACTCTAGGAAAATAAATTTCACACCAACGTGCACTGGTGCAGGTTTGCTTCTCCTGCTTGTACTAGGCGGGGAAATCCAATCTGAAATTAAATGCAGGAAAGTAAATTGTAGGGAAAGAAAATGTAACTACTTCACACGATGGATCCGTTTTCAATAAGACAGGAATGCATGTGCTGAAAATTGAATCACACTTTAATAATTTAAACACACATTACAGAAAACAGAAAATAGGGTAAATGTGCCGGGTTGGTTGGGCCCTAGCCAACTAGTGTGTTTCCCTTTTTAAATTAAAACACTGCTCAGTAAACCAGTTAATTCATCAGCTCAAAGGAATAGAAACATAATTTCTGAAACATGAGGCTGAAAAACCTCTTATTAATTTATTGAGGCGAATACATGCATTGATACAATGTCCAACCCAGATTCGGGCGATAACAAAAATTGGTTACCGCCTATCGACTTCACTCTACACTCTACTCCAAAATTCTCCTCCTAGGTCCTATTTACAGTTTAAACTATATAGATTTGTTGGCCGAAGGCCAAAACAGATCGTTCAACTAATTCATAACAAAATGCAGAATTTAGTCTCGGCCTTCAAGATAAGACGGTTTTGCAAAATTGACCGTAGCTAACCAGCTTTCTCCCTTCACAGATTAGTCTCAACTACCTTTGAATCATTCGTTATCGTGGCTGAAATGGCTTAAGATGAGGCAGTGATCGAGGAGGTTCACATCTGCCACGAAGATCTGTTGTGCTTACAATAGTGCATATTTGATCCTACACTAAGATCAGTGGTCACGATAAGCACTTTATCCATCAAATAACCTTCAGAGATATCGATTAGTTACAAAAGTGATTTAGAAATAAGAAATCATATGATAAATATTTAATTAATGCTAAATTGAATTAAAACATGAAAAATAAAGGTTTATACGAAATGTGTCACCATGCTTGGACTGGTGCAGGATGGGGTTGCATAAAGGAGGTAAAACAGTGGTAAATGGTTACAATTTAGGAAGGGAAAAATGGTAAAAAGAGAGAAAATTAGGGGGCTAACATCCTCCCATCCCTAAGCTACTGTGTGTCCTCACACAACTCTTTACCTCTGCAAAAAACCTTCAAAATTTTGAGCGTTCCAGCTCACTCCTGCTTCGGCATACTATCATCAATCTGCAGTGTTGTAGACTTCATATTTTTGATACTCTTCAATTTCTTCGTCACCTTTTTAAGCCTTCTGAAACATTTTGAAGCATAGTACTTCCATACCCTGACTTCCCCTTTCTTCTTTTGAATCTCTGCTGTGAATTCTTCCTTATTCTATTCTTTTTCCTCCTGCGTTTTGGCTACGAGTTGCTCTAAGTTCTTTACTTGAAGCTAGAGCTTGAGTATCCGAGTAGCAGAAGCTACCGAATATTCTTCCTTTTCTATCTCAACAGGAGATATATTTTCTTTCTACAAAAATGGAAGAAAGCCTAATTCTCGCAATAGTGCAAGACTATTGTGAAAATCGGCGGTCTGATCTACCTCACTGAGGGACGACGGTTCACATCTAACAGGCGGCATCTTTTCTTTATAGTTATGAACGGTAAATTTTTTTTGCATGCAATATCGGAAAAATTAACTCTTTATATATAGGGATCAACCGTCCACCATCCCTTCTGTATTATCACCGATCCATCCCACCAAAATAGCCATAGATGCACGGCATGTTTAGAATCGTGCGGGATTGGTACTTGCAGCGGGGTGTTTAACGGCTAAGTGAGGTAATCACCATAAGTGAAGGAATTTTAGGATCATGGCGGAAAGAGTAATCATATCCAAGAAATGGTTTAAGCATTTTCGCATTCCTTTATAATTCACAGGGATAATTTTAAGGATGGAAAATTACCTTGAAGTTTAAAACGTTGGCGAATTTCACTAGTCCCTAATATGTGAACTATAAAATTTTATTAATATGTTTGTAGAATTATAAAAAATTATAATGATTTTATATATAGTCTCTATATAATGTTGGCTATTTTCAAGGTAAAATAATTCTATATTGTAAAATTTGGGCGAATCATTTTTACAAAAAAATGGAAATTGGCGAATTTTTTTGGGGAAAAATCATGGAAAATTAGCCCACCTGTGAATATTAGCCCCTAAAATTTTCCATGATAATTCAAAAAAATTTAGCATTTATTAAAAATGATCATGATTCTTAACCAAACAACACTTTGTACTTTAAATAATATTCTCCTAGTTAATATGATAGCATAATTACTTTATCAAATAAGTGAAAAAGGCTGCTTGTAAAGTTCAATGATGACCACTTCTTATGACATATGTTCAAAAAAACAAATTGTACATTGCTTCTGTCAAGGTGCATGCTTGCACCGATCTTTTTACACTGCTCACTGTACTGCTCTGCTGGTACCATTCTTCTTATATTATTATATAGGACGATATGCTTGCACTAGTGCAAGCATATTGTTTGAAAAATGAATAGATAATTTAAGTAAAATATAGGCTGGACATCTAACATAGCTTTCCTCAACTGATACTAAAAATTTTCTTCGCCCTTCCTTAATGCTTCAGGGCATCATTTTGCTCTTTATGTATGATATCGTGCAATGAATTCATGGGGGAACAAAGAAGTGGGAAAGGAGAAAATTTTAGAATGGGAAGGAATTTTGTTACAGGGATTCCAGGAATAGTACCAAAGAGGGGATAAACAGAAGTGGGATAGGAAAAAATTTAGGGGTAAAGTGGGATTTTTACGAAGCGGGTAGGATAAATTCAGAAGAATGTGGGAAGGTTAATCATCTAGGATTTAAAGAAGAAAACTAAGGGACTATTACGAATTGGGATATGAAGAAAAGCAGAAAATTTCTAGAAGGTCTTCCTCCACTGGTGCAAGAAAAAATAACTGTAGTGAGAATTAAGTGTTACTTGAATAAAAATATCCATGCTAATTACCCCAATGTATAAAGGTCTGCTGAACTTGTTTTTACTTGGTGGTCGCTAGCATATCTAATGATCAAGCAATATTCTCTTTTTATTAGAAATTTTTGATCTTCCTGCTAGCAAGCTGGTTTTTAGGTTAACCTTTCTGCAATCATATCAGCGAACTGATTTTCACAATTACAGGAAAATATTTTTTCTTTACCTTTTTATTAAAAAAAAAAATTTCTTTTGAGAAGAAGAAGAGTTCATGTTTTCAAAAGGTTGGTTTTACTATTTACCACTACCATCCCAAATTGTTGTTGTACTTGCTATGTAAAATCTGTCTTGGCAAGCGACTGAAAATACTTCTTTAATCTATGCCCATTTACTAAGAATATTGAATCTTTTCCATCAATATTTTTGACTTCTAATGCTCCATTCTCGAATACTCAGATCACTTCATAAGGTCGCATCCAACATGTATGGAAATTCCCTTTAAAAATTTTAAATCTAGAATCATATAGGAGTACCCAATCACCTGGTTGGAACTGCTTTTTCTGAATAGTCTTGTCATGCCACCTTTTTCATTTCTGCTGAATTAGGATGTTCTGCTGAACAGAATCTCTACGAAATTCATCTAACTCATTTAGTTGGAGAAGACGCTGTTGTTGTGCCTTGGAGAGATCTAGTCCTAACTGAACTGCAGTTCTGAAGGTTTTGATCTGGAACTCAATTGGTAACAGAACCTGTTTGCCATATGCCAGCTCATATGGTGTATGTCCCGTGCTATTTCTCCAAGTGGTTCTGTATGCCCACAAAGCTTACGATAATCTTTTAGCCCAGTCTTTCTGATGCATATTGACAGTCTTTGTAAGAATGGACTCGATCACTTTGTTTGTAGATTCGACCTGGCCATTTGCTTGCGGGTGATACGGCGTGGATTTCCTATACTGGATCTTGTATTGATCCATCACACCCTATACCAGATTAGAAATAAAATGCGGACCATTTTCAGAAACAATTTCTCTAGGCACACCAAATCTAGTAAATATTTCAGAAAAAAGAAAATCAGCAACAAATTTTTCTGTAGCAAAAGAAACAGCTTTAGCTTCTACTGATTTTGTAGCAAAATCTATACAAACTAGAATATGTTTTTTACTTAAAGATGTTGGATTTATTGGCCCTATAAAATCAATAACCCATTTTTCAAAAGGCTCAATCATAACTTGGGGGCATAAAGGCATTTCATTGGTTTTATTAGGCTGGCCCATTCGTTGACAACTATCACATCACCTGACATACTGTTTGGCATCCTTAAACAAGGAAGGCCAAAAGTAACCAGCACGTAATAATTTATATGTAGTCCTCTTATCAGCGAAGTTGCCTCCACAAGGTTCATCATGAGCAGATTTCAATATGTCAAACACTTCCTCCTCCCTTACACATATACGGATAATTAGATCTGGACCAGTGTAAAAGAGATCTCCTTGAATCTAGGAATATGCAACACTTTTCTGAATAATATTCTTCTTTTCACGAGCAGACAAGTGGGGTGGTGTCTTCCCAGTAACCAAGTAATTAGCAATGTCAGCAAACCACGGAGAATCTATAGACATAGAAAAAATATGTTCATCTGGAAAATCATCATTAATAGGAGTTACTTCACCAGGATTATCTAATCTAGAAAGAAAATCTGCTACAATGTTAGATTTCCTTGGTCTATCAACAATAGTAACATTAAACTCTTTTAACAATAGTAACCACCTAGTCACTCTACCACTTGTCAATGGTTTTTTCATCAAATATTTAATCACAGAATGATTAGTATGTACAAATACTTCATATCTTATAATATAGTGTCTGAACTTATTAATTGCAAAAATCACAACTAAAAACTCCTTCTCTGTAACTGTATAATTCAATTCAGTGGAAGACAAATTTTTACTAATATAATAAATAGCACAGGATTTATTATTTTCCTCTTATCCTAAAGCTGCACCAATATCCAAATCTGAAGCATCAAAGGAAATGTGAAAAGCCAGGGACCAGTTTGGACCTCGCAAAACTGGTGTATGTACCAACTTTTCCTTCAATGTTTCAAAAGATTGTTGGCAAGCCGTGGACCAAGAAAATTCACTATCCTTAGCTAGAAGTCAGAAAAGAGGAGCATCTATCTTTGAAAAATTTTCGATGAATCTTCTATAGTAACCAACATGTCCTAAAAAACCTCTTACTTCCCTTTGAGTTTTGGGTGCAGGAAGATGTAGAATGATTTCAATCTTTGTCAGATCAACCTGGATACCTTTGTCAGAAATCAAATGGCCAAGCACCACTCTCGCTTTACACATTAATCTACATTTATTATCACTCAAAACGAGATGGACTTCCTGAAAACGAAGAAGTACTTTCTCCATATTTTTGAGAGCTTCCTGAAAAGAATCACCAAACACAGAAAAGTCATCCATATAAATTTCTACAAATTCTAGATCAGCAAAAATCGCTAGGACTGCCCTTTGAAAGGTAGCCAGGGCATTACATAAACCAAAGGGAAGCACTTTGTAAACAAGTGTCCCCCATGGACATGTACAAATATTTTTATCCTGATCTTTGGGTGCAATCTGTATCTAGTTATAACCACTGAAGCCATCCAAAAATGAGAAATATTTCTTTCCTGCAAGGGTATCAAGCACCTGATCAATAAAAGGGAGAGGGAAGTAATCTTCAAGAGTGGCTTTATTCAATTCTCGATAATCAATACAAATACGCCATCTTCCATATTTATTAGGTACTAGTACTAATGGAGAGACCCATTGACTGCTGGAAATAGGATAAATAAAACCAACATCTAAGAGTTTCTATAATTGTTCCTTCACAATGTCTCTTAGAGCTGGATTCATTCGCCTTTGGGGTTTTCGGACAGGTCGAGTTCCTTCCTGAATATATATGTGATGTGTACAAGTTTCAGGAGGGATACCTTTCATATCTTCATAGCCCCAAGCGAAGGCATTAAGATGGTTTTGCAACAAATTCACAAGCTGATCTTGCTGAGATGAGTCCAAATCTAAACTAATATGCAAGGATTTACCAGGGATAATCTCAACAAGAGTGGTATCAAGCTCAGGAGTACTTAAGGTAGTGGTCAAATGTTGTGGTACAGAAGAATGAGAATCATGATTTCTTGAAAATCTAGGCTGAAAATTTGGCTCAAAGGCTCATAATTAGGCATCATGTCTAGATTATTCAGAAAATATTGAATCTCATCTTCTTGTGAAGACCCAGTATAATTATGGATAAGGGAAATAGACTGAGTCTCCTCATCACTGCTTTGATCCAACCATAAAGTATCTCGAAGGTCCTGACTGGATCTGACAGGGGGGTATAAGGTAACTTTCTTCCTAGAATCTCCATGTGAGATATACATATCACCGGAACGACATCCAATATATGCATCAGCTGTAGCAAGCCATGGTTGACCCAGGATCAAGGGATGTCCTCCTACTGGGTTCTTTGGCTCAAGCACAATGAAATCAATAGGATATTCCCAAGAATCTAATGAGATGATCACATCGTCCAATACTCCTTCTGGCTTAATTTTAGATCTATCTACTAATTCAAACACAGTGGGAGTAGGGGGAAGATGAGATAACCGAAGTTGATCCATGGTTTGCTTAGTCATGACATTAATGGCTACCCCCAGGTCTATAATAACATTAGAGACAAGTACATTACCATATAAACTAAGACAACATGGTTTCCGAGATCAGTATATTTTTCCACAGACACACATCCTGTCATCAACTCTGCTGCCCTACAAACAAATTGAATGGTTCGGGGTTCCAATCTCTTCCTCCCGGGTTTCTTGAGACAGAGTTCCTTAATAATCTTGGTACAAATGGGGATCTCTTTGATGGCTTGAAGAAAAGGTATCTTAATGAAAATATTCTGAAGTTCAGATGCCAAACTAGTCTCAGAAATAGGCTCACTCCTTTCCATTACTAGCCTCTCTGGGAGGGGAGGCTAGTTGGAAGAAGATGGCAAGGATTCAAAGGGTAAGGGCTGCGTAGTGATAGATTTCAGATAATGGTTTAGAGTTTCCTCTTCTCCTTTCTCTTCAAAGATCACCATAGGTTGCTTCTGATTTTTTGATGTTACAGTCCTTCCCGATCTTAATTGAATATCATGAACCCCAACTAGAATAGACTGTTATTTGAATGGTAAATGTGGGTTTGTTACATAGATCATTTGCATTGCTTTATTATTATTAGGATTGGGCATAGGTTGAGCATTCAACTAAGGAGGTCGAAAGGGTGGAGGTAAAGGAAATGGTGGAGTGGACTGACTCGGAAGTTGAGGCATTGAATAAGGTGCATATGTAGATAGGTATGACTGTATAGGTGGCTGGTAGGAATATGGAGAATGAGTTGGCCCTCTCCAACCTTGTTGCCATGGTTGAGAAGGTTGCCCATGTTGATATTGATTCCCATACTTCCACTACTGATGAGAGTTAGGATAAGAATATACATGTGAATTATAACCAAAATAGTGTGGAGAAAATTCTTAAGCCATACCTGTACCTACCTGAGGTCAATTCCTTCTTGCTCCCATAGCATTCAAATATTCTGATTTAGGTTGTCCCCCTATAAATACAGCTTTAAGTCCTGGTATAGAGGGACATTTTTCTATGATATTGTCTTCTGCACAAATAGCACACTTATTAGTTTCTTTCAAATTAAGAGGACACTCTTTAGGTAGATTCTTGTCTCTACATTTAGGACAAAAAATACAAAATGACTCTTGTTCCTTCATGAGTTTCTGCTGAAATTTTAAGGATTACAATTGTTTGGTAACAATGTTCATTATATCAATTTTCATGTTTTCCAATTTATTTTCTAGCCCAATAATCATAGCATGAGTAGATTCAGTTTTTCTATTTCTATTTTGAGTTCCTCTACCGAGTTTGTACTGGTTTCTTGAAAATTTCCTGCATAATTCACAAATTTGATCAAAATTTTGCTGAGAAATATCACCTTGTCCTAATAGATTCAAATTATTTCTAACATTATCAGTAAGTCCTCTTAAGAACAAGGTTATAATAGTGTTGAGATCAAGCTTAAGTTTTGACCTTTGTAAAATATACATAATCTTTCCAAATAATCTTCAAGCATTTCATCATCATCTTGTATGATTGTAAAAATTTCATCCTGCATGTTTCGAGTTTTGCAATATTCTTGATATTTAGACAAAAACACTCTCTTCATCTGATCCCAAGAGGTTATGGTGTTTCCTCCTAACCCCATAAACTAGTGAAGAGTTGAGTCCTTGAGGGTAACAGGAAATAATCTTAACTTCTGAGCCTCAGTTGCATAATTATAACTTCTACACAGAATATCAAACTCAAATAGAAAAGAGTCAGGATCTTCATGAACTTTACCATGGAAATGAGGGAGAGCTGATGGTGGAATATTCTTCATTTTTGACACAGTATCAAGATCCACAATTGGAAACACAAAAGTGGATTGTCCTTCACTTACCTGGTTGTCACCAGTCCCTTCCAAACGATCTTCTTCGTCCACCATTGTTCCCCTCTTACTTGTACCACTCTCCACAGGCTGATCCACACCTGAGCTATTATTACCATAATACAGGTGGATTGTTCCTACGTGATGGGTTTGAATTGGATTGGGCTTGCTACTGAAAGAAGGAGACCCAATATGAAAATTATTTTCAAAATTCTTTTGGCCCTTAGTGGGCTTCGAACCCTTATCTTTCCTAGGAATTCATTTCAAAAGAAAAGAAAAAGGTAAAAACAAACAATTTCTAAAAAATGCTGTCAGAAATCAATTAACACTAGTAAAATTCCTTCAAAGAAACGACACTACAAAAATAAAGAAAAATTACCTCTATTTCATAATCAGAAAATTCTCACCAAATCAAATCGCCTCCCCGGCAACGACGCCAAAATGTTGGGTGTAGGAATTACACTTAAGCAAACTCCTCAACACTTAATTTGTCAACCCGGGGGATTCATAAACTTAGAGACGAAGCACAGGCAATGCCAAAGATGGTATGAATTTTTCTAATGTAAATCCCTACTTTCTTTAAAGGAAAGAATGTGGAATGAAATCAAAAGAGAAGAAGGCAACTTGAACCATCAAAAATAATCTAAGACTGGAACGAGAAAGTATGCATTTGCAAGAGAGAATTAAAGATAAAAGGAAATCATTTCAGCTAATGGTTGTTTAATCTACTGAGTGTGTATTTTCCTTTAGTAGAGACACCTTAGCAGTCTTGTTAGATGGGCCCTTAAACCTACTTCCTTAAAGATTTCCTTCTGGCATTAATCTGTCCTGCACTAGTGTAGGATCAGAGAGTTATGTAGAAGGTATAAATTGTGACTTTACTGAAGGATTTTTACTTCATGCAAGGGTTCGAACTTTTCAAGGTTTAGAGCACTCAGATCCTGTGGTAAGGAACTAGTTCCTGCACCTGATCAGAGCTTCTTGCACTTAGCTTTTAATCCTTAAAACAAGTGTTCAATTATTGCAAGTGTTATTTTACTATCAAATCAAATTGCACACATAAAAGTGAATGTTTCTGATTTTAATAAAATTTAGAAGTAAAGAAACAATCATTTATCCTGTCATAAGTTTTTAAATAAAGAAAGAAAATTGCGGAAAGTAGATTAAGAAAACTTGCTGCATCACACCAACGTGCACTGGTGCAGGTTCATCTCTCCTGCTTGTACCAGGCGGTGGAAAACCAAATAAACAGAACTGCAAGAAAAATAAATGTCACACCAACGTGCACTGGTGCAGGTTTTCTTCTCCTGCTTGTACCAGGTGGTGGAAAACCAATTAAACATAACTGCAGGAAAAAGGAAATGTCACACCAATGTGCCTGGTGCAGGTTTGCTTCTCCTCCTTGTACTAGGCGGGGAAAACCAAATAAACAGAACTGTAGGAAAAGAAATGTCACACCAACGTGCACTGGTGCAAGTTTTCTTCTCCTACTTGTACCAGGTGGGGAAATCCAATCTGAAATTAAATGCAGGAAAGTAAATTGTAGGGAAAGAAAATGTAACTACTTCTCACGATGGATCCATTTTCAATAAGACAGGAATGCATGTGCTGAAAATTGAATCACACTTTAATAATTTAAACACACAAATTACAGAAAACAGAAAATAGGGTAAACGTGTTGGGTTGGCTGGGCCCTAGCCAACCAACACGTTTCCCTTTTTAAATTAAAACGCTGCTTAGTAAACCAGTTAATTCATCATCTTAAACGAACAGAAACATAATCTCTGAAACATGAGGTGGAAAAACCTTTTATTAATTTATTGAGGCGAATACATGCATTGATACAATGTCGAGCTCAGATTCAGGCGATAACAAAACACTGGTTACCGCCTATCGACTTCACTCTAAACTCTGCTCCAAAATTATCCTCCTAGGTCCTATTTACACTTTACATTATATAGATCTGTTGGCTGAAGGCCAAAACATATTGTTCAACTAATTCATAACAAAAGGCAAAATTTAGTCTCGGCCTTCAAGATAAGACGGTTTTGCAAAACTAGCTATAGGTAACCAAATTTCCCCCTTCACGGATTAGTCTCGGCTGCCTTTGAATCATTCACTGTCATGGCTGAAATGGCTTAAGATGGGGTGGTGATCGAGGAGGTTCGGATCTGCTACGAAGATCTGTTATGCTGGAAATAGTGCAGATCCGTTCCTGCACTAAGATCAGCAATCACGATAAGCACTTTATCCATCAAATAACCTTCAGAGATATCGATTAGTTACAAAAGTGATTTAGAAATAATAAATCATGTTATAAATATTTAATTAATGCTAAATTGAATTAAAACATGAAAAATAAAGGTTTATACAAAATGTGTCACCATGCCTGGACTGGTGCAAGATGGGGATGCATAAAGGAGGTAAAACAGAGGTAAATGGTTACAATTTAGGAAGGGAAAAAGTGTAAAAAGAGAGAAAATTAGGGGGCTAACAGTAGCTTCTACCAATCTATCTGCCCAATATTTTCTACTACTACTCAAAACCTTGGTTAGGATGCTCTCTAAAGCTCTGTTAGTTACTTCTACTTGGCCATTTGCCTAAGGGTGATAGGAAGTTGAAGTTCTATGCTTAATCTTGTGCTTCCTCAAAATATTCTCAATGAGGTGAGAGGTGAATTGTGCTCCCTGATTAGTGACTATTTCTTTAGGGTACCTAAACTTGTAAAACACATTCTCCCTCAAAAATTCTTCTACTTTCTCCTCGGTTGCTACCTTCACTGCTTTTGTTTCAGCCCATTTTGTTAAGTAATTAGTGCAGACTATGATATACTTCTTTTGTCCGGATGGTGGATCGATAGGTCCAACAAAGTCCATGCCCCACTTTTCAAATGGCTCAAGATCCAGCTGAGGGTGCAAAGGCATCTCATCCCTTTGCGTGAGTTTCCCCATCATTTGGCGCTTGTCACACATGTTGGTGTATCTTCTGGAATCTTGGTGAAGGGTAGGCCAATAGTATCATGTCTGAAAAACTTTGTAAGCAGTTCTCTTTGTAGCAAAGTGGCCTCCACATGGGTTGTCATGACATGCAAAGAGGATATCAAAAAATTCCTCCTCCCTCACACATCTCCTTAGGATTTGATCAGGGAATGGCTTGAAAAGGTTTCCCTCAATCCATGTGAAAGGGGTGCTTTTTCTAATGATTCTTCTCCTGTCCCTGAATGAAATATTAGGAGGGAGTCTCCCAACAACCAAGGAGTTGGATATATCAGCAAACCATGGTGAGAGTGTTGGTATAGAAAATAGATGCTCATATGGAAGCTGGTCATCCACTATTCCTTCTTCACCCGTAGGGAGAGCTAACCTGGACAAAAAATCTGCAACAATATTCTCCTTTCTAGGTCTATCAACAATAGTCAAATTGAATTGCTGCAAAAGTAACAACCATCTAATTATCCTAGCATTAACATCTGGTTTCTTCACTAAATAATTGATGGTTGCATGGTCATTGTGAACAAAGGCCTAATATCCAGTTACATGATGCCTGAATTTTTTCAAAGCATGGACAATGGCTAACATCCCCTTCTCAGTAACAATATAATTCAGCTCGGATTTGGAAAAGTTATTGTTGATGAAATAAATGGCATAAGGTATTTTGTCCTCTAATTGTCCTAATGCTACCCCTACCTATTTTTTGGATGCACTAGTGTGGATGTGGAAAGGAAAAGTCCAATTTGGGCCTCAGAGGATGGGGGAAGTAGTAAACTTTTCCTTAATGACTCGAAAGCCTTTGGACAAGGACCAAACCAAATAAACTCATAATCTTTGGCCAATAACCCAATTAATGGCGAATCCATCTTGTTGAAATATCTGATGAACATTCTATAGTAACCAGCTAAGCCTAAGAAACTTCTGACATCTTTCTGCTTTTGAGGAGTAGGTACCCTTTTGATGATAGTGATTTTGTTTGAGTCTACCTGTATTCCTTCTTGGGATATGGAGTGTCCTAATACAACCCCTGCTTTCTTGTAATCTCCCAAATGGGGAAATTTCTGCTTTATCGAGAACATCTTAGATGTTCCATTTTTTTCCACCTCCAGGAGTATCAACAATCAACACTAAACTATTTTAGAGATTTCCTACAGGAGCATTTACTGGATATGTCATATTCATAAGGAATAATGAGATCAAAAGGCTACCTGGCCCACTAGCAGACTCTGCCAATAGAACTTGTCGAAGGCCAATAATTCCCTTCAAGGAATTTCTGCACCAGCTGCCCATGAGGACGCTGTATAAGGAAGCCAATGTGAAAATAAGGAAATACAATACTGGGATGCCTTGATATAAATCTGATACAAACTCCCTGCAGAATATAAGCTCAAATAAATAACCTTAAGCAGGTTATTCAGATCTCCCACCAACATGTATACAGAAACAATGCTCAATAAGGGAATCTTCATCAGCATTAAAACTTCAATATGTAACAACAGTGAAATGATGCACCATATAATTTAAGAAGAGTACAAATATGATAAAAAGGTATAGAAGCAAATATTATACAAGATCCTTGAGGAAAATACCTCTCCAGGTCAGTGCAAATCAGCCTCCAAGGAAAATGTACATAAGCAAGAGAATACATTGCTGCATAAAACCCAGCTACTCTATAACTACGCAGTCCATAGGGGAAAATGACTGAAAACTGAAATATATGGAGTGATATGACATTACATGCTCAAATAAATATGGGGGAGAAAGATCTCAACCCTGAAAAACTTTATTACATCAATCCTCCAAGGGATTGGCTAAAATACATAAAACTAGAAAATGTCGGAGTTGCAGTGTAGCTGCTGCAACTCAAATATGATACAAAATAGGAGAAGGGAAAGAGATACTACAATAACAATGAAACCTCCTCCAATGATATCCAAAGTGATGTAGCTGATCTCCTTCCTGAAGATTGCACTCATTAGTGCACAAAATGAGCACCACCTGCAAACCCTCACTAAGAATAACGTTGTAAGAGAAAGGGACTACACTGGGCATGAGAGAAATACATATGGCTTGATGCCAAATCTGCAATAAAGCTCTGATATGATCCTTTACTGATCTCCTATAGAAGGAATGAGCTTCCTCTCTACAAACCAGCTCCGGAAGTGGTGATGAAGGTCCCTCATTGCAACACCAGCAACTCCAACGTTCTCTTGCTGCAAGAATAATGCAGTAGTTGTAAATGAATGCCTTGGCCTCATGCCATGATGTGAGGAATATTAAGTACAATCTCTCCATGGCCTCCCATGGAAGAGAAGGGCATTCCTAAACAGGAATCCCTCTTGTGCTAAACAACACCAAGTTGAAGAGAGCTTCAACTTCGAATTATATTCTCCAAATATGTCTCCACAATAGCTCTCCTTCATATTTTATGCAAAGCATGCATGGACCCCACTCACATTAGGGTTTCTCTCATTTGAAGTTTTCCCTCCACTCCAACTACGCAATATTCTTGAGCAAGCTTCCCCTCTTAGGGTACGTTGTTGACTTTGGTCAACCATGGTTTAGCTCACTTGCCTTTGGCCCCTTTTCACACTTGAGTTGCTATCTTAAGCCACTTAAGTGACTTTTTGCACCTTAGGAGTGTTTATTAAATTGCTACATGGGTCCCCTCACCCATTGTATTCCTTTTATTAAAATAAAAGCAATATTAATGTCCCAAATACTTTATTGAAAAATTTGGGACATTACAGACCTCCCCTCCCAAAACCTTTTTGTCCTCAAGCAAGAGCAAGGATGAACTGCAAAAAGGTCCTCCACTCAAGGCATGGAGTCTAAAATATTTGCTTGTAGATCCTCCATCCTCAAGCAATCAAGCAAAATGATTCACCCTCCAACTAGGCAACTCCTAAAAGTACTCCTACACCTTGTGCTCATGAGAAATATGTGGGCTAAATTTCTGACTTGGTAAGCTTCATAGCCTACCCCATGCTGTCCTCTTCTCCACTCATGGTGAATGTGGAGTGAAAGCTGAACTTGGGCTGCAATAGTGTTGCCTTCAAGAGGCAAAATGAAGTCTAGATCCCCCAAAGATCTCTCCTCCAACGCTGCAAAACAAGCTAGCCCAAATCATCTGATTTGTGATGAGTTGGAAATCATCATCATATGGAATCCAAAAATCATATGGTCCACCTCATGAAAAAAATACATGGCTGAACATGGTGACCATATCATCTTCCATACTCCCCTTGGAGCATGTGCTGAAAAAGAAATGGAGGTCTTCTCTCCCAAAGGGCACATCTACCCCATGAGTTTCTCCCTCCTCATGATACATATGGGGCTGCTGCTAATATATGGTTGAAATAAAGTGGTCTTCATGAGAGACCCAAGCCACCCCATCAATCATACAAACCATGAAATGCCTCCTCCAAAATTTGAACTCTCCAAACAACTCCTCCCACATGAAGGAAAGCGATGAAGCTTGGCAATCATGGGCTACCCATTGCTTCTCCTGAAACATACAACATGCAAAATAGAGAGAATCATAATCCCAATGGGAATTTTCAATTTATTTCCCCCCACAAACCACTGTTGAAATAGCCTTCATTTTGCTGCAATGAACCATAAATACAACAAAACACAATGTGCAAGAAGGAAGGATCCCTCTTGATCTGATATGCTGCTCATAAAGATAAGAGAGTACAAGGCATATCACAAAAAGTTACCTCCCTCAACATGTACTTTGGCCTTTGAGCTGAAATGGCTCAAGTGAAGTGTCCCCCTTACTGCAACATAGTAGGGGAGTGGTTGTGCTAACCATCTCATCATCCTTGGGCTATGCATCTAGCCATATGCTAATATGCAACCATTAAGTTGCCCTCCCAAGTGGACTCCTCCATCAATGAATAATATGCATGGGAATGCATGTAAGAAGAATCCATAAACATTGCAAGTAGATCCCTTTTCTTGTGCTTGTGCACCCAAGCCAAGAGAGTCAAAATGTAGTGAGGAATTCTTCCCTCCATTACTCCTTCATGCTCATCACCTACATGTCTCCAAATTACATTACATGTGAAGTGGTTTGAAAGACACTCCAACAAGTAACTCTAGCTCTCAAGTGACAGCGCTGCTGGCCTTTGGAGTAGGGCCACTGTCATCTCAAGGCTCCCTTCTTTGACATGAATCTTGCCAAAGAATCCTCCCATCATGTTGCTGCAAATGTAGTGCTCCTCCCATGAAGAAGGTGTTTCTTGGCATCCAATATCAAAGAGCAATCCTCTCGCACTATGCTAGTGCCTCCTCTTGCTCCCACAACATGCAAACAAAATCTAAGCAACAAGAGTACTGCTGCTCCCCTATACTTCCACCATACCCAATCTGAAATGGGAACATAATGAGTGGAAAGAGAAATTCCACTCCATCATGATGCACCCATACTCTCCCCTTCTCCATCAAATGCAATGAGTGTGAAAATATCTTGGGACCTATGGGTTATGGATCATCCATATTTCCGCTGGGCACATAGGATCCTAAAAGCTCTTCTCTTTGGTGTAAGTATCCTACCACTTGGTACCTCTTTCATAAGAGCTACCATTGTCCCAAAATAGATTTCTCCTTTTGCATTTCATGGGACATTGAAATGCAATCTCCTCCAAAATTTCAAAACCCCATCCTCACATGTGATGCATGGCTCATCAATAGTGCATGAGGATGATGAGGGTTTCTATCCTCCAAAATGGTACAGCACAGTAAAAGTACCCTCCTCAAGACATTCAACATGCAATAATCTACAACCCTCCATGATAGATGCAACTCATGCATACCTTGGAGAGATTTGGAAGAATCTTGTTGCAAGAGTCTCCTCCTCAAATGTGCTGGCTGCCTCAATAGTTGAAGGTGGAGTCTACTCCTCCATGAATGTAATAGAACTGGCATGTGCCTTTGGTGGTGAGGGCTCCTCCCTCCTTTGGCCAAATATTATGGTCAAGATTTGAGAAAAATCAGCAAGAGTAGAGATCCTTGCATTCCTCCCATGGCTGAACCACCAAGTTCTTTCCTCTTTCTGCTGAAAAAGTGTGAAAAAGATAGAGCCTCTTGGAAAACTCTATGGTTTGTTCCATATTCAATAGATACTCACTTAGAATTCGAATTCCAAGTGTTCTCCATGCTTCTTCTCTGCTCCTCTTTGAGAATAGGAAGTGCATGGTCCTTCCACTTCTCCTTCTTGTATCTCCTCAACCTCCTTGGAGAGGTTGTTGTTGGACCCAAAAATGATGAGATTGATCTCATATTTTGCATCATTTCTAACCTCTTATTCTCTGGAATTTGAACTTCACAGGCTGAGCCAAGTTCGAAGCTCTGATACCACTGTAATGTCCCAAATGGGGAAATTTCTGCTTTATCAAGAACATCTTAGATGTTCCATTTTTTTCCACCTCCGGGAGTATTAACAATCAACACTAAACTATTTCAGAGATTGATTGCAGGGGAATTTACTGGATATTTCATCTTCACAAGGAAGAATGAGATCCAGAGGCTATCTGGCCCACTAGCAGACTCTGCCAATAGAACTTGTCGAAGGCCAATAATTCCCTTCAAGGAATTTATGCACCAGCTGCCCATGAGGATGTTGTATAAGGAAGCCAATGTGAAAATAAGGCAATCCAATACTGGGATGACTTGATATACATCTGATACAAACTTCCTTCAGAATATAAGCTCAAAGAAATAACCTTAAGCAGGTTATTCAGATCTCCCACCAACATGTATATCGAAACAATGCTCAATAAGGGAATCTTCAGCAGCATTAAAAATTCAATATGTAACAACAGTGAAATGATGCACCATATAATGTAAGAAGAGTAAAAATCTGATACAAAGGTATATCAACAAATATTTTACAAGATCCTTGAGGAAAATACCTCTCAAGGTGAGTGCAAATCAGCCTCCAAGGAAAATGTACATAAGCAAGAGAATACATTGTTGCATAAAAGCCAGCTACTCTATAACTGTGTAGTCCATAGGTGAAAATGACTGAAAACTGAAATATATGGAATGATATGACATTAAATGCTCAAATAAATATGGGGGAGAAAGATCTCAAACCCGGAAAACTTTATTACATCAATCCTCCAAGGGATTGGCTAAAATACATAAAACTAGAAAATGTCGGAGTTGCAGTGTAGCTGCTGCAACTCAAATATGATACAAAATAGGAGAAGGGAAAGAGATACTAAAATAACAATAAACCTCCTCCAACGATCTCCAAAGTGAAGGAGCTGATCTCCTTCCTGAAGATTGCACTCATTAGTGCACAAAATGAGCACCACCTGCAAACCCTCAATGAGAATAATGCTATAAGAGAAAGGGACTGCACTAGGCATGAGAGAAACACATATGGCCTGATGTCAATTATGCAATAAATCTCTGATATGATCCTTTGTTTATCTCCTAGAGAAGGAATGAGCTTCCTCTCTACAAACCAGCTCTGGAAATGGTGATGAAAGTCCCTCACTTCAACACCAACAACTCTAGCGTTCTCTTGCTGCAAGAATAACGCAGTAGCTGCAAATGAATTCCTTGGCCTCATGCCATGATGTGAGGAAGATGAAGTACAATCTCTCCATGGCCTCCCATGGAAGAGAAGGGCATTCCTAAACAGGAATCCCTCTTGTGCTAAACAGCACCAAGTTGAAGAGAGCTTCAACTTCGAATTATATTCTCCAAATCTGTCTCCACAATAGCTCTCCTTCATCTTTTATGCAAAGCATGCATGGACCCCACTCACATTAGGGTTTCTCTCATTTGAAATTTTCCCTCCACTCTAGCTACGCAATATTCTTGAGCAAGCTTCCCCTCTTAAGGTACGTTGTTGACTTTGGTCAACCATGGTTTAGCTCACTTGCCTTTGGCCCCTTTTCACACTTGGGCTACTATCTTAAGCCACTTAAGTGAATTTTTTTACCTTAGGAGTGTTTATTAAATTTCTACATGGGTCCCCTCACCCATTTTATTTCTTTTATTAAAATAAAAGCAAGATTAATATCCAAAATACTTTATTGCAAAATTTGGGACATTACATTTCTTCAGGAATTCACACTTTTCTGGGCTGAAGGAGAGATGCATCTCAATGCACCTTCTTAGTACTTTACCCAAAATGGAGAGAGCTTCCTGGAAGTCATCCCTGTATGGTGTGAAATCATCCATGTAGATTTCGACAGAGTCATTGACTAACTCATAAAAGATGCCCAGGATAGCTCTTTGGAAGGTAGATGGAGCATTGCACAACCCAAAGGGTAGGAATCTAAGGTACACTAAGGGAAGGTGAAAGTAGTCTTATCCTGGTCTTCAAGGATGCCTTGAATCTGCTTGTACCCATTGAAACCATCTAAGAAGGAGAATAACTTCTTCCCCAAAAGGCCATCCAAGATTTGGTCTATAAAGGGAAAAGGGAGATGGTATTTCTTGGTGGCTTTGTTAAGTTCTCGATAGTCAACACAAATTCACCACTTCCCATTCTTCTTTGGGAATATGACAAGAGGAGATACCCACTCATTATCAGATATAGGATATATGAACCCTGCATCCAATAGTTTCTGCAACTCTTCTTTGAATATGTCCTTCAGAGTCGGGTTCATCCTTCTTTGGGGTTGTCTCACAGGCTTGCATCCTTCTTTGATTTAAATATGATGATTGCACACTGAAGGATGCACCCCTTTCATGTCCTTGTAATCCAAAGAAAATGTATCTAGATTCTCTTTTCAAAAGCTGGCATAGTTGCTTCTCTTCTTCATTCGAGAGGTTTGGGTTGATTTTTAGAGATCTGGATGGGCCAAACTCAATAGCCTTGGTGGATTCAGAGTTTGAATCAGTTGAGTGCACTTCCATCCAAGGTTGGATTTCAGACTCTTTGACTAAGGTTTTGAGAGGAATGTTAGTGGAGGACTACTTTTGAATGGCATGGTCGATGAGTTCATCTTCATCAAGCTGCCCCCCTCTAAGAATATCATCTATGGTACACATAGGGGCAGTGTTATATAACTCATCTTCTTCATCCTCCAACCATATAGGGAGATCATGATCAATGGAAGGTTGGGCTGGAGGATATAACACTAGCTATTTAGACAAAGGCCCATTTTTGATAGTCATGTTTTCGACTCGAAAACTAATATAAGCATTTGCAATGGCTAACCAATGTCTCCCTAAGATAAGGGGATAACCATTAAACTTGGTTTTTGGTTGCAGGACCAGGAAATATGTAAGATACTCCCCAGATTCAATGATAACCATAACATCCTCAATATTTCATTCTGGAGTTATTGTGGACTAATCTACAAGTTGCAGAACTATTGTCGTTTTCCTCAAAGTCCCTTGGAGATTAAGTTTCAACATAGTTTCCTTGGTCATGACATTGATGGAAACCCCTATATCAATTAGAGTGTTGGGGACTATGACACCACCTATATGAACATCAAAAACTGGACTACCAGGGTCTAGTTTCTTTGGAAATATCACCCTCCCCAACATTAGGTCATAAAGTTGTCATATCACATTGATGGTTGGGGTATCTCTCTTCCTTGTCCCAGTTTTCTTGAATCACTTCTATTTGATGAGAATATTGTAGATAGGGACATCCTTAATGGCTTGGATAAGTTGTATCTTTACACACAAATTTTCCAATTCTCCCAGGAGTTCAGTTTCCTCTGGGTTGTGCTGACTAGAGTGGATCAAGTGCTCAAGAAAAGGAGGTTGTTGGATCTGAGTGTTACCTTCTTCCTTTTCCTCCTCAACCTCTAGAGGTGGAGATGGAGGATGGTTTTCTAGGAGTACTCTTATTGACCCGAGATTAATCTCCTATAACTCCATAACATAAGCTATATAGGATGTTTCTCTACTGGGAGACTTTTGTGCCTGTCTATTATTCAGGTTCAGATTGGGTTGTGCAGGTATTTGAGGTAGCCTATGTGGAGCAGCATGAGTAAGCTGAGGTTGAGGTTGGGGTTGAGGCATTAGAGCAGGTGGTTGATTTTTTTTAGGCCTCCACCCTTGGGATGGACTGTTCCACTTAAGTTGTTGTGGAATATACTACTGGAATGGTTGGTTTACTAGTTGAGGATGATATGAAGGGTTTTATGGCCAAGTAGGAGGCGTAGACCAGGATGGGGGAGTGGGGGTGTACCAAGGTTGCATGGGTGCACTCGGATTGTTGTGATAATAAGAGTAAGGTGCACCTGGCATACCTTGTTGATATGACCTAGGGCCTTGAGGCCTTCTCTGGTTGATGAAATAGAGTTTCTCTTGCATTGCTTCCACACCTTGATATACAGCCTTAAGTCCAGGTAAGGAGGGACACTTGTCTATGGAATGATTCTCTTCACATACTAAGCAAACCTCTATAAAATTCAGTGGAAATTCAATTCTTGTGTGCTTATTGGTACATCTAGGAAAAAATAAAACCAAGGCTCTTTCTGCTTCCTCCTGCTTCCTCTTGACATGCATGGTGTCCATTTGCAAGGCAAGGGTGTGCAACAGGTCACTCTTGAAGTCCCCCAACATATTCCCAATCTCATGTTTGATGGAGGTGGAAGAGGAAGGGGTATTGGATGTAATTTGGCTAGCTCTGCCCTTCTTCCTAAATGCCCTAGAATGGTTCCGGAAGATAATTTTGATTTTTTCATGGGGTTGTTGGTAGATATCTCCTCCTGATAGCATATTAAAGGTTTCTATAATCTCTTCTCTGATTCCTTGAAGAAGTACAAGTTTAAGTGATAAAGGATCAAGAGTACAGTTGGCTCTCTTATAGTTCAATTCAAACCTCTCTTCATAGTCCTCTAAGGATTCATGTGGCCCTAGAGTCATCCTAAATATCTCATCTTAGTTTCCTTCGACCTATAATAGTGTTTGTATTTGTTGATGAAGGTCTCTTCCATCTGTGCCCAGGTAGTGATGGTGTCCCTAGGCAGACCCATGAACCAGCGCAAGGCTACATCCTTAAGGGTGGATGGGAATAACTTCAACTTCTGATAATCATAAGTGTAGTCATAAGTCCTACAAAAAACAACAAATTCAAACATGAATGTGTCAAGATACTCACAGGTAAGTCCATGGAAGTATGTAAGAGATGAGGGGATAATGTTTTGCATCTTAGTTTCCTCATCTGCCTCTCTTATGGGAAAGTCTCTCTAGATCCCAGCCATGGTTAAGATAGGTGAATCATGTCCCTTAGTTGGACCAAGGCCTTCTTCTTCTTCCCCAATAGGTTCCTCATAGAATTCAAAAGGCTCTCCTAAAGGAAGTTCAGTCTCATTCCCACTGAGGAAGAGTGAAGGGTGGCTAGAAGGTGATGTGGGGGTTTTAGGTAAGATTTGTCTTTGAGTATTCCTACTCCTATGAGGCATGAAAATTACATCTTTTTTTTTTCAATATTTCGGAAATAACATGAAAAGAAAGGAAAGCAAAAAATAATGTTTAAAATAAAATCAAAGCATCTACTAGACACCTCCTCGACAATGACGCCAAAAAGTGGTGAGCCCTAGTATTGCACTAAGAGTGTTGAAACTCATAGGGGCTGCCCTACTTTACTTTATCAACCCGAGGTTCATAAAGACTTGGAGGTGAGAATTCTATATACAAAGCAGATGCATTATGCTCATGTCATCTTCTTCTGCTTTACAAAGGAGTGTTATTTCTTAAAATATGATAAGAACAAGAAAGTAAGTTGTTGGAAGGAATTGATAAGAATGAAAATAACTTACATTTTAGAAATGAAATGACAAAAAGGAACCTAATTTAATATGAAAAAATGAAATGACTAAAAAGAAACTAAACTAAGTTGCACCTAGTTAGGCCAATTGGCTAAACACACCGTACTTATCCTTTGATCTATCTTCTAACCATGCAATTATTCATGATAAACTAAACTTGAAAAAGTGTGGCTTGAAATTTGGAGGAAAATGGGCTAAAGGTGCTAATGGAGGGCTCACCACATGAAACAAGGCTTAGAGGTGGAAAGAGGGGGTTTAAACCTTATTAAAACTTTATTAAAGCGCAAAAATTCTTTGGAGAGGAATGATTTGAAAAATACGATGGTTGAGTTGCGATGGAGGGTTGGGGGAGAAGTGGGAGTATAGTTTGGGAACAAGAGCGAAATGCGATGAGTCGGATGATGTCGCGTGGGACCAGTGGCGGAGTGCGATACCAATACTGCAATCGGTAGACAGGAGCGGTAAGTGTTAACAAGGAGCGGATGGAGAGTGTGAAATGTGATTTGCGAAAAGGCCATAGGTTGCGATCTACGATATGCGATATCGCAATATCACAATGTCGCGCGGTTGGAGGAGTGACAGAAGTGTTGTTCAGGAATGAGATGCGATATACGATGAGTTGGATGATGTGGAAGTGGGACTGCTGGCAGTGTATGACAACGATATCACAATCAGCATTGGGAGCGGAACATGTTACAAGTCAAATAAAAGATGTGATTTGTGATGTGCGATGCGGCGAAGTACAGAGAGTTATCAAAATTGACATTGGAGGGGTAAGTGTTAATGGGAACCAAGTAAAAGATGTGATTTGCGACGTTCGATGCGGCTGAGTACGATAGTTATTGCAATCAGTGTTGGGAGTGGTAAGTGTTAATAGGAACCAAGTAAAATATGTGATTTGCGACATGCAATGTAGCAGAGTACGTAGAGTTATCGCAATCGACGTTTGGAGCCGTAAGTGTTAACGGGAACCAAATAAAATATGTGATTTGTGATTTGTGATGTACGGTAGTGGGAAGTTTGAGGAGCAATGGTAGAGGTCGAATTCCAATGGTTTTCAAGTGTTTTTCATTAAAAAGGGTAAGGCAATCATGACTAATAAAAACAAAGGAATAAGGTGGGATGAATGGTTTAAGTGTTTTTATGAATAAAAAGGTCGGTGCGGTAGTGAGAGTAAAAGGGGAAAAGCAGAAATGGAGGGCGTAACAACAGTACGTATATTGTGAAGACATAAATGGAGAATGAAGCAGGGAGGCACCATGGAGCTATTTTGGGCTTTTAACGATAATTCCTACAATTAACCTGCTAACTTATGCGCAAAGAAACAAACAAATGTGTAAAAATATAGTGCAAAGGGAGATTGAAAAATGGTAATGCAACTCTACTTTTAATCTCAGTTTCAGTGAATAGAAATCAATTTTTGGGTCTGTGGGAAGGTTCGCCCTCCTCGAGCTCTATTGACAGAGATGAGAAGGGGGTCTTGATCCACAGTTTTTTTTTGTTTTTTTCCTCTATTCTATTATACACAAGAAAATGAAACCTACAACAGCACACTGAAAGCAAAAATAAACAACAACTTGAAACATAAACAAGATTATCATAAGAGGAACTAATGAAATGATAGAAAGAAGAGAAAAAATAAATAGAGAGGCCAAGGCACATGGATTGGGCCCTAACCCACAAGCGTAGCCCTCTGAAACTTAAATCAATAAAATGAGATCAGATTTCTCATTTCATAAAAGAATAGTCTCATACATTTTTCAAAGTTTGATCATTGAGTAAAATAACAAAAATCTTAGTAGCTTGCAACAAATTTCCGACCCTTCCTAGCTGTAGCTTTGCTCTATTTATTCTACATAGCAGCTACCAACAGCTCCCTAGAAAATAGTCATTGAGTCCACTTGACTCCAAGTAAACAAAGATTGAGTGCACTCCTCTTTGAGTTTCTTGGATGCCTATGGAATTCGAATTGCTGGAGAGAATTCTTGGGGATCCTTTGGCTGCCTTTGGAATTCAAATTTCTGGAGAGAATATTTGGCATCCTTTGGCTGCCTTTGAGAGTTAAGGAGGGTGGAAAATCCTCCTATAATTTCTCCTTGCTGTCTCCTCCAAGTATTTATGATAAAATTCTTATATAAATGCTAATAATTCAAGATTTTCTGCACTTAACCTCATATTAGGCACTCAGAGTATGTTAGCCTTAATCACCACCTATACTATCAGCATAAAACCAAATAATAATAAAAATGCAAGAAAAATAGATCTAAGAAGGAAAAAAGGTGACCATTAACCCTTCCAAATATGTCTAATGATGGAGCTCATCAATGTGTAAATGCAAATTGCTCCAAATATCGAGGTTACAGTTGTCGCAAGAGTTATTTTATGGATAAGGGAGTTTGTCTTTTCCCCTCATTGTTGAGGAATCATGTAATTACTCAAGGAGACAAAGACTCCTAGTTATTAGCTAAATGCGGGGGGATTGTTTCTAACTTCCCTAAATTCTAGGCAATGACTCATTAGGTGCATTTATGATGTATTTTGGATCAGGTTTCGACCCAATGAGGTGGCATATTCTCTATTTTCTATATATAGTCCAAATCAAGTCACTTTAGAGGTTGGATAGTTGATATTGCAGTTGTGGAGATTATGTACAATCTTTTTTAGTGAAATCAAAGACATGTTGTAGCTATAATTTTGGGAATCCAGTGGTATTCTTATTAGCATTGTTTTTTCTCAGTAACTCCATCAAGTTGAATTTTTGTGCTTCCATGAAATCACATGTATCTTCTATATGATGAATCTTGTGAGTCTATGAACAATTTTTTTTCCTTTTATGCTCTGTTTTATAATATTTTCATAAATTTGTTTTACCTCTTATAATGAATGAACTAATGTAACATGCTCATTCTGACTCTCTTTTGGTTTTCAAACCATATACCAAAATAAAAATTTAAGTATGTTTCTAAGTATACCTACCTGGCCTCATCTTCATCTCTGCAACTATACCTTTGAAATCAGACCAAAAACCTAGACCTAGTTCCTTGACTAGCATTCCTATCCAAAAAAATTCAACCAAAACCCTAATTCACTAAGCTTATATCTATTCTAAGATCATTACATCTCCAGTCACCTCATTAACTGTATAAGTGACTTTGAAATATCCCTCTCTAGTTTGCTAGGGCTAGCTACCAAATCTAAAGATTGGTTTGAGGTTACCTCCTTCAGTCTCCATTCTCAGCTTTGGGAAACAGAGGAAGTGATAAAAGGTGTCAATAACATTATGTACACATTAGCCCTTACAATATTTTTATTTTGTGTTTTATATATACCACACCATAGGATTTTTTTCTCCCTTCAATCCTATCACAAGATATGTGTGTGTGTGGGGGTGAGGGGGGGGGATATTTATTTAAACAATTGAACTATATGTATGCCCACGTGATCATAAGGTTATTGGTTGGCTTTGATACCCATGTGACTGTTACCACTTGCTAACTTATCAATGGGCTAACTCACCTTGTTCAAATATCATCCATGTTCTACAATGGTGATGGACCGAACTGATCTAATGGATGTGATTAAAGGAGGGTTATACGACTCAGGTATGTTTTTTTTACCTCTGTTTATTTGTGTTTTTGATGTTTCTTTCTCTGTCGCTATGATTTTGTTTTGCAGAGGTCCAAATGAGGTTTCAAACCTTGAAATTTCACTCATGACATGTGTTATTCATCTCCCTTATCCATTTTAGGTTCAGATTGTTTCTTTCTTGCTCAAAAGTTTTCTCTCCACATGGCTAAATGCATGGTATTTGAAGGTAGTGTCATGTCCATTCTTTTCATTTCAACGAGGTTTTTATTTGATGTTTTCTTCAATCCCAAATACGTTTTCTAACTTGTTTCGATGTTGTTCATTTGTAGGCTCCATGAGGGTTCACATATTCCGCCCTAGTGAATACCCTTTCTTAGGCTTCTATTAATTTCTCACATATAAATCTTGTTTAATACTTTTATGGACTTTGGGGCTTTTTCACAGTCATTCACCCTTAGGTATTATTCTCCTAATTTTATGCCTAATTCCATGAACCTATCGACTTAAGTTTTCCTCTTTTCATTATTTTTCTTTCAAGAGTTATGGTTAAGGTTCTCACATATGGATGTATACTAGTCACCGTAAACTATCTCTATCAAACTCATAATTGAAAGTAGATTCACAAAAAAAATGATTGTTACCGTAAATTATCTCTATCAAAATCATAATTGGAAATGAGAAATAGAAAAAAAATATTTATATATATCATATTTTTTATAATTTATATTTTTTGAAATAAAATTATATTTATTAAAATATAATATGATATATTAATATAGAATTCTATAAATATAATTTTTTCAACTATTAATTTTAATATATTTTTTGAAATATCCCATAAAACAACTATTTTCTTGACTAAGAGCTCATCTTTGTTGAACATAAGGAAATGTGTTAATGGGAAAAGACACAAAATCATATCACAGGGGTGAAAGCATGCCCCTTTAAGGACTACCAATAAGACATTATAAGTGATGTGATATTCCTTGAATAAAAATGACAACAAATGATAAATGTCCTCACTACTGATTTGAAAACTAAATTATAATAAAATTTCCCAATATTAAAAATATAAATTAATCAATTTACATGAAATTTATTTTTGATTAAAATTAAATTGAAAATGAAAATCAGATTATAAGATTACATGTTTCAAAATAAATAAAACAAACTTTACACCAACTCTATTGCAAATATATAAAAATTATCTTACACAATTTTAATTTTAACGAAAACATAAATGAAATCTATTATTATTAAATTAAGGAAAAGGAAATATATAATCCCACCAAGCACGTGACAATTGAGCGAGATTTCAAGCACATTAAATTTGAGCGAGATTTTGGGACAAGTGGCAATACAAAAAATCCATGTTAACTTGATACTCGCACTTGGACAATGGTTCCTTCTGAATTCAATTTTCCTCTTTTTCCCCAAAACCCATTGGGTTTTCAGGGTTTGCAATTTCAATTTACCAGTCAGTCTGAGCGTTCCAAAAATTTCCAGTTAATATGAGCATTTCGAAAGGAGTCATAATTACACCAAAAGACATTTTCTATATGAAATTGGCTGGAAAAACATTGTTCAAATCAATCTCTTCGCTTGATTTTCATTTGATTTTGGTAGTTCAGCCTAGTATGACCCCGATGTGTAAGTATGTCGGAAGCCAAAAAAAAAATGTCCGCTTGAACAATAATTTACATAAACATATAAATAAACAATTAAAAATTCATTAAAAACAAATTTAAACTATATAAACTTAAAATATGAAGAGATTTAGTAACACTCAAAAAAGTGATATGGTAAATAACTTAATAAGTAAAAATATAAATAAACCATAAGTATGGTAAATAAATAAAACCTCTTTTTATATTACTCACGAGGTATGGTAAATAAATAAAAATATAAATAAACTAGAGGTATGGTAAATAAATAAAACTGATTTTTATATTTACTCAATAAACCACTTTATATTTACAAAAAAATCAAAAAAGGGTTTTATTTAGGTGAAGCCTACGGGACAAATTATTAATAATACCATGGGCCAAATACCATGGGACAAATTTTTAATAATACCATGGGAAAATACCATGGGCCAAATAACATATTTATAAAAGAGGTATGGTAAATAAAAAAATATAAAAAAGGTATAAAGGGGTAAGATAAATAAATAAAAATATATCAAATACCATTAGAAATCAACATCTAATTATATATGAAGTATAAGGGTCAAATACTATGGACCAAATTATTATTAATACCATGCTAAAAAAACATTTTTAACCCTAAAATTAATATTAAAATATTAATATTATTAAATTTAATATGTTTAGATTAATAAAATATTAAATTTATTATATTGTAATATATATTAATATATCATGATATATGATAGAGGTGGAGAAATAGGGGGAGTGACAAGGGAGATATGGAGATAAATTAGAGGAGAGGGTAGAAGAGGAATGAAGAGACAGAGAGGGAGAAGAGTGAGAGAGTTAGAGAAGGGTAAGAGAAGGAGAGGGATACATAA
This sequence comes from Pinus albicaulis, assembly GCA_034641835.2. NCBI lineage: Eukaryota > Viridiplantae > Streptophyta > Pinopsida > Pinales > Pinaceae > Pinus > Pinus albicaulis. The sequence goes on along the minus strand of CM076572.1, from coordinate 1,011,560,270 downwards.
AGATGGAGGTGGGAGAGAGATAAGGAGAGAGGGAGGGAGAAGGAGAGAGGATTGGAGGGTAGGGAGTGAGAGAGAGAGAGAAAGAAGGGGGAAGGGAGAAGGAGGTAGGAGAGAAAGGGAGAGAGATAAAGGATGAGAGGAGGAGGAGAGAAGGAGGAATAGAGAGATGGAGTTGGAGGTGGAGCGAGGAAAGGAAGAAGAAATACATAAAGAGGGAGTGACGAGGGAGATATGGAGAGAGAGTGTGTAGGCTTATGGGTGAGATAAAGATACATAGGAGTGATGGACGCAAGGGGGGAGAGAAGGAGAAAGGGGGAGTGATTAAGACAAGGGGGGAGAGAAGGATAAAGAGAGAGAAACAGTAAGATAGTTGGAGAGTGAGATAGAGTGATGGGAGAAGAGAGAGGATTGGAGAATAGAAAGAGAGAGAAAGAAAGAGAGCTGGGGGGTCAAATAAAAGGAGTCGAATGAGGAATGATGAGAGAGAGGAAGAGAGTGATGGGGGAAGAGAGGATTGTAGGGGGAGAGAGAGAGAGAGATAGATGGGGGAAGAGAAAGGGAGGTAGGAGATAAAGGGAGAGAGAGGAAGGAAAAGAGAGGGGACTTGAAAGAGAGGAGGAGAGAGGGAGGGATAGAAATATGGATTTGGAGGGGGAGAGAAGGATGGATTGAGACATGGAGAGAGAGAGAGAGAGAGATGGGGGAAGAGAAAGGGAGGTAGGAGAGAAAGGGAGAGAGAGGAAGGAAAAGAGAGGGGACTTGAGAGAGGGGAGGAGAGAGGGAGAGATAGAAATATGGGTTTGGAGGGAAAGAGAGGCAGGGATTGAGAGATGGAGCTGGATGAGGAGAGAGGGATGGAAGAAGAAATACATAGAGAGTGAGTAGTAGAGAGAGAGGGGGAGTGACAAGGGAGAGATGAAGAGCGAGTGTGTATGTTTTGGGGTGAGATAAAGGGAAAAATAAGGGGATATGGAGAGAAGGGGGGAGAGAAGGAGAAAGAGAGGCATATGATAACAAAGTTGGAAGGTGAAGATAGAGAGAGAAGGGGGGGGGAGAGAAAGGAAGAGAGAGAGTGAAGAGAGGTAGGGAAAGAGATATGAAGATGGAGAGGGAGAGAGGGGGAGGTAAGAATAAAGACATAGAGGGTGAAATATGGAGAGAGAGAGAGAGAGGGAGTGAGAAATAAAATGGAGAGAGAGGGAGAAAGGGTAGCAGGAAGGAAGAGAGATAGAAGTGAGAGAGAGGGAGGGAAGGGGAAAAGAGAGAGAAAGAGAGAGAGAGGTGGAGGAGGGAGTGATAGATAGATAGATAGATTGGAGAAAGAGAGTTTATGTTTTGGAGTTGATATAGAGAGATAGAGTGAGATATAGATATAGATGTAAGGTGAAGAGAAAAAAAGATAGATGGAGAGAAGGAGGTAGGGACAAGGAAATTGATAGATATGAAGTGAGAGAGAGTGTGTGTTTGGTGGGGTGAGATAAAGAGAAAGAGGAGAGATGGATTGATATATCGATATATATGAGGGAGACAGGGAAGAATATTTATTGCCGTAGATGCATTGATTTCATTGTAGATGGTGATTTCTAATCCTATTTGATTTCTTGCACTAGATGAATTGATTTTGGTGTAGATGTTGATTTCTAAGATATTTGATTACTTACACTAGATGGATTGATTTTAATGTACATGATCTCTATTCCTATTTGATTTCTTGCAATAAACGCATTAATTTCAGTGTAGATGATGATTTCTAATCCTATTTGATTGATTTCACTAGATGCATTAATTTTAATGTAGATTTTGATTTTTGGTTATATTTGATTTCTTGCACTAGATGAATTGATTTCAATGTAGATTATTTTTAATCCTATTTGATTTCTTGCATTGAATGCATTGATTTCAGTGTAGATGGTGATTTCTAATCCTATTTGTTTTCTTTCACTAAATGCTTTGATTTCAGTGCATATGGTGATTTCTAATCTTATTTGATTGCTTGCACTAGATGCATTAATTTCAATGTAGATGTTAATTTCTAATTATATTTGATTGCTTGCACTAAATGCATTGATTTAAATGTAGATTATTTAACTAAATGCTTTGATTTAAATGTAGATGATTTATAATCCTATTTGATTTCTTGCACTAAATGCATTTATTTTAGTGTAGATGGTGATTTTTAATCCTATTTGATTGCTTTCACTAGATGCATTGATTTCGGCGTAGATGTTGGTTTTAAATCCTATTTTCCTACTTGCACTAGACTCATTTATTTGAGTGTAGATGTTGATTTCTAATCATATTTGATTACTTGCATTCGATGCATTGATTTTAGTGTAGATGTTGTTTTCTATTATTATTTGATTTCTTGCATTAGTTGCATTGATTTCAGTGTATATGTTGATTTATAATTTGATGTAATTGGATGTATGATGGTACATTAATTTTAAAGTCATTGGATTAATAGTGTGTGTGCAATGTTTTCAGTGTAAGCATAAAAAATTATTGACAATGTACATTGATTTTTGTGTTATAGTAATTCAACCTATTAATATTGGAGAGCAAGAGAGACAAGGTATGATATTTACTACAACAACTCGAGCTAAATATTTAAATGGTTTACGATTCCAACTATCCTTTTCAAATAACCAATATGAAAATATGACAAAACTAACATGGGTGAAAATAAGAATAGTAGAAGAAAATAGTTTGAAATCGATCACATTGAAGACTATTCGTAATTGACTACATTCTTATTATTCATAGTTTCTATCATTCAATATTATTACATTGTAACTTTGCATTCAAAATTTTATTTCATCATTAAAGTTATTTTACAGTATTTATCATCTCAACAAAGTAAGGTAACTAATCAAATTTAAAATTAAAATGACTCAATAAATCTTAGACATATTTAACATATTTAAAATGGTTATGTTAAAATTAGATGTATTTACATATTATTGATAAAATTAAGCATATATTCCTGATATTATTGATATATTTTCCTTGGTCGCACATGACTGAAACAGGCCCTGATCCATCTTAACTCTGGATCTATTAGGTTCTCAAAGCGATCAAATCTCTCGAGGTGAAAACCTCTTTTTTCCTCAATTTTTGCACTCAAAAAAGAGGTTTTCACCTCGAGAGATTTGATCCGTCTCGGCGCTTGATAGATCCGAAGCTAAGATGGATCTAGGCTGGTAAACCTTCGTCACCACCAACCAAATTATTCTCAGTGGGTATGGTTGGTTTCCATAAAAAAATTCCTCTGTGAGTCAACCCATCAAGTCTCTAGCTCTTCTTACGTTTAGTTTCCTATTTTTTCTTGCCTGTACCCTTGTCTGATGGATGCTATTGTAGATAACTACTTAAAATATCTTGGAAATTATCTATTGTTTTGTATTCCTATGGCAAAATATCCCCTGCTTCTTCAACTACCCAAGAAGGGATCTTCGTTTCCCATTCCGAAGAGTAAAAAATGGGGGCATGTTCTCAGTCTTGAGTACCGGAAGTCGAAGGTTTTTTTCAAGACATGCTTCTCATGTGCCTTCGAGTTTGTAACAATGTGAGAATCTCATATATTTTCTCTTTCTATACTGGAGTAGTGGTTACTGATGTTGCTTCCTACTCTTCCCTGAAGGGTTTCCTCTTCCTCTATTTATGGGTGACATTAGCTCCTTTAGACTATTTTTTTGTTGGTGAGATAAGAGGTTCCATAACTTCCACTTGAGGATTTTTCTTCTTTCTCAGTTGAGATTAAACTAATGCTACTTTATTGTTAACATGTTCATTTTTCTACTCCTTACTTCTTTTGAATTTATTTCCTTCCATGGCTAGGTTTAATTTCTCTGTAGATGAATTAGTGTTTAGAGAATTCTTTATGTCTTTCATCAGATGTCTCTCATCTTGTGTAGATATAAGGGTTATTGGAGGGATTTTTCCTTGTTTGGCACTGGAATCAAAAGGAGCCTCAAAATCTTTACTTCATTTCTTTGATCAGGGGCTAATGAGCCTCTATCGGCTTTCAACTTGGGTTTCCTCACCCGAAAAATTTTCCACCAAAAACTATTCCCAAGAATTATTCCTTCTATTTGGCTCATGAACGACTAATATGTTTATGAGACTATGATGGCATGCACTAGTTTCAATGTTTTTGATAGTGTTAGATGAACAAATCCCTCTTGCGAACAAGAGCGATCTCCCTAATATCCTAAGGATATATAGAAAAAAACAGACAAATGTAGATTGTTTTCTCTAGACCATTATCCTTAAGAATTATTAATTAATTGTGGAGAGATGCTCCTACCTGAAGTCCAACACTTTACTAAGTCTTCAATCCAGTCACTCTAGAAGGTATTGATCTGGCACGTAAGATCTAAAATCAAAGACAAGAAAACAAGATCAAAATCATTTGCAAGATATGATAATTCAAAAGAAATAATCTATCTTAGTGATCAAGGAATCCAAGAATTAAATTATTCAAAAGATACATGAAAAATTCAATGAGAAAATAGAATCCATTTGTATTAAATTTGAATAAAAGAAGAAACCTTACAACCTTGATGCCTTGATGTTTGTACAGGTTCTTCTAGGGTCCCAAACAGTTGATTTCCTCAGTTTTAAAAGACTCCAACTCTCTGGATCAACATAAGGGTATGACTATTAGTATGTAATATTTCTCATGCCAATGATGCCAAATGTGGAGAGTATAATTTCTTCAGAAATTCTCTTCTACAAGCTAAGAAGTAGGTACTGTATTAACTCTCTATGTACTAACTACCCTTGAGACCGAAACTTGGTCTCAATTTATAGTAGAAGGGAGGTAGTTTTAACTCCAATAAGGAAGGGATAAAGGCCTATCATCATGGGATTTCAGCTCCAAAAACAAAGGGATAGCTCCATTTATGAAGGGATAAAGGTTCATGAATGGAAGGAGCGAAGCTCAACCAGATAACGCTTCTAGAAGGCCCCAGTTGGGACAATATTCGACTAGCTGGGCTTCTAGAACTTACTTTTCTTTTTATTTTACCTTTTACGGTGGTTCACAGTTTTAGCAGAACATGCGGGATGTGCCACAGGTTTTATAGCAATAAACCATGGTATCGCAGGAAATGACTAGGAAAAGTGAGGAGTTAGGCTTCTTACGGTTTAAACAAGCTTTTTCCCAATTTCAAGACTTGATTTAGGAACTTTATGATTTTGGACCTCTAAGGGAGCAATAAATGGGTAATGATGAACCTATATAGACAGCTCAATGTCATGGTGACAAATTTTAGCGTAACAGATTGTCCCCTAAAGTGTGAAGTCTGAAGAGTTATGAAGAGTTCTAAAGAGTGAAGTGCCTTATAATTTTGACGATTGGGCTGCAGGGACACCGGTTGAAACTCTAAAAAAACATTCAATCCAAGAATATATATATGTATATCATCGCTGAGGTAGGCATTCCCATACTGAGACTGAAACTGACTATATGTTCTGATACATAAATGATTTTAGAATTACATGAGGTAGTAGACACAACATGGATGCAACCATCTATTATAATTAGTATATTGCATAATGAATAGTAAAAATCCTCGCAGCTTGGATGGTGGAAACTAGATCTAGGGTCTTGATCTCCGCTTCTTGAACTAGTACAATTCTATCCATGCGATTGATTGTGTTGAAATAGAACATGGTAGAAACCACTTGATTAACAATCAATGATGTGAACTGTTAACAAGTGTGAGAGAAACCACCAATAATGACAACGACTCTCAAAGTACTCAGTACAATCTATGAAACACAAATTTCAGATCTCAAGTTGAACATTTCACAGAGTCATTCGATTGAAGTTCAATGATGCAACCTATCATCGAAGGCACTAAACCTGCCATTAGGGCATGCAAATCCCAAGGTACTGATAGGATTCTAGATCAACTTTCTAGATGATAAGTTGTCTTCGATAGAAAGTGACCTGTCATAGGAAATCCCATGACACAAAACAATTAGATCCAGTTTTGAACAAATATATAGCAAGGACTGACTCAAGGATGGTCAATGCGAGTAGAGACAAATGTTTGCAATGGATGGTTTATTTAACTGATCTCTTGAACACATAACGATATTGCAGATGGTGACGATTGACCTAAAGCTAATACTCAAAAACTGGTTGAAGACTTTCAATGTGGTTCTATTAACTGTTTGGCCAAAGGATTTTCCCAACCCAAACATCAATGTGACAAAATGTTTTTGTTCAAGAGTGGTATACAACTTTTTAAAACAAAGTGTGACAACTGGATTCATTTTCTCTCTTTTTCCCTCACCATTTCTGGCAAGTACCTCTTTATTTTTTGACAAGCTTGAGGAGGATAACATTTGCTTGTTATATAAGCTCATCCTTCAGATGAGTCAAACATAGTATTAAAATCGAACCCTAAGAAGGAGTGGTTCATTCCTGTTTGTAATTTACAGGTCCTTTACTGTTAAGTTTTAACGAGTTCAGTATAGGTGAAACTCAATGTTTTTCAATTTTAGGGAGTTATAAGAAAAACATAAGAAAACTCCGTGGGTGTATTTTTTTGTAAATTTAGTCTCTCAATCCTGAAAAAGGATAAAATAATGTAGGAGAGAACTCTATTGACCATTGTTAGTCAACGTATACCTTTTTCGTAAATAGTCCATTTCAGTCTGGAAAAGGGGTAAACTTATACTAAAGGGACGACGGTTCATTTTATTTAAAGAGTTCAAATAGTCAAGTACTCGGCAATCTTTTCATATTTAGAGAGTCTAAAACGGGCTTAAAGGAGAACTCCAGGGTTTCACTTTTTTGTAATTTTCAAGAGCCCAAAAAAGTGATAAAAGTATACTCATCAACAAAATAATCCTTTTCACCTGAAAATCCTATTTTCTGCACATAAACTCAAAAAATTAAACGTATATGTTTCCAATAAGTAAAAAATTTCGAAAAAATAACTTTTGAAAGTGGAAAATAAATAAAAATAATATTTTATTTATTCAAAAAAACTTATAAAAAGTAGTTCAACAAATTCATTTTCACCTTTTTTGTTCAGAATTGAAAATTGAGAGCTCTAGGCAAAAAACATTCTGGAGGTGATAACAGGAGAACTGGCTAGTCAAATCGAAATCCGTCGAATCCAGGTAATCCACAAAATTTTCTCTTCATTTTCATCTGTTTCAATTCTCTTTTTTAGTTTTCAAAATTCATTTTTTGGGGAAAAAAGGTTCAAAAATTCGCTCACGAGGGTCTGCGAGTCAGCCATTGGTTACCTACGGACCCCGATAATTTTCGTAAAGGAAAATTATTGGGCTATCACATTTTTTATGAAGGATGCATACGGGGGTCCGCACTATATTTATATAAAAATTGTGGGGGAACCGTAAGAAAATTAAATTGAAGAATTCTCTCAAAAATGGATAATTTGTTTTACTCTAATAACTTCTAACCATTAAATGCTTCCATTTTTAGGTTATTGCATAATGTTGGAGTGGCGAGAATGCGAACATGAAGAGGTAGATGATATGGCCATGAATAATCTGGCCATAATGCGTACTTTGAGAGATTGAGGTTTATACAAATTCTGGGCCATTTAGGGTATGAGGGCACAGGTAGAGCTAATGACCTGGCTAGTGAATAAATGGGACATTCAGGAGCAATGATTTATCATTAGAGATCACAAGCTAGAAATTGAGCTTGAAGATATGTACTTCCTCATCGGTTTACCCAAAATAGGTGAACCAATCTCTTTGTTTGGGGCCAGGCAAGGTGGCTAGCCTATCGCTAGCTACAAACAAGAGTTTTGTAATGAGGAATCTGATCCCAAGAACAACTGGATAGACATAAAAACTATCATACGTCTTGATCTGAAAGTCATTACATTTACTGTTACCATATTATGTGGGAGTGCAGCTCTACACGTGGCTACCAAGTCACAGATGCAGATAGCTGTTGAATGCTACAAAGGTACAATCTTCAATTGGTGTGAAGGGATGTTGACCAACATGAAGGGTCAACTGACCAGAGCGAAGAAATAAAAGTTGAAAAACTTTGGGTATGGAGAAATCTTAGTATCTTTCGCATTGGAGAGGATTCCATCTCTTTCCCCTCAGCTGATCTCTGTTGATCCTGGTGAACTCAGAGAGCCTCGCATGGTGCACTGGGTTTCACTGATGGCTCATCATGGTGGTGATGGTTGTACAGTAGTTCGGTTCACTCCATCATACTTCCATTGGTTAGAGAACCAAATCTTTGCTATCGAGGATTTCCCGTATGCAGGCATAGAATTTTGAGGAGACCTCGAGCTGTCCTCACCTCCATCAACAAAATGGGATGAGTCAGGTAATTGAATTATTTTGATGTGTTTTAATTCTAATTTTTTTTTTTTAAATCGTCCAATACTAATAACAAAAAATCAAATGCAGATGTTGGTCCACGAAGACCAGCCAATCTCTGTTGCTTCAAGAGGAAGAGAACAGATCCTATTGCACCGCCAGAGAACCAGGTAGCAGATATTCTCACTAATTTAGAGCTTAAACTTGAGAGGTTGACTAGAGACATCCCAGAGACTATGATGGATGATATTCCTCTTCGTCTCTAGATGTATGTTGCTGGCATTCCTGGCTAGTTTCGGAGATACCTACGTAGAGTGGCACAGGCTATAGTATATTATCATGATCATCACCACAAATAGTGGATGATCATCACAGAAAATTATATATATTTTTTTGTATCACTATCTTTCAGATCATAAGGTGGTTTAAACCTATGGTCCTACACGATGTAATATTTTTTGAAACACAAACTCTATCTATGATATGACTAATTTTGTTGGCTACCTTGTTCAACACATATTGAATGTTGTTTTAATTAACTTTTTTAATGTCAAAAATGTCTATTTATAACATTATTATATAATGAATTAGCCAATGTATTTAATATTCTTGGAATGTGTTGATATTCGATGTAATCAAACTGCCTTTCCAAGAGACGAACCTTCAAAAATAATCTCAGTAACACTGGATTTTTAATTTCGTATACTCTGTTTAAATGTAATACAATGAGTTCTGAATCTAACCTAACGATCAAACACCGAATGCCAAATTAAATGGAATCATATAATAACTCAATCACTGCACTATATTCTGACACATTATTCGTTGTTTGACCAAGGCTTACGCCATGCATAGAAACTAACTCATCAGTGGGTGAATAGATAACCCAGGCCATGGAAGAGATATTCTATGTACTACGATAGGTACCATCAACAAAACCAATGTATGCATGAAGGGACATCGACATCTGAAATATCAAGAGTAATCAAGATAAGTAGGAATAGTAGTCAATGCAAACTTAAAATAGACACACTCATCTAATCTAAAGCAACTAATCTTAGAAAAATAACTAATGTACAGGTATGATCTTCACACAAAAAATCAAGCATAATATCTCTTAAGAAAAAGTCCATTTCTGGGTTTATCTAAAGAGATCCTGTCATAATCAATCAATTCGTAAGCCCCTTTTGCAAGCACTCGCTTGACAATATAAGGACCATGCCACATGGGTTCGAATTTCCCAGCTCCTAGTTTATCATTAGCTCAGTTTTATACGAATATTAGGTCACCTTTTGAAAAAAAATGAGGTGTAACACTTCGGTCATACTGAGATTTAACACGTTTTTTATGAGCTTTGGCTGCTAATGCAGTGGTGCGCTGAGTTTCATTTAATTGTGCTAAGTAAAAAAAGTGTTTTTCCTCTTCAGAAGTGGCTGGTATTAACTCTATGTCTAATTGGAGTCACGATATTTCTCATTCAATCGGTAACACAACTTCTAAACAATAGACCAATTGAAAAGGAGTGAACCCTGTTGTAGTTTTTGTTGAGGTTTGGTATGCCCAAAGTGCTAAGAAAATCACAGTATTCCAATTCTATTTATGAATTCCGATTATCATTTTAATCATAGTGGTTAATACTTTATTGATGGCTTCAACCTGACCATTAGCCTGCAGGTAATATGGAGTAGAGTTATCATGGTGCGGGGCAAGTTGGTCGGAAATTTCGGTTGTCATGATGTTTCAAAAATGACTCCCATGATCAGTAATGATAGCTTGGGGTACACCAAATCAAGAAATAACGTGATTGAATACAAATGTAGTTGCAGTTTTTCCATCTGTCTCAAATGTAGGCATCGCCTTGACCCATTTGGTAAAATAATCTACTGCGAGAATAATATACCCATGCCCCCAGCTGAGTGAGGGTTACCTGTAATGAAATCAATGCCCCATTTCGAAAAAGGACCAACAAAAATTATGGGGTGAAGAGGAGCTAGTGGTGCATGCATCTTTCGATCAAAAATCTGAAAGTTGTGGCATTTTCAGACTGCAAGAATTGAATCTTTGAATAACGAAGGCCAAAAATACCCAGAGTGCAATATATTTTGGGCTCTGGCATACCCAGACATATGACCACCACACGCTCTAGAATGGCAGTCATTCAAAACAAGTTCAGCCTCTTCATGAGTCAAACAATGTCAAAATACAGAATCTGCACCACGATGATAAAGCGTGTCTCCAACAATATTGTATTGCTAAGATTAGTAATGGATATTTCGTCGATATGAACGTGACATTTTAGGCTGAAAAGTTTGGGTTTGGAGATAAATGATGATATCCCCATACCAAGGATCTAACATACTGATAGGAAATAGAGGTTCATCAGTGATCGGATGCTCTACCACATTTTTTGTCTCACTACTCGGGAAGTCACACACATTCGGCGAACACCAGTGATTTATTAAATTTGGATTTTTCAAATTCTAAATAAAACGCTTGAAGGATAACTACCCATTTATAGTATTTTCCACCAATAAATTTTTTGGTCAAAATGTACATGATCGGGTTACAATTAGAAATCACAGTTTTTTTTGTAACAAAATGTAATGACGAAAACGTTGGACAACTTGTACTGCTACCAAGGCCAATTTCTCCACATGTGAATATTTAATATCTGTTGGATTGAGATTACAACTGAGGTATTAAATCACATGCTCGTTGTGGAATTCATCATCCTGAACTTATACCATTTCAATGGTGGAGTTAGAGGCTGCTAAGTATAAAAAGTAATCCTGGCTGTCGTTTGGTGGATGCAATAACGGTGCATGGGTCAACACGTGTTTTAAAGAATCAAAAGATCGATCAGCGATCTCATCCCAAATAAAAGGAACATTCTCTTTCAAAATCCTGGTAAAACCTTTGGTTAACTAAGCATAGTTCTGGATAAATCTATGCAAAAAGTTTTCTTTCCCCTGCAAACTTTGGAGTTGGCGGACTGTGGAAGGAGGAGGTAAATTGATATTGACCTCAACCTTCAAAGGGTTGACATGAATACATTCTTTCTAAATGAAAAATCCTAGTAATATACCATATTTTACACAAAAAACACACTTGTGTGGATTCAAGTGAATATTATAATACCTACATCTCATAAAAATCACTCGTAAGTGAGTAGGATGATCTTCCATGTGTAATGAATGAGCAGGTAAATCATCAAGAAAAGGTTTCACAATGTGTTTAATGTCATGAAAAGCATAGGAAATTTCCCTTTGAAAATTTACCCAACATTCTTCAATCTGAAAGGTAGTTTACAATAAGAAAATGTTCCCCGAGGACAAATGAATGTTGTTTTTGGTTGATCGGTAGGAAGTATGTTGATCTGATTGTATCCAGAAAATCCATCCATAAATGAATACATTTCATTTCAAGCACAATTGTCAATAATTTGGTCGATATAAGGAGTTGGATAATTATCTTTATGACATGCTCTGTTAATATCCCTATAGTCGGCACATACTCGTATTGTTCCTTAATTTTTAGTAACAAGAACAATATTAGATACCCAATCTCTTAACAAGATCGGATAAATAAAACGTGTTCTTAATAATTTCTCAACTTCAGCTTTAATAGCAACAAATTTTCGTGGATGTATCGGACGTAATAGTTGTCTGACAGGTTTAGCATCTGGGTAAGTCTTTATTTCATGAATGACAATGTTGGGATCAATTCCTGGCATTTTTTCATAAGACTAGGCAAATATGTCACAAAATTCTTGAAATAGGGATTTATATGTAGAAATTTCATTTGACGTACATGAAGCACGTATATGAATGTTTTCAATAATTCCAGGTCTAATGGATATGTCAATGGAAACCGTAGAATAAATATTTCCCAAATTAACTTCAGAATCCAAATCTACAATTTATATTGGATTCTGACGTTCGTTGACATAATCTATTGGAAAAATAGATGAAAATTTATTTTCAAATCGATCAATCGCAGGTAAAAATGATGACCTATGATGGAGATCATCCCATGGTAATTCATCTATGGACAATAATTCACAAATGCTTTCATCAGTATGAAACAATTGTTGAAAAGGATTAGGAATTGATGTTATCGCTGAGCTTGATGATGAAAATGATTCTTCGTTGATCACATTCATTGGATCATCATTAGTTGATAAAGGATTGGAAAATGACTGTACTTCTTGATATGTTATCTCAAAAGCTGTAATATTCCTACTTAGCCTAAACTAAGAGGAATATTCATTTTTGTTTTATTTTCTAGTGCATGAATAAATGAATAAAGGAGGACATGTAAAACTCCTAAGAAGACTGAATAAATCAATGCCCATGTGAACACAGTTAAATCAGAGCCATGTAAATAATCACCTGCAAGTGTGAAAGGGGTTTGAGCCGTGAGACTGGGTCAACCTTGACCAAATCGACAGCGTTGTCTAGGTTCAATGTATCTCCTAAAGGGATAGCATAGTTTTAGAAGGAGGCCCCTCATGTGAAAAGAGATAACTCATCAAGGTAGTTTAGGGTTTGAAAAGGCTCTCATCTTATAAAAGGAAAGGGAAGGCAGCAAAAGAGGTTTTTTTTTAATCATATTTTTGAGTATTTTGTCTGCTTAGACAAATACTAATTCTCTGTTGTTTAGTGGAGGATTGTGCTTGGATTTCCTATGCATGGATTTCATCTCTTCCTTTGAGGATTTTTGGAGGAGCATTTCCTGAATTGATCCACTATTAGGGTTGAGGCCAAGCTCTACTTACATTGGCAGTGCTGATCCATTGAGGTTTTTTCTACTTCTGCAAGTTGCAGCAAGTGGGAGTCTAGATCTACAGAGATATAGCTTGTCTTGGGAGCCTCTTCTCATGGAGTGTGTCTTTTAACCTCCTAGAAGAGAGCCTCTCCTATTTATACTTCAGATCTGCAATTTGGCAGTGGATATCTATGTCATTTGAGCTACATCATTGTTCCCATTGATAGACTGCGTTATTTTGATATGAGGTTCTTTCTGTTGTTTTGATCATTGTTTTGATGAGAGATCTCTAGTGTTGGGCTTTGGCTTCCACTAAGGTGATCCATGGATTAGCTTGTTGATTCATGTTCTATTCAGATCTGATCTATTGTAATGAAATGTAATATTCAGAAATTACTACAGCATTTTACAGGTTTGCAACTTGTATCTCATATCTACTCTTATTTATGCATGATTTGGTCAAAACCCCAAGGAGATCTTGTAAAGAAAACTATCTAGTTTCCAGATCTGAAATAGATCTAATGTTTTGTCCAAAGATCTATCCTAGACTTGAGTTTTAATATGAAGCTACTACAGCTCCTGAAAATAATGCTGTTGACCCATTTTTGCTGATATATCTATGTTACGGCTCTCTTTTCTGAAGCTATGTTGCTCTCTTATCTCATGTAACTTATTGTATATTGAAAAAGCTTCACTTTACTTCTGATTTACTGTTGTAAATTCATTTATCAATTATATTTGATGGCCTCCTACTTAAATTGTCAAAGGCTGCGTTATTCCTGAAGTTGCTTGTTGTGCATAGCTGCAACCCCTCTTGTAGGGTATTTTCCAGCTAGACTAGGTTGTGGGAGACCTGTTTACCAAACCTAGCTTGATTTTTTTTGCTGCCCTTTGGGATTTAGACTCCAAATCTACTTATCTAAGGGATCCAAGGGTTGAAAACTCACTTCTGTACATCAAACTCTGAAGGAGTGCGTTATTTTTCCTAGCTTGCTGTGCAATCCCAATTTGGGAACATTACAAAAGGACTCAAAGGTATCACGCCATTGAATGAATCTGGTGCTGATTCTAAAGGAGCTATCCAAGGTTCAGCAAATGGAATAGTGATTGATGTAATCATATTGATATTAGCAATATTACGCGGTACGTTAGGTGGAGGCATAAAAAAATTTCCCATTAAAGCAGAATCCTTGATTAAACCTACTCCTACATCCTCATAAGGGATGGTCGATTTTCCAACATGCTGAATGGCATCCGTAGAAGCTGGGTCAAAGGAATAATATGAGATTTTATCGATTTTCACAATATTTCCTTGATGAGGAAACATGATTAATCGAAAGAAAGATGACATGACAGCAGTCATAGCATAAGACCAACTTCGACCCAAAAGAAGGTTGTAATATATGGGGCATCAACTACTTCCACATCTAAGTTAATGGTTTTTCCTTCGAATTCTATAGGTAGATCCTGTAAAATTCTGAATGGATGGAATCCTCTTCCATCAAAAGCCTTGAGGATTATTGATGATTGGTTAAGAGTTGGAGAACCAAGTTATTTCCAATAGTTTAAGGACATGATACATGTAGATTCTCCTTCATCAATAATAGTACGAAAGCAACGTTTGTTTTTTACTAGTACTGGGATCTGAAAAGCCATTTGATGAGGGAGACAAGGTGTAAAATTTTCTAAATCAAATACCATGAGGTTTGAATCCTGAAGATCTACAGCTCCAATTGCTGATAAGAGTAATTTCATTTGTGCTAGGCATGATTGAAACACTTCCAAGGCCGACATTGCTGAAGGAGATATTGCTAAATCCTCCACAATGTTGTAATTCTAAGAAGCTCTCGCATGTGGATAGAAAGATGATTTATGAAGTACACCTTCAACAGACGGTTTGATTAATAAATCAGGATTAGGTTTCTTGATATGAAGTGGATCAGAAACCCAAGGAGATATAGCTAGTGCAGAATTAGAATTTTCTACTTCTTTACCAGCAATGGGATTTTTACTATCATAATCTTACAATCGAGTCGCAACCATTACTTGAGACATGAAAAAAATATCTTCTGATGTATTAAAAGAAGATCCAATCATTTTTCTATCTTGAATAGGAAAAGGATCCTTTAAAACAGTAGGGGTGGATGAACCTTTGACGAACTTAGATACGTCAGCCCTATGTGGACATTCCTTGGTGAAATGATCCTCGTCACAGATAAGACAAGGATAACGAGGTTTTCGTTTATCATCAGTCAACTCATTTTTATCAATTTTTTTCATTGGGAGATGAAGTCATTTTACTTTTATTCTTCCCTTTCTTCTTGGTACTGGATTTTGTCTTTGTAGTCGATGAATCTACAATGTGAATATTGGCAAAAGTTTCTAGGGAAGATTCTCCTTTTGGTGAATCAAGTAAAGTGATTATGGGAGAAGTAACCTTGGAATATTTCTTCTTACTCTTAGTCATACTCACTGAACCGATTACATCGTCAGTGGCATGAGACCCTGAAGGAGTTGTTGTTATCTGACCAGGACGTGGTAAATCAAGAATTTTCTCCTACAAAGTACTTGAATGGGTATATACCAAGCCAAGATACTGAGCATGAGCAATAACTTTTTCTTATGTAACAAATCCTCCTTTAGCTACATCTTCAATGATTTTTGGTAACAATGATTTGATAAACCATTCTACCAATATTTGATCTGGAATAAAAAAATTTACCACATGTCTTCTACGTCTCCATTCATGTATATGATATGATATGTCCATAGATGTAGATTGTTTTAGTGAAGTTAATAATTCTGTGTTGTTGTCGTATCTGACTAGCAACTGAAAATGAGTTAAGAAAGCAATTGCTAGAGCATTGATATTTGTAAATGATATGTACCACTTGGCAGCTAATCCTATTAATGTTCTCTGAAAAAGTCTAAGTCACATGGAATCATCGATTAATGAGTTGGATGCACACCAAAGGTGGTAAGTCATGACATGGTTAGAAGGATCCTCTCCTGATTTCCCTTCAAACTTAGGGATATCACAGGGAAAATTATTCGACATGGGCAACCAACATGAATGATAATAGATAGGATAATTCATAAGGTGGGATAAATCAGGTAAATCTAAAATTACTATGAATGGAAATCGACAAGCAGGGTCTTGTTGATAACCTTGTGAGACTAAACCAATCCCAGGAGGAGGATCACCAGGATATCTAGGAATAGCCCGTGCATTGGGAATCAGAATGCCTCCTGGATAACCAGGAATAACTGGACCATACTGAGGTTGAACAGGTGTCTGATATGTATACCCAGAAAACTGTTGTTGTGAGTAAGTTGGATTTTGTGGAACAGGTCCATATTGGTACGGCCCCTGATACAGCTGATAAGTAAACTGAGTTTGACTTGTTATAACTATACTTGTACTAGGTTTTTCTACAGGCATCTGAATAGTAGTTTGAATTGTAGCTCCAGACTACGGAATAGAATCCTAAGGAATCTGTGCCGATGTTTGAGGGGCATAAGTAATAGGAGCTGTAGACTCTCCAGAAATAGGTGTGGTAGGTTGAAAAAAAATCTGAGCAATAGTTTGTGGTGGAGTCCTATGTGTACTAGGACGAGGCTGCTCAACAGGACCAGATGCTGGTATTTGAATTGTAGGCTGGATTGGTTGTTGGGGTTGATTATAACCAACTTTTTGTCCAGCTTTATAATAAGGTACTTGCACATTTGGTTGTAAATTCTATTGGAATTGGGATGAATCCGACACCATTTCGGGATATGAGGGTCCCAACAAAGGTTGTGCATAAGACGGACCATAACTTGGTTGAACATATGGCTGATAATTGGCTAGATAATTTCCACCTCCTTTTAACATTTTCTGTTGTGGATAGAATTGTTGTCCTAAAGGAGGTTTCAATCCTTGAGCTGGGTACTGCCCTTAAGGTTGATATTGACCTTGAGGCATGTACTGACCTTGAGGCATATACTATCCCTGAGGTTGATATTGACCCTAAGGTATGAATTTTCCTTGAGGTTGATACTGACCCTGAGGTATGTATTGTCCTTGAGGTTGCTCCCCAGGCCATATTTGAATACTTTGAGGTTGTCCCCCAGGCGATAATTTACTACTTTGAGGTCCGGGGTTTGGAATATTTCCAGACATCATATAAATTTTCTCATTGTTCAAAGTTACAGTATTTGATTCATTCGGGCCAGATGATGAAATTGGTTTGTTGGGAAGAGGAGATGCTCCTGAGAATGTACTAGAGAGCGATCGATATCCTATAGGAACAGATGTACCACCATACAAAAATGTTTCTAGTGATTCAGTAAACATAGATGACTCACTAGACATGTTTAACGAAGGTCTATAACCTATTGGCGTAAGGTAAAAAGGAATTTGGGGTGGAAAATACTCTAGACCTATGTTTTGTAGAAAATATATTAGTGAAGAATACCAAGCGTCTTGTCTAAAAGGACTGTAAAAAATTGATTCATGTTCTCTAAGATTTAAATATTCCTGAGGTGAAGAAAGAACAACTTCTTCTTTAGTGTCAGTAACTTCTTCAATACTAATAAGACCAGGAGAAAGATCTTCTGTGATATTATTTCTTACTTTGAGTGAATCAGGATGATCAAGAGTTGGTGTAGTGAGTTCTAAAGTAGGTTCAGACGTGGCAGATTCAGTTTCTGGTTCAGAAATTTCAGGTTTTTCAGCTGATAACTCACTTGTTGCAGAAGAAACTTCAGTTAATTCGCAAATTGAAATTGTCTTTGGAGTATGTTCTAATATTTTCAGTTGATTTACTTCAGAATCAGGATGAATAATTATGGATGATTCTCCGTTTTCTGTTAATATGGTTCTATTGATAACATTTGGTATCAGAGATTTATGTTTTTCTAATTGTCTTGATGTATACTCAAGGGGTTTCCCTTGAGTTCTAGGCGACTATCTTGGTAATTCTACCATGATTAAAAATTTTAACACACACAAACAAAGAATATTTCAATCAAATGATCCTAATGTTGATAAAGAAACAATCAAATTAATCACACGCCTATAAAAATCTAAGAGATCAATCCACACACAAACAATAAATCCCCACACTAAAAACACTAGTTGGTGATGAAATCCAACATCGTAGAATTTTAATGCAGAAATGGAAGTTGGAACAGTCACCCTGAAAACCTGCTTATTGAAACATACCAGTGAAATTTTCTCCACTTAAACCATCTCGAGTGAATATAGACCTCCGGAGAGTCCAAGTGAGTCTAGTCGACGTCTGCTCGAGGTATAGTGGGACCTCCCCTCCACCACCACCTTGGGAGAGAATCCTATATTTTATGGCCACTAAGGTCACCAACGGGAACACATATACCTGGGGGAACAGTCTATGATCCTATATACACGCAAGGGTAGAGTAATAAGCTCAATCACCTTGAAGACTCCTTGACATAATCCAAGGTTTATCGACAAGTGACCCTAGGCTCCTCGACAATGGTCTATCTGAGTTTTACCATTTTTAATACGTTCACATATTCTATCGTTCCCAATGAGATAGGTATGATTACCTCACTGGTTCATATATGATCTCATGCTTGACTCCTTTAGCAAGAGCTTCCCAGAGCATACATGCTACAATTGGATTTTCCTATCGCAAGACCAACTACTTGTTTGTTTTTACTGTCTTGGAGAGTTAACTAAAACCTATTCCAAGACAATAGCCTAAGCTATATTGGTGGAAAAGAGCCCTAGAAAATATAAAATTTCTAGATTGATTTTAATTAAGCATTACTTTTATTAATTGGTAGTTTCTTAGGAAAATGGGTACGGAAATGAAACTTTCATGATGTTTTAATGACTCAACTCAAAATTCGCTACAATGCATCTATATGATAGGAAACTCATTTCTTTTCAATGAAATATAACTAGAGGAAAGATTTGAGAGATTTTAATAACTTTCAAAATATCAATTCTTTCTTTCCTACATGAGAAACTTTGAAAAGAAGACAATTTAGAGAACTCAATTTCAAAAAAAAACTTTTCTCGAAATGAAATTCCATATATCATTTAGATCAGAAACAAAAATCAAACTTCTTCAAAATTAAAAACTAAAATTCTTAAAACTACAAAATTCAAAACTAAAAGAAATCTCTAATATTGAACTCTATCTAAAAGTTGAAGGATGTCTTATCTCATTCTGTAATCTAACCAAGATCTTTCTACTTATTTCAGTAAGAAGATGAAGAATCAGATAACAATTTTAAAATGAAGTTCAAACCTTATCTATCCAAAAGGTTTTCTAAATTTGCTAATGAAAACAAAATCAAATTTTCATAAGAGTAATAATTGCATCAAGTTCAATGGCTCAACAGAACAATGACATACCAAGTAGTTGAGGTATACAAAATTTTATGATTCAGAGCAATCGGAGGATAAGGCAACATTTACTCATAAAAGAAAACTAACTGAAACGATCACTTTAAACATAGAATTGCTGCAAGAAATTTTTTATATAAGTCTTTGACAGTCAAGACAAATTGGGTAATGAACGAAGAATCAAGTAATGGGGTTCCAGAAAATATAATTTATACCTTTTCTAAAATTTTCTAAAGGGCCGCATTTTTTAATGGAATAAGGTGTGGTACCACACTGTATTCTACTAAAATCTGCATAGTCTACTGCTCTATTTTTAAACAAAAAGTGCGGAAGGCAGGAAAAGTAGAGAAAAAATAAAAATACAGATTTACAGTAAGGGATCTTATTGATTTTTCTACCCAATCCAGTTTTGAGCTAATACAAGTCAAAGAAATCTCACAAAAATCTCAAAAAGAAAACTAAAAAAGAAAAAAGAAAAATAGGTTTATATTATCCCAAGTGGAGACACCATTTTGTTAGACAGAAAAATCCCTCTTGCGAACAAGAGCGATCTCCCTAGTATCCTAAGGATATATAGAAACAAACAAACAAATAAAGACCATTTTCTCTAGACCATTATGCTTAAAAATTATTAATTAATTATGGAGAGATGCTCCTACCTGAAGTCCAACTCTTTACTCAGTATTCAATCCAGTTGCTCTAGAAGATATTGATCCAGCGCGTAAGATCTGCAATCAAAGACAAGAAAACAAGATCAAAAGCATCTGCAAGTTATGATAATTCAAAAGAAATAATCTATCTTAGTGATCAGGGAATCCAAGAATTAAATTATTCAAAAGATAGATGAACAACTGAATGAGAAAATAGAATCCATTTTTATTAACTTTTAATAAAAGAAGAAACCTTACAACCTTGATGCCTTGATGTTTGTACAGGTTCTTCCAAGGTCCCGAACAATTGTTTTCCTCAGTTTGTCAAGACTCTGACTCTCTAGATCAACGTAATACTATGGCTATGAGTATGTAATCTTTCTCATGCCAATGATGCCAAATGTGGAGAGTATAATTTCTTCAGCAATTCTCTTCTACAAGCTAAGAAGTAAGTACTTACTGAACTCTCTATGTACTAGCTACCCTTGAGACTGAAACTTGGTATCAATTTATAGCAGAAGGGAGGTAGTTTCATCTCCAATAAGGAAGGGATAAAGCCCTATCATCATGGTATTTCAGCCCCAAAAACCAAGGGATAGCTCCATTTATGAAGGGATAAGGTTTCATGAATGGAAGGGGCGAAGCTCGACCAGATAACGCTTCTAGAAGGCCCCAACTAGGGGAATATTCGACTAGCTGGGCTTCTAGAACTTAATTTTCTTTTTATTTTATATTTTACTAGGGTCCATAGTTTTAATGAGCAGAATTTGCAGGTTGTGCTGCAGGTTTTATAGCAATATACCACGGTACTGCAGGAAATGACTAGGAAAAGTGCAGAGTTAGGATTTTTAGGGTTTTAACAAGCTTTTTCCCAATTTCAAGACTTGATTTAGGAACTTTATGATTTTGTACCTCTAAGGGAGCAATAAATAGGTAATTATGAACCCATATAGATAGCTCAATGTCATGGTGAAAAATTTTAGCGTAACAGATAATTTATTGAACACCCCTAACGACCTTATACAAAATTATATGCAGGAAAAACAAAAAATTGACATGTCATCCCTTTGAAAAATGCAAGAGAAATCTAATATGATGGAGGAAAACAACAATGTACCTCCCTTAACAAGTGAAAAATGTCTATAATGGAGTGATGAGTGGGTGTCATTACTCCTCGACACAACTTCATAAGATCCCCTTTGACCAGTTAATGGACATGTATGCCAGATTAAAGAACCTAACACAATCATCTCGCTCAAGCAACCCTCTAAAATATTTCTCACCGGTTGATGGGAGTCTAGTTATACTGCTTATTGAATTCTCAGTCACTTTTATTATCAAACCCCTGACCCTTACAAGTTTATCAATGAAACTCTACGTGAAGGGCATTACTATCCTTTCATTATAACCCTGGAATTTGTGAAGAAAACCCATCCATCCCTTCCCTTCGAACAATTCCTTACAATTAACATATTATGGGCTCTTGGAAAATAGAGTGAATGTGGGTTCATAGCGTTTGACCCCCATGCCGAAGGTGGAGAAATTATAAGAGTTAGAAAAAATATACATGGGCTCATAGGTCGATTCTCTACTGAAACTTAGCAATAGGATAGGATATTTTCATGTCAACGTTCACATAAATATAAATTCATTTGAAACGATGAATATGGGATTCTGAATTAGGGTGTGGATTGGATATTTTAATAATGAATAGACACTTTATATTTTTACCATAGGAGTAGAAATGAATGGGAAGGGTAGTGGGATAGAATAGTTTAATGTTGAAAGATCATGGGAGAGATTTGTAAATCATTATAGTGAGAAGAGGTAGATTATTACTAAGTTCTATCATTCATATACTTTGAATTAGTCTAAGAAAATATAAATTTATCGATACCTTGATTTGACTACTTATTAATATTTAGTAACTAACGAATAATAATTATGTAAACAACCTCGTCTTTCACATCTTCTCCATTTTTCGAGTCCATGATTTTTCCAAGGGTAAAAGTCGTAATTTTTCATTATAGTATGAAAAATTACATCTTTAATCATTATCAAAATGTTCTATGAAAAGATCAGGTAGGAAACATATATACTCAGGAGGGTCAAATATCATACATCATCAATTTCTAGTAGGAGCAGTAAAAGAAAATGAATACATAAATATGTACAATAATAATTGATGTAGTAGCTAGCCACAAAAATCCAAAAACCAAAAATGTTCAGTTAGTATCTAGACTGCTCCTGGATCCACCATGTCAATAAAAGGTAGATGATAATATTGGTACTCCATCAGACCATCCTGTTCAAAAATGTGCCATCTTCCCCAAGCTAGCTGTGAGGCTTCTTTTGGATAATTGGTCAACCATTTGATTCCTCTGCCTGTAAATATGAGTAACAATTATAAAATAAAAAAATGATTTTAATGTTAAGACTTCATCCATTAATGATCTAAGAGTATGAGTATGACATTGAGGCACATGATTAAACCAATTGGTTATGATTTGTGAATTCTCGAAGATCTGTATTATGTTGCAACTTTTCCCGCTGGAAAACAAGAGGAGTCTAAGACTTTTCAATTTAGCATAATTATTAGTTCCAAGGCCAAGACCCATCTTTAGATGAAAGCAGTCTGAATCAGAGATGTGCAAAACATCTCTACCACCACATCCCGACAAATTGGATGATCCATTGAAGTATTCCCAAGGGATGGATCTATTGATATTTTCAAGGATAATAATTATGTTATGAGGCGTTGGGTCATCATTGGGGATTAATTGAAATATGGATCAAATTGTTTTGCTAATGTTGTCTCGATATGCGAACTTGCCCAGAAAACTAGCCTCGTTTCGTGCATGGCAGGTCCCCTAAGCAATAAGAATGGTGATGTTGCGGTCCTTCAGTCTGATAGCAACCTTCCACCAATTGTTCCAGGCCATTGTGACCACATTGACTTGCCAAATAAGGGAGTAGTCCAAGAAATATTTTGTTATGTTCCATAAGTGTTAACTTGTAGAGAAGTTAAGGAACAAGTGATTCACATCCTGTTAGATCCCTATTTTACTAGTTTAGTCCCTTATTGTTATTATTGTAGCCCCCTTATTTTTATTTTTGTACCCTTGTAACACCAATATTTTTATTATTGTGCCCTTACATTATTATTGTTAGGTCGGCTAGGATTATATTGTGGCCCCATGGACTCCTATATATAGAAGGAGGTTTTGGTCATTTGTATCATCGCAGAATTGTTCGTTTATGTAATGTATTGGAGGTTTCCCCCTCGAAGTGGCTTATTTATAAGGCACGGATCTCTATTTTCTTCTATTTTTGGAGCTGGTTGCATAACATTTGGTATCAGATCTTTGGATTCTACGGTTTCGATGCTCCAAACAGGTCATTGTGGAATTTTCACTATAATGTTTTTTATACGAAGGTTTAGAAGTTGAAATTTGTATAGAGCAAAGCTGAAATCTTGAGGAACCTCGTGGAAAATTTTCAGAACTTGGTTCACAATATCTTCGGAGATATGATCTATTCAAGTTAAGTATTTTTTCAAGCTCCTGAATTTAACCTAAACAGGTCATCGTGGAATTTTATCTATAAAGGTTTTTCTATGAGGACTCAGAAGCTAAAATTTTTATAGAGCAAAGCCGCAAGCCTGAGGAACATCGTGGAAAATTTTTAGAGCTTGATTCGCAATATTTTTGGAGATAGGGTCTATGGAATTTAGGTATTTTTCAGGATCCCGAATTTCATCTCAAAGAGGTGACCATGGGAAAATCGTCTTAAATGTCTCTCTAAGCATTGGATTGGAATTATGTAAAAAGTGGCCTTAAGTACACAGACTGTATTTTCTTGTGTATCAATTTCAGAGCCAAAGGAGGAGACAGTGAGATGTCGAACACCATACAAGGTCACTCTACTAAACCAATCCATAATTAGGTCATTGTGGGAGATTTGGATAACTTTTTCTTGAAGAATCCAAATCAGGTTAGACCTCTGGAATTTGAAAGAAGATTTAGAGGGATACTACAGGGCCCAATTTCAGATATTGAAGATCTGGAATCACAGAGATAATTCAGTTTCAATATCGAGCTCCTCAAAAGCAAGAAAAATGTATGTATTTTTTTTTGAATTACATAAGTCTCATTTGAAAAAATTAGTTTGAATCTATTCCAAGGGAATATTGAAGAATATATATCAGTATTGGGTTCTAAAATTCCCCCTAAAAAGAATTCAACACCCATTGAGCCTTCAGAAGGCTCTACTATGACTCATGAAGACAAAGAAATACAACATGAGATATCAAAATTACAAGAGAAAGTGCACCAAATTTCACTATTGCAAAGAGGAAAAAAAATGAAATGGAAGTTTTGAAGAAAGGCATGGAAAATAAGATGGATGGTTTGAAGAAAGGCATGGAAGATAAGATGAATGGTTTGGAAGCTAATATGGATGGCATGTAAGTTGGCATGGAAGCTAATATGGATGACATGGAAGCTAAGATCGATGAAAAAATCAAAGAAAACATGGAAAGCATGAAGAATGATATAAAAGTAGACAATGAAGGTTTGGAAAATTTGGTACAAGAAATGTTTCCTAATGGAGAAAAGATAGTAGAGGAAACTCACAATGAGAACAAATTAAATGTTAATAATGATTTCATAAACTCTAATATTGGATGGAAGAACCACCATATTCCAAAGATGGATATGAGGAAGTTTTATGGCAAGGATATCGTAACATGGATACTACAGATGGAGCAATATTTTGATCTCAATAATGTGAAAAACACACAAAATGTATGCATTGCAACACATTCTTTAGCTAATTGATAAATCTCAAGCAAAAGGGTTCAATGGCGGAGCACATTGAGGAATTCCAAAAATTGAATATAAGGGTAACTAATATTTGAGAGGAACACAAGATTGATGTCTTCATAGGGATTTTAAAGGATAACATCCAACATGAAGTTTACGTTTGGGAACCTAATTCATTGAAAAAGGCATTTAGGTTGGCAAGAAAAAATTAATGTAGAGTTATGGTGAAAAGGAAGCCTAATACTCACATATATAAAGATGGAAGCGTTGCTACTCCTAGACTTCTACAACCTACAATGTTGGCACCAAAAAAATTGGAAGAAAAAAGAGCAAAAGGGCTTTGCTATAGTTGTGTTAGAAAATAGACTACAGGTCATAAGTTTGCTGAGAAGAAATTATTTTACATAGATTGTGAAGAGGAAGAATAAAATGAACAAGAATCTTCAAAAGAAGAGGATATACACCAGGAACCAACCCTATAAGAGGAAGAAATGAGTCTGACCATATCGTGTAATGCATTGGAAGGAATTACCACTCCTCAAACTCTCAAGATAGGACATATTAGGAAGAAAAAGGTAATAGTGTTGATTGATTCAGGCAGTACCCATAATTTTATTCATTGTAAGGTAGCCAAGGAATTGAATTGTTTCCTATACCCAACACCAGAATGTCAAGTGATGGTTGCAAATGAAGGAACTATAAATTGCTCTATAAAATGCCATAATATCAAGCTAACCATGGAGGAATATGTATTGAATAATCTAATGCTTTCCATTCCAATGGGAGGTGTTGATGTTGTACTAGGAGTACAATGGTTACAATATTTGGGGACGGTAGCTTTTAATTTTCCAGAACGTATCTTGACATTTTTTTCAGAAGGAAAGGAAGTCGAATTAATTGGTATCGCAATGAAGCCGGGAAAAATAATAAGCTATAATGTCATGACAAAGATTCCGAAGAAATAATAATGAGGCGTAATTGCACAATTATACTCACTAGATGTTCCAACATCAAAATCATTTATTTCTGCAGATCTCCAAAAAATCTTGGACAATCATTCCAGGGTATTTGAAACTCCCAAAGGACTCCCACCTAGTCTTGATCATGATCATGCTATTCATTTTATTCCAGGAAGTTTTCCTCCAAACATCAGGCCTTATAGATATCCTTATGTCCAAAAGAGCGAAATTGAACATATGATGGAATAAATGTTAGAGGTTCGTATAATTCATCCTAGTAAAAATTCTTTCTCTGCTCCACTAGTGTTGGTGCACAAGAAGAATGGATTGTGGCACATGCGTTTGAATTATTGGGAGCTCAATAAGCTCACCATTAAAGATAAATTTCCCATTCCTGTGATTGATGAGTTATTGGATAAATTACATGGAGCAATTTATTTTACCACGTTGGATCTTTGTTCAGGATATCATCAAATTAGAATGAAGACTGAGGATATTTCGAAAACAACATTTCAAACTCATGAGGGTCGTTATGAATTTTTGGTCATGCCTTTTGTCCTTACCAATGCACCTTCTACATTTCAAGTGTTGATGAATTCCACTTTCAAACGCTTCTTTAGAAAATTTATGCCAGTATTTTTGATGATATACTAATCTAAAAAAAATCTTGGAAGGATCATGTTCAACATGTTGACAGCATGCTCAAACTATTGCAGGAGAAACAATTATATGCAAAAAAATCCAAATGTTTCTTTGGAGTACAAGAGGTGGAATATTTGGGTCATATTGTATCTCACGAGGGTGTTAAGGTAGACCCTAACAAAATTAAATCTATTAAGGAATGGAAATTTCCCACAACCATGAAGAATTTGCGAAGATTTCTTGGGTTAGCAGGGTATTATCGCAAGTTTTATAAGGATTATGGGAGAATAGTAGAACCTCTAACAACATTATTGAAGAAAGGTGCATTTTCATGGACTCATGAAGCAACTAAGGCCTTTGAACATATTAAAGAGGCAATGAGCCTAGCACCAATCTTAGCTAAGCCAAAATTCACAAAAACCTTTATTGTGAAATGTGATGCATTAGGAAATGGAATTGGTGTTGTTTTAATGCAAGAAGGAAGATCCATTCCTTTCGAAAGGCATCCAATCCAAGGAAAGTATTTAAAAAAATCTATTTATGAGAAGGAAAAGTTAGCAATACACTAGAGAATTTGGCGGAAATTCCGACGGCCAATTCGTCGCTATTCCGACACATATTCGTCGCAAGAG